>CM052130.1:12107670-12153937 GCA_028454255.1 Halictus ligatus
CACCTCCCCTGTAGCTTAGGTGGGCGTGAGGTTTTAGTGGGTAGCCCTTCGGGGTAGCCCCACATAACTCCGGCTTCCCCCAGTGAGCCGGGGTATGCGTAATGCATTTCCTTACGGAAAAAAAAAGTTAACTATGGAGACGATCAAAGTGGAATTAGGGCAATAATTACTCGACACATTTACAACGACAAGTTACAATTTTAAGAACTAAATTAATTCTAGCTTAAAATTACATCGATGTCTTCGTCAATGCGTTGTTTGATACAATGTCTTCGTTAGACGACCAGATGCTCAGCTGTTGGATTTCAGCTGAAAGAGACTAACAATAATTAGACACGATATACAAAATAAAAGAAGACAATGAGAAGAAGTCGAAAACGGCGGGATACAACTCTAAACCCCGTACACGAGTACGGCCTACCTAGCACTCACAAGAGTGCGAATCTAACCAGCTCACGAGAGCCAACCTAACACCAGCTCACGAGACCCAAGCTAACCCTTTTTTTCTTTTTTTTTCGTGAGGAAATGCGTTACGCATACCCCGGCTTCCCCCAGCCAGCAGTGAGCCCCTGAGGGACCTCCGTTTGGAGGAATACCATTTTTAAATCAGATATATAAATTTTTGAATAAGAACTTTTGAAAGTTTAGAAATAATTTTCGATTGGAAAGATGAACAATTCCAATGAAAAATACATCGAACGAAATTGGGACGCAACGACCTACGGGCTCGGGGCGCCCCGGGTTCGCCATACCCGTACTTACCCACAGGACGCACCCGTGAGTGAGCTCCTGGGGGACCTCCGATCGGAGGAATACCAATTTTATGTCAAAAATAAAATATAATATAATTTCAAGGAGAGAAACTTTTGAAAAGTCTCGATGCAAATTTCAATTAGAAACATAAAAATAATTTACGGCGTTCGTTGAATGAACACGAATTACAAAACAGAAAGTGTATATTTGAATTATTACTTACAAAGAGCTACTGAAAGTTGACCAAGGTGAGTGGTGAAAGTTTCCAAGAACCTTGTCGTTTCCAAGAAGTCCACCCCGAGCTAGCTAAAGGTGGCCCTAGGTCGGTCAGTGATGTCCAGTGCAGCTCTGGAGGATCCCTGGTCAACTGGAAGGTAGACAAGAGTGGGCCGAGGTGGTCAGGGTGGGCCAGGTCAGCTCTAAGGTCCTTCGGCCTTCTGGTCCCGCAGCACTTCCGCTTCCTTCTGAGTGCGCACCTCGACTGACTGACTGAGCGCGGCCGCCGAGTTCAATAGTGATTATTGATAAAGTTATGTTTGGTTGATTAATGTTTATAACAATTTCTTTTGGTAATTATATCAACAAGCACTCCCTTGACCATATTGCCATCTGATTATGTAGTAAAAATAAATTATAGAAACCGAGATGCAGAATAACCTTAACGCCATAAATATTTGCACGCATTAATTTATCGATCACGAAAATGATCAAATTTGGTCAAATACAAATGATTGACGAGTTATCTACATATCGGATGTTATGACTATATGTTCAAATTATATTTTTTTATTTGATGTCATTATGTTATACATTTACAATTATCTTTATCAATACAATATTAATAAATATGGACATCACGTTTCCAAATTATGGAAATAAAAGTTTCCTAAATCTTGAACGTCAATAACATTTCTCCATACGTATAATTATTATTCACATTTCTACAATTTTTTAACACTATTAATACGCATCCATTTTGAATACATTTTGTTACTGAACTTGAAAAAGAAATTAAATTGAAATTGACTATATATTTTGATGTATATTTCATTTAAACAACATAAATTTTAGCTTTGAAAAATCATGGAAAATATCAATTAATATTAATTCTGAAATTCGAAAGAGTTAAGAATGAATTAATCAATAATTATATTAATAATTTTATTATTAGTTGATCGTTTATTGCGAGATGTCAATTTTTGTGACTCAGAATGTAGTTGTATTATTTTCTTTCACGTCAGTGGTGAGAAAATAAACGACGAACGCATTCGTCGAGCTTGATCAGACTCGTTCAGCCGTGGTGCCAGCAAAAGTCTCCTTCGATGCACTCGCGTAACAGGCGTAATGGAATTAAAAGGAAACAACATTCTTTTGTTTCATTCATCATATAGGCCTTTCGCGCGGTGTCTGAACTAGAACCCCCGACATGAGATTTAAAATTCTATCAGCAACAGCGCCATCGTAGAATATTGGTTCCACAATATTAGTTCTGGATGATACCGTAGGATGTGATACGGAATGGTAAGGGGGCTCTAGAGCCCCCCGAGCGTGAGACAGAAAAATACATTAGGTGATTGGTCTACTCCTATACCTCGTCTGTGCCTGTACATTTAGAAAATGAATTATTCATTAGTAACCTGTCACATTATTTGAGGTTATTTTAGAACAGGAGCCGTATTAATTGCTAATAACGATTTAATGGAGAAGAAGATTCGACTATAAACTATATGTGAGAGTTGTGTGTTGATAGCCCGGGTCATATTTTCAAATCATAATTTCTAAAAAATGTTTATAGGTTATTACGCCGAAGCAATTTTATTGACAGACGAGTGAAATGGTCTGTGTCTGTCCTCCTCTCTCTGCCGTAAAATCATATGACTGTCCTTATCGTATACCTACTCGTCGCCATGTTTGCCTGTCACTTATCAGGAGATTCGAAGCGCCAAGAAGATGAGGTGGCATGAATGATAGGCCAGTTCTGGCCTAATGCGTAATAAATAAAAAAAAGTCTCCTTTTATCCTTCTCCCACAATCTTGAGAGTCTGTAAGACTCTCCTTGTCTTACACACTGCACGCAATACAAACACAAACCGGCCCTCCGGAAAGTAACTAATCAGGCACGAATCCCAATTGAAACTGTTTTTCGAATATGAATGAAGGTCCGTACAAGATTCTCTAACTGCAAAAGTGCATTAATAGTTTAAGGAAAATTCAGATATTAATTACACTTGGCATTTTGAAATCACGCGATGACACTATGTGCAAAGCACATGGAAAATTATTAATAACTAATTATTCAGGAATCGAATTTACTGTCATAAACAAACTGTAATAAAGAGATTCGTAACGGATCATTTTACATTCTTGACTTACAAAGGTGCATAAATTACTCGCATATATGTCCATATGGTGTAGAAGTTTCGACAATTGTTAATAACTATGTAAGTGGGAACAAAATGCAACCAGAAAGCATATACGAAAGTAGCTGAAGATCCAGTTTGTGTTGCCCAATTACAAATATTTATAAATCGTAAAGAATAAGTGAGTTTTTAATGATTTTTGCATCGGTATGATAGACGAATGAGAAGGTATGCTACTGGCCTTCTCTCTCTGCCGTAAAATCATGTCTGTCCTTGTCGGATACCTCATTGATTATCATGTTTGTCTAATACTTACCAGGGGATTCGAAGCGCCGCGAAAAAGGAGGTGGTGCGACTATGACCTCCTCTGTCCTTTGTCGCACACTGTCTCTGACCTTGTCTTACACATGGGCAGGATAAGGAAATGTAGTTCACAAAACCGCCGGCGTAGATGGCGTCACTATTGTGTTGGTGAAGCGCGTTTATTTCAGATCCCATAACCAAGGCGTTAGATGTAATATTTTTTATTTTGATTCTTGTATCTGTGCCTAATAAGCGGTGGCAGATCGAACGCTTAAGACAAAGTTGTGCATTTATTTTTGTTGTAATGTCAATAGTCGTTGTCCTTGTCCTGTCAGCATTATTTATGACTCAAGTAAGGATCATAGTAGGATTAAAGTGGGGGTGAAACTTATTGAAAAACAATATAAAACAGGATTAAATGAAAATTGTTTTTACAACTTCTTTTATTAAACTAACATTATACCACATGATCTATATGACATACCATTTCATCAAATGAATAGTATGTATGGACAAGAAAAATCATGATATACAAACAGTGCACTTTCACTGGTGACTTTCGTTATATAACTTTTGTTGTCTCTGTCGTATAGTATCCATAGCCTCGTAGCTTTTCCTAAAGTTGAAGTATCTGTAGTCCTGGTTATCTTCGATCATCTGGGTAACTTTCATTTCCAATTTTCTCATTTGTCCAAGCTCCCAATCCGATACCATCAAGTGGAGCAGTTTCTCATACTCCTGTTGCGGGTTGGGGGTCAAGTATTTTGCAAAGAATCTGGTGATAGGCGACTGTAAAGTAACAGATCATACAATAATCATTTTAACTCTTATGCAGCATAATTAAAATTTCATTTTTCCTTACCTTGTGATATTCGTAGTTCTTTGGAACATAGCCTTCTGGAATTGGTGCCAACGTAGCTGGTCCTATAAAAGTATTAACGGTGCCAACAACAATGGCAATTGGTATTAATCCAAAGAAGAAGTAAAAGTGTAACCAGTCCTTTAGTTTGTGCCACTGATAATTTGATGGTGTCACAACCATAGTTCGATGATGTCCCATACATCTTATAATATCTGTGAAGAAATAAATGAATTTAAGCCGTCTCCTTTAATCACATTACTTTTGGATATATATTTTGCATAAAGTGCTTTGTACAAAATATATCTTTTCATCGTATATTTTTAAACTAAAATAAAAAATTGATGTCTGCACTAACGAAGAAAAATGTTAGTAGGTTTTGAGGGTGCTGTAAATACTTATATAGTTGTGTCTCAATTTCTGTCTCAGCTGCCTAAATATAAAAGAATTCTATACATTTTCAGACAGCAATTACAATTTATTATTGTGAACAAACCACACATGGGAGATACGTCATAATCATATGTATATATATCTTAAATTGTTTGCTGCTTTTTAACATAATAGATGCTTAACTGTTACATGAATATAAACATTGTTTATAAACGAACTAACGAAGTGACAACGATCATATTTTTACAAAACTACTGTAAATGTTACTGATTATTATAATTCATTAAGGTTCATCAATTTATTTGGACGACATTCTCCCCTGAATTTCTTGTTATTATCGTAAGGTGCTATACAAAAATTAAGGCAAAAACTGTCATCGCAATACAAGAATGGATAAATATGGCAATTAATGGGTAACAATACTAAACGAACGATTACTTTGAATTGATCGTACAGAGCAAGTTGCATAACAAAACAGCATCGCTTTCGACGATGATGCTTTGTCCGTGAAACTAACACACGATACCGTAGCTATTTTGTTTCTACAATTCAAAGTTACCGTTTTTAGGCACTGTTTTCGCCAATAATCCATTGTGTTTGAAGAACTTTTGTCCAGTCGAAAACAAAAGTCTGCTCCACGTCGCCATGTTTAACCTTTCACTTTATCGTACAGAACAGAAACGCTGACCACGGTGTGGCCGATGTCACGGACGAGTATTCTTTCTGTAGTGCCAGTTACCGACTGAGTAGCAATTCGTTCTAGGCGCGAAAATTCGAATCGTGAACGGGAAAGCGATTTACAAGTCTTTCCTATTTCAATCTAATAGTAACAAGATTTAATATTTGATGGACCAAGAATTAGTCCGAGGTACAGGCCCGAACATAGAAATTTCAGTACAATTATTTTTTCTACTTTCCAGGAGGGTTCTAGACTGTCGTAATCGCAAGTAAATATTGAGATACTGTTGCTGAAAATACTTACATCGATTGGAAACGCGTTTCTCGATCGCTCCATCGTTCACGCACGTATTCAAGCGAGATAAAAGGAAGAAATTCGCGCACAGCTTTCGCGACGCGATCTAATACGGAGACTAGCGTCACACAAAGTCGGGTCAAGTGAGTAATTGAACCAAGGAAACGATTCTGTATTACGAACACTTGAGAAACCTTTTGATTACGTTTTTTTAGAAGGAGGAGGGAAATAATATCAGCTGGCGAAACAAGAAGTAATTACGCACAGCCGATCAAAACAAGTCGTCGTACGCTCTTCGAAACGGAGTAACATTTTTAAAACTGTACTTGGGCTTTTTCAAAAATTTTAAAGTGGTATTTTATTATATGACGCGTGAAAAATTTCTCAGAAAATTGCAAGCTGCACAAATTGCGAAAACAGTAAATATTAATACTACAGCTTTTTTATCTGAGCTTGTACCGAAATTTTTATATACACCAGCTAATAAACTAATCTTTCTAGCATCTGGAACAAGCTGAAGTTAAAAAAAGTTATTTTGTATTAAAGGGTGTACTTTTTTAGAGTATATTATGATTCTTTGATTGTGTGTAGGTATTAGGTATAAAATATAAATTATCTTCTGCTACTGCTAGGAAATTCTGAATGATAACTGGTTTCAAATTGTTGTAGCTCTAAAAGAAATTTTTAGGCAACTGGTCGTTTCTATAAACAACCAGAGTTATTAATAATTATTATTAATTATTAGTTAGTTAAAGAATTCGTTTTTTATTAGAAAATCTATTACTTGTATTGGATATCAATTGATTCCTTCTGAAATATAGTGTAAGGTTTAAGATTAATAATAATAATTAAACAAATAAATAATAATAATCAATTAATTAAGTAATATTTACTATTATTATTATTATTATTATTATTATTATTAATATGACACCTTACACTATATTTCGGGACGAATAAATTTATATTCAATGCAAGTAATAAGAGATTTCCTAATAAAAAACCTGGCGATCATTTTTAAGTATTTTTGTCAACGTGTTAAGGATTAAGGGATAATGGTTGTACGAGACATGAGTGATGGGATGTTATGATTGCATGTTATCTCGTATATTTTGATCTACTTCGCTAATGTAAATGTACGCAATCGGCCTATAACGAAAGCGTCGATCGGTCACTCCCAGCTGTTAACGAGTCGTACGATTTCGATAGGGGGAAAGGATTAATGAGCTATCAATTTCCGACGGACCCTGTAACGACCGGTCATGCAGAAGCAATCGAAGAATATTTCGATGGTAGATTGCGATCGATCGATTGAATCGATAGCGAGAATCTGGGTTCAACCGGTTAACAAGGAGGACGAGTTAACACGCTCGACTCTCGAGTGAAGTTTCGCTACGAAGCACTGTTATGCTAGATTCGTTTCGTCGTGCTTCGTTCACCTCATCTAATTAATATTAATACATACTACTATTTGGACAACTATGCTACTTTACGTTATATCATATTCTCACATGCTAACTCATTTTTATTAACTTATTGTCGCCATCGTATTATTACATAATACCAAGAAAGATTTATTAGCCAAGACATTATCTTTACACGTGTTCTCACAAATCATCAAGATAGAAAGATTATCGAGTTCATGCAGAACGAAGTTCCGAATCGAATAACAGTAAAAATGTTTCGGAACACAATTTTCCATCGAGGAGTTTAGTATGTTGAGTCGGCGACAGTGTGTTGTAACCTGTCATTGAAAAAAAAATCCGCCACTTCACCTGCACTAATCTATTATCATCCTGTTATGGCGCTACGTTATCAGATACACGCGTGCAATAAATCGATACGTTACTCGACAATTAAAATCACAAAAAGATATCGCTCACTGGCGTGACCGAGGCGCAGTTCGTTTAGCGGCGAATTATTATTAGTGCTATCGATTGTTTTACTGCGGAGAAGAATCGCAGGGATGATACAGATAGATCATCCTAAACCGCTTCGCTATTTTCTGAATTATCGCCTATAACTTCTCTAGCTTTATTACCTTCATCAATGCCAACGACAATTTTTTATTCTCTTGCTGACATTCTAAACCTATGTCCACACTGAAGCAACATCGAGCAGCTTGTTTTACTGAATAAACGAACACTTTGTTTCAGTATGGATAAAACTTGTATGTTACATTCGGGCTAATCACAATGGACATTCGCAAACTAGCATAATAATCGATATATTACATAGCTGTTTGTAGATGTTTATAGATGTGTCAGCCAATAAGGCACTTTTCTACAAACCACTCTTCAGGGAACCATAACTCCTTCAATTTTAAGTATTCCGACATCAAAAAATTCTACTGTATAGTCCAAATAATAGAAAATGTGTACGCAAATCCTCAATACAAATGAGGCTTCCAGTTTATTTATACAAATTTCCCAGCAAGGACTAAAAGTGACGCTCTAGACCCCCTTATCCCAATAACCGGGTACACACTTTCAATTTCTTCTTATAACTTAACATTCCTTAACATTCTCCTTGACAATTAGCAAAAATATTGTAGATTTTTATGGTCTTGGAAGATCGCAGACTACTTTACCATTAATTTACTAATTAACTATGAATTACATCATTGGATATTCTCGAAAACAATTTGGTTATCGACATAACGGTTAATCTGTGTATCACAGGCCTCGATTTCTCGCGTTGCAAAAATAATTGTCGACAGTCACGCGGATCTCCACAGTTCCTGTTCCCCATTAGTTTCGCGGATCGTACACCTACCGACTCCGCGAACAAGGCGACCCTGAAGAAATGGGTTAAAGACCGCCAGCCTTTCCCCGTTTGTTTCCCGAGTGATCTCAGCCGCGATGCAACGCGGATCGTCCGATGCTCGTAGCACCTCCTATAATGTAGAATCCTATGCAAAACGCATCGTATGTGCACGGTGCTCTGTCAAAGAGGTGGCCGATCGTCCACGTGATTCTCACGCCTTCGTCCCCGTTGCCGTTTTCGTAACGCCGGCCGGTGTGCACGTGAACCCCTACGTGCTCTTACATCCGACATCTCTGAATCACACGCTGCCGGATCGCCTTCTTTCGACGAACGAAAGCTGGACAACTTTAAGGGCCCGGGATAGTCACGTGACTTTTTCAAAGTTAGCAGGTCGGTAGGTCGTATACAGACGTAGCAAAGACATGTACAAACACGCTGGTATGCGTTTTTAATTAATTACTTACTTATTTAAGACGTAAAATGTCTAGAAAAAAGGCACAGCGTAACAGCGTAACAGTCAAGGCCAAATGCCCTGCCGGCCCCCTTAAAATCCGTCTTGGTCTTGATCCGACGGGTCGGTGACTAAACTTGTCACATTTTTTGAACTGCATTATCGGAATTATGAATTCTAACACCGGAAACGTGCTTCAAGTTTTTGGCTTTATTTCGCAGAGAATCAAGACAAAATAAAGCTGGAGATATTTTTTAAAGCGCGCTACTCTCGATTTCATCTAGAAAACTCATCCAACGGCATAAAATTCTTGGATTCCATGGCATGCGCAATTTTTGGCCTACTTCTAACGCTTATATTACCAAATATCTGCATAATCTTGTCAGCTCGTAACCAGCGCGCTAGATTGAACTTTTCTCTTTCGAATGAGCCGTTTCCCAGCAAAAAATATTCTCGTATAAGGGCGAAAAGTTGGAGCACGTAAAACCATTTTTCGCCTATTTTGTCGGTAATGTAGGCGCTCTACCTTATCGCGAAACTACGGAAAGCTTCTTAGGTCCGAATCTATTTGTGGATGACTGGTACTTGTTAGATTAACTGGCCGGTTCGACGCTTCCTATTTCCATGGTCGTGACAGCGGGGTTTGTCCTGTGCTCCACTCGGATAGATTCATCCCCTCGATGAAACATAATGCTGTGACGACATTGTTTCTTTCCATCCGAACTTGACTCATTTCTTCATAAAATTGATTAAAGTGCTGATAGAACCTTAACGAGATCCTGAATATCGTCGAAATGTCCTTTCGGTCCACGCCACTGCTCGATAAATGTCAAAATGCCAATGTCTTCAATTTATTCCAAATGCAAATGAAGTATCCTTCCTGGAAAAAACAGAGGTTCTGAAGAATGTTTTATAAATTATTATAAAAAACAGGACAATTTTAGAGTTAATTGGGAGGTTCGTTTCAATGTTTGGCGATAAGATAATCGAGCCGAATGTTTGGAGTTTTGATGGATTATTACCTGTCATCGTGTGATATGTCTTAATTAATTTTAAACACGTGTAACTTTTAAGCCAGTGAATTTCTTTCCTTGAAACTTCAATTTTTGGCATCTTCTCGTCAAGATGTACAGGATTGTATATTAAAAAGTTAAATATTTCTGGGTTGCCAAGGTGAAGTTAACCCATTAAATTGTTTTAATTTTTAAGTTTTTGTTTATTTTCTTTTTTTTTTGTTAGTTTCTTTCGACTAGTTTACGGTGAGCAAATGATTGCCCTATGATTCTCTCGACAACTCCCGTTTCCTGTTGCCGTGGCGCTCGGATGAATATGGATTAACTGTCGATGTTCTTGGTATATGGAGATTCATCGCAGCGGCTCCCTTTCGCGATCCTAGCTACGGACTATGTGTTAAACATTCTTGGGGCTCTTCCAGGAAGCACGTGGAACCGATATGTAGAAACCGGGAGATCAAGTGACACTTGGATGAGTGTCGATAGGATATCTTTATTCAATTCACTTGAAACTTGACGGGCATCTTCTAAGTGTCTTGTTCCTGGCTTCATTAAAATGACAAGTTCGATCACCATAACTTTGAACAAAATCACAGCTATCGCAGAACACAAACAGCTGTATATTCTCTGGAGACTAATAAATACATCATCAATATTTAAAACCGCTATTCACTTAAAAAATAAATGAATCCCTAAATCGTTAACTGTCTGCTCCATAATAGTTTTTTCCCAGGAAGTAGAACAAAAATGATTTCCTGCTAAACATTAAAAGTTACAATAACCGCGAGAAAAGAAAATCGTGACTTTTTAAAATCCTTATCTATCTGCTCCACACTAATTTTTTCCCCAGGGGGTAGAACAAAAAGGATTTCCCACTAAACATAACATTAAAATTTACAATAATCGGGAGAAAAGAAAATATAGTGCTAAAATTATAAAATCCATCTTTTTACACACCCCATACGTTTTTCGTACAACTTCCCCCTCGAACCACTACAACTCCGTGTAAAATTGCAATTTCCACATAATAAAAATGGTCGTGCGTTCTCTGAACATTGCTCAGCGTGCCCACAAACTCCAAAATCGATAGCTTTGCCACATTCTTTTTTAAAAAATTCCAAAAATAACGGAAAATCAGGTGGAGGCTTCGCGAAGGGATGTTACACTACAGAAATTGAAAATTCCATCGAGCAGGGGTAAAAACGGTTCGGCCATCGTTCGGAGGGTTAAATCGATCTCTTTGTGGGCACCGCCACGGCGGTATGGCGCGAGGCAGCAGACGTCGGATCGACCGACGCGGCTTGTCTGCCTGTTTTCAGGCTTCAGTCGCGAACCGACCATCGCGAGTAGAACGTCGTGACGCGCTGCCAGCCGATCCAGTAAGGCTCCCCTGTTCTTTTCTAAGCGGTGGAGCAAGGCGGAGAGTCCGAGGAGGCCTAACATTGCCCGGCAGAGCCCGAAGGAGCAGCCGTTGTCCTTCCACTGCTGGTCGTTTCGAATCTCGGTGCCGCCCAGGGGCCTTGTCGTCTACGGGGGCCGAAGAACTACAGACACAGTTCCTGAAGGTGAGTCCCGGCCGTTTGCTACCTTATTTACACAGCCGGCCCCGCGTACGCGGAAGCAAACCGGATCGAAACCGCTTGAAACGTCGCGCCGATAATAGCTGACACAGACACGGACGTTGACTTTCATCGATCCTTCGGACGAGGGGACGGATTTCACCGAGTCCTCGGCCGACTCCTTTGTTTGGGGATCTTGACCGTAGATCAGGCCCCGGGCAGTCGTGCTATTATTGATAGACGTCACACCAGCAACAAATTTGCAATTTCACAAGACCGTATTAACGATAACGGTAACGATTCGCCGAGCATCCACCGTGATAGCGTTCGAAGGACTTTCTTTCTGTATTCCGCTTTCGACTGTTTTGAAATGGAGCTTAATGCGAGCTGATACGTCGTTGGGCAACTTTGCGATACGTCGATGAAGGATTCCGTGTTGTTGTTGTTTGTTATTCTGTGCTCGGCTCCCGGGGCGATTCCGTTCGTCTCGTTTTCGAGCGTCGGTTTTTAACTTCTACGCAATTGAAAGAGTAGATGGTTAATTGTAGCTGTTTTGCTACGTTGAAAAACTGCGTGAGTTAATTAACGCTGGGTTTACGCAGCACTAAATGTGGCCAGTTTGGATTATTTTATAAAACTATCGAGAATATATTCAGCCAGATTTTTTGCAACTTTTACCATAATATATGTTCCAAGGAATAAATGTGTTAAATACATTTTTACAATCACAATAATTGTAAATTAAAGGGTCCTGTAAATCTAGTGTTAATAGTATCAGTGTATTGAAGGATCGGACCCCTGTGTTTCAAATTTGTTGTACAATCTCTGTACAATTTGCTTCTAATTGTCTTCAAATAAATGGACGATCAATTCAGAGAGTGATTAAGAAACAATTGAAAACAATTCAAAATTGTGGAACAAGATTTGCTGTTGCGTCCTGGTTGTATAATTTTTGTACAATTTATTATTTGCACAATTGCGTCTGTGGACAAACAACAGAAACACCGCGAGGACAATGGCCTCCGGTGGTTCTGCTCGCAGCTTTTCTAAAGATTGCTGGCTCCGTTTTGAAATTGTGCTCTCGATCTTGCGAAACGGAAAGGAAAAGTCGATCCGTCGAAAGTCCGGCGCCGGTTTATGTATCGAGCAAGCCGCTTTCGAGAACAGTCTGCGTCCTGTACGCACCGTAGAACGCACGCTCTTACACGCGCAACACACACGCAGGAATACAAGCGACTACCATTTCAAAAATAGACGCTCGGTGATAGGGACCCATGCCGTTTTCGATGGATAGGATAACGCTGCGCTTCGAGATCGTTCCAGGATTATTATGATTGCGAAGAACCCGGTTAGGTATACAGGTTGATCCTAAAATAGATGACCAGGCCCCGTAAGGACAACAATAAAATCCTTCGAGAGATTTGGTAGCTAGACCATGGATCTAGAATGGCCGTGGGTTAGGCTAATATTATTTTAAGTATTACAATATTGTAAAAGTTAAGAATACTTCTCCTTTCAGTTGAGCGTCGCCAGATCAAGACTTGTTCCCCCACTCTAATTTCCCCTTCCACTGTGCCATTCCCCACGCTTCCGCCACGTTTTAACTCTGTCGCGCATGCTCCGGTACTGGCGGAATTTAAAATAATACTTAATAAAACTTAAGGACTTACTGGCTCCAATGCCGCGTATATGGAGGCAAAAATCAATTTCATTAATAATATAAATATTTTCCTTTCTACACTTTGTATAAAAGTGTTGAGTCCATAGTTCCTCTTCGTATGAAAAATAGCTTGGACCTGGTGGGAAGTAAACTTGAAATACTTTCAGACTGTTAAGGGTTAATAATGAATTATGGAAACGAAGGATTGAATTCTGAAATCTTCCAGGTGTTCAGATCGACCCTGACACAGGCAGTCTCTGCAAACGCAATCATAAATTCCGCGATAAAGAGGCGGCGAAGCTGGACATTTATGTTTATAGACCTCGTTGCGATAAAACGCGAGGTCTGCCGCGATCAAAGTAGTATTAACATTAATCATGCTCGCTTTCTCGCTCGTTCTTTAATGAATATGTATCGGATCGGGTTCAATCGTATTGACACTTGGGATCTTCCACGTTTGCACGCATTGTTTCCTCTAAATAAAATCGTTGGACTACGAGCCGGCGACGCCGGTGCGTCACCAGACGATTTAATCGCATGTACGGTGTGCAATAACGCTCGGATCGCACCTGCAGCTGATGCTCGTCGGTATTCTACAATGCCGATTTTCCTGGACCTTTGACCCCCTTCACGTCTGCACAATTGACCAGAAATAGGCGTTGTCTGAATTGCAATGTGCTCGAGCGATTGTTGACTGAAAATGCTGCGCGAAGCCACCACTGTTTCGAAACAGTAAAAAGGAAAAACGAAGGCGCGAACCAGATCGAACCTGATCGATGGATTTCTGTGACATCGCAGACAAAAAATGTGGCAAGATAAGATTTGCTCGCAACACTTCCGAAATGAAGAGCTAGATCATTTCTTAGAAACTAACGATGCGAGAGATGTTCACGTGTACATTGGCGTATTTCACATTTCTAATTTTACAATTATAACACGGGCGTTAAATTGTTTTATTAATTCGTTGCTTCGATAAAAATCGCTTCGTCTCTCGAGGAGTGCAATTATCGTTATTTTTAGAAGAGCCATAAACAGGTAGCTAAAAGATTTAATTTCAGTTAGAAAAGCTGGAGTATTATAATCAGTTACAAGTAGAGAATACTGGTTTTGGAATTATTAGGGGGAACCCATAAGTAATCAATTATTTTAAAATCTAAATGAAACTTTGTAGTAAATTCAGGTTTTTATTTCTTAATTTATTATATAATCTCCATCATTATCAAGGACAGTTTGTTATCTTTTCTGCAAATTTTCAATTCCCCTCTTATAGAAATCCGGAGTTCGTGAAGCAAAATATGACTTAAGGTGCCTCCTTACATCTTGTACAGAAGTGAATGTTTTATTTCTTAAATAATGCCCCAGAGATCTGAAAAGATGATCGTCAGAGGGAGCAATATCCGGCGATTACGGGGGTGCGGTAAAACTTCCCATTGCAATTCTTTGATTTTTTCCTGAGTGAGTTTCGCTGTATGGGGCCGGGCATTGTCAATTTGCAGTATTACACCTTTTCTGTGGACTAAAGATGCCCTCTATTTCAATAGTTCCGAATACAGTAGTTGTAATTGCTGAGAATACAATCCAGCAGTAACTATTTCTCCAAGTTTCAACAACTCAAAGTGAATTATGCCACGACAGTCCCACCAAATGCACAGTGACACCTTTCTAAGCGATAAGCTAGGTTTAGGGATTGATATTGCGATTTGATTTGCAGAAAGGCATTGTTTGGAACGCTTCATGTTATCATAAAGAATCCATTTTTCATCTCCGATAATGATTCTACTAATAAATGGATCTCTACGAAATCTGGATAGCAATGAAGTACAAATTGATCGACGAATATTCTTGTTGGTCTCTCCTTGCCTACATGCCTTTCCTATTTCGTGTAGGTTTGTAGCCTTTGTATAGTTGACCTTGTGGATCCAAGACTTCGCGATAATTCTTGTATACTTAATTTTGGATCAGCTTCCACTAGAGATGTTAGGGTGTCATTATCAAATTCAACTGGTCGTCCACTTCGAGGCCTGTCAGAGAGATCATAATCACCAGCAGCAAACCTTCTTAACCAACCTTGACACTTGTTGACCTTCAATACATCTCCATAAACATCGCAAATTTCCTTTGCTGTTACCGTTGCATTAAATCCCGCATGAAAATGAAAAACGAATATGACGAATATGATCCTTGGAAGATATGGACGCCGCCATTTTATTACAGGGTTGTAAAAAAATTATACTTTTTAGAATAATTTGAACACAGACTGCTTTACCGAAAACTGTAAAAGAATACGCATTTCCTCTTCAACGATCGGTACAGAACTAAAGGCAAAACAAATTCTTTGCAAATAATTGATTACTTATGGGTACCCCTAATATAATCAGTCATAAGTAGAGAATAAAGAGAAAAATATAAGGAGAAAAAACAACCACGAATACCTGTTTAGACCTACAGATAGGAACATCTTGAAATTCTGTGTTGATTAGGAAAATTTTATTCCGAGTAAAAAAGGGAATTATTAACATTTAATCGGAATTTTGGAATTTCACCGTGTCGATTTTGACTTCTTCGAAACTTCTGTTGAAACTACAGTTCGGCAGCTTTCCCACGACTCGAAGGACGTTTCGGTGACCTTATTTATGGGAATAGAAATTTTTTGATCCGACTGTTTGTCTATGAAAAAGTTGCGCTAGTTTCAAGGTGCAAAATACAGCGGAATCGTAGCTTTCGAGAGACGTTTCTGTGTTTACGCTCGTGGTTATCGGCGAGTGCCAATGTTCGGGGAATTTTCAAATCATTCTAATCATTCGTCGCGTCTCGGTTCCAGACGACGATAATACCTCGTATAATGGTCTCGAGTGTTGGATTAATCTTGTACCGACTAATCGATACTACACAGACAAGATAACAACTTTATGACACGATGATCGACGGGAAATTACAATCGTCAGATTACGTTCACCAGAAAAATGATCGATTCACTCGAGTGGTCGCCTTTTTACGAACCAACGAGTACGATGACAGTCATTACTAGTGACCTGTGCAATGTCGCGCAATACTAAAATAAAGAAAAATGAACTGTGATGTCATCGTCAATTGTAGATTAAATAAATAGGAAAGACTTGAGTATGATAAAGTACGGTTAAAAAGATATTGATTAAGAAGGATTATATATTTCTAGTGAATTGGAAAACTGGGATCAATTTAATAACCGTTCGCAATTGCGATTGCGCCAATACGATCGATACGGTTGATAAGTGTAATTCTCTTGTCTATATTCTTTAACCATTGTTTCGTAAAAATTATTATGCCATCTGTGTTTATCTGTCCACTGACCTACGATCATTATTAGATTACAAAATCATTAAACATTTATGGCTCGTAAAATTCAAAGATAAAAAAGCAATTGCGACATGCCACCTTCAGGACGATGTTCTGTCGTAGATTATTATTCTAATTCAGCGACATTGACATCAGGAAAGTCATCAGTTTACTCTATATATGTCCCCAATGCCTAGCTCATAAAAGTCCCTAAACTATCCCTGTTAGGGTCCATGAAATTTTCTACGTTCGACGTGGATCAAAGTATCTCCTGCCCGATATATGTTCCTGGTTAGACCCGCGTTGTGGACATGTATCGACTAAACGCTGTAGTCTCGAAATAAATAATTGCGGCTGATAGTTTCGATGGATACAGAAAGACACGTCTCGCGAATTGTGCCGCGGATCTTCGCGTCGAAGATGTTTCTCGATCGTCAGCCAATATAAAGAAATAATCGTCGATGTTTGTCCTTAATTGTGGCTCACGTGACGAGGTCCCGCAGCACGTGAATCGCTTATGCAATCGGGCGCAAAGTCCCCCTGCATCGATCGTGATTTATCGTCGAACGATTTCAGAAATTGTGTGCTCGTTAACGGGCTCTTTCAGCGGAAATACCTCAGGATTCAGGAAACAGTCGTTCGACGTATGGAGAGGCGGAGAACGTGTGCGATTTTCAAAGATCTAGATCGGTTTGTTTCCTTTGTGACGATCGGTGTCGCCAGCGACGAAAACGAACGACTCGCAAGTATGAACAAAATTGTGGATAAGAAAAATGAGTGGAAAATGATTTTTCTAGAAGCGTAGAAGCTTTAGGGTTTGATAGCTTTTATTCATTCTGCGCAGAATTTTTTTAACGAGTTGCAACATTTCGCTTGTTGCGAACGGTAAGTAATTTGTTTACGTTCCATCAATTATCTTGAAGCGAACCGACCGTTTACCGCGGCTTTAAATAGACTGATTGCATGTTCGAAAGTTGCGACGTTTTGTTCTTTGAAAATGACAGCAGTTGTGCAGATATTTGCTAGATGAAAGTTCCTAGAGAACAGTTCTCGAGTTTCATGAAAATATTTTCGGGGGAGTAACGTTTACAGAATTTTAAATAATCGTGAGTGATATTTACAATGTCTTCACTCGTGCATAATACAACATTTGTTAATGTGTAGGAACATTTTTGTACAAAATAGCACGCCTTATGTAACTAATTACAGCCGACGGAGATATTTTAACGGTCTGCAACGGGAGTACCGAAAATGTCGGTCGGAGGAGCAAGAAAAACGGACCAGCGTTTCATTCCCCGCGTAATAGTTTGTTGGTCAATTAGTGCCTCCAGAGTAAAATTAGAGATCGTAAAACAGATAATTTAAGAAACTTCGCCTGAAAAAATACAGAAACTGGCGAACAGACGTGCTTTCTGGAAGCTCGAGGAAATTTTTATGGCCGAAACACACGCTGTTCGTTTTAATTATGAAGAAAATCAATCGAATTGTAAAAACAAAGTAGTAAAGAGCCCGATTAAATTTATTTTTCAGCTTTTACGAGCCTGTTAGCTGTATCTACGCGTGAATAGCTCGAAGTTTATCAAAGTGGACAGCGGCTGGGGCAGTTGAGAGTTCTTTATGGCTGTCATTGGTTTCCAGAGTTTCATTTGTACTCGTCAACGCGTTTGCTTTTTTTCTTAAACGAAGCAGAATTAATTTAAATTGACGCTAAGACCGTGTCTAGAGGCTTCCGGTCACGGACGAGCTACACAGTTTAAACTTATCTGGGGATTAGCGTTTTAATGAAACGAATAAATCCGTCGTCGTTTATTATTAATCTCGAAATGAGATTTTAATGTGCTGCGGGTCTTAACTTCGACATTGCAAATGAATTTATTGCAAATTGTCATTCAGAAACGACATAGAAACCCCTTACAGCATTTTATAGTAATTTGGACGTATAGTAAACGGACGTAGCTTTAATTTCATACGTGAAGACCAGTTTCATAAACGAACCACAAAATCAATTTCATAAATTAACTAGATTGATTAGATTGACTAGACTGACTAGAAATAAAAATGCGAAATCTTTATGCAAAATAAAAATGTAGTCCATTTATTTATCCCATTAGTAATTGTAACGTATTGAAAGTATTTTTGAAATCTTTTGTACCGTTTTAAATCTCATTCACTCATTTCTTCATAAATAAGTCCACGGTTCAACTTTCATTTTGGCATAAAATTTTAATGGGCATCTCAAACAAAAGTGGTACAGTTTTTCAGGAGCTATGGAAACATTTTATGCTTCCTTTTTTCGAAACTGGAATATGCACAGATAGTTGTTTTTAAATACTAAAAAAGACGCTTTCAAACGAAATTACCTCGACATCATTAATAATTCCTCAAGTATAGTTCACAAATCGATAAACTACCTTCCAAGCATTTTTTTTACGTTTCACTGGCAAAGCATTCAGTTTAACTTTCTCTATTCAAAATGAACTTCCTCATTAATAATGATATGCTCAATACCACTAAACCGAAAGAATGTGCAGATAAAAATGAATTTCACTGATCTTCTCTCAGTGTGCACTGTACAACACCCGCGAAAGGGTCGGATCATCAGAGCTCTACGGCGATAGAAATTGAACAATGATTTGTGGCTACTGAATAAACCGATATGAATAGAACTAAAGCGCGTCCAGGCCCATAAACAATATTCCCCGACAATGATCGATCAGCGGATAGCGGCGCCCGTGTTTCTGCAAAGCGCCTTGTAGAAAGTTAGTGTCCTGCCACGGAGGCGGTCTCGGCTACGAAATTACAGTATCATTAACTATGGTATTCCACAGTCTCCTTCGAAACATGTGTTCGTGACCACGGTATCTACCCGCACGGTGAATTATTCAAAGCAGGAATACCTCCGTTCAATTCCGCTACATTACACAAGTTTCGAATCGCATTCTGACATTTGTTCAATCTTATCTAATGTATTAGACGCGCATCTGACAAATTGTTCGTATACTTATCTTTGGAGGATTTAAACACAAAAACGTTCACGCTCGTTTTTAGTAACGGAGTAACCATCGTTTTGAGTTCGTTAAGCTCTGCTTTAGTTCTTCTTTAGAGCTGTTTAATAGTTAATTTCATTCCTACATATCGAATGCCTTTACTCAGATTACAACGATCCTGCTACCAGGTTGCAATTAACAATTTTGTTAGTATTCCCTTACTGACAAAGTATTTTTGTGTCCTCCAGAGTGCAATAAATGCACGTCTTTTGACTATAGGGATTGTGATCAAGAGTATATGGAATTAAAGGTTTGGGTATATTTTTCGGGGACAATTCTCGAAGAATTCTGGGCCGTTCGTGTGCGAGCTCACGTGTCCGAGCTAATCGTGTTCCATAACGATCTGACATTCAGCGGAAAAAGCAAATGGTGGCAGCAAGCGATCGGCGTGATTATATGTGTTGGCTGTTTTTTCTGTGCAGAGCGTACGATGGTGACCAAGTGCGACAACTTCGTTCTGAGCTGACGAGGTGTTCGTTTCGAGGTGAGGTCGGAATTGATTAACACATCCGGAGGAAGAAGAGGGAGCAGCGGTTCAAACGTTCAGGAATCGAGACTGCTCCAGCCAGACAAATAGGAAGCAAATATGGATCCCTATTCGTTGAGGTCAGTATCACTGCAGTCACCGGCTAGCCTGAAAAAATCGTTCAAATCAGCACAACCTTCTTCTGTTCTTTGTAAACCTACAATACCCAAAATCCAACTAATATTTTCACATCTCCCAATTGTCTCAATTTCTTCACAAATCCCATAATATTTTTTTTAAGTTCTATGGATACTTTCGTAGGCCCTACATTTTGTTCTAAGTCTCACCATTCTCAAAGTCTTCAGCTTTCTCATGAGTTTTGCTATCTTCTGTGTAAGCTGTTCAACCTTTTTGTCAACCCCAGAATTATTTTATAACCCTTACAATTTTTTCTAAAGTACGTAAGCACTAGAATTTGTTTTCTTGCAATTTTTTCTACACACATACATTCTGGAATTATTGCTAAACTTCTGACCATTTCACTTAGTAAATACAAAGTGTCAAGAATACTTACAAAATCTTCAAGAAATGCATCTGCAATTAAATCGAGCCACGAAATTCGACGTTTACACAAACATCCTCGGCCCAACAACATCAGCTGGCGCACAGCTGCAGGAATCTGGTTTCTGGACCGGTAGTTTAGTCTAGAAAAAAAGAGAAATGTTCCAATCACTATAGCTGTTGGTCTCAGGTATACAGCATCGAGGGCCTGAATAGACACCCCGAAGACAGGTCGAAAAGATCTTTTCCCTTTTCTTTGTCCTTCACGTTTCCCGTAGATCGTCGAATGATGCAGGTCGTCGAAAGATCTCATCGTAACCGCGATCCTAATGCCTCCATCAGCTCCGAATGCACATTGTGACCTTTTCTGTGCCAGAGCGCAGCATTGTGCCGGCGTTTGTCACGCTAGAAACACACGGGCAACAACCGTCTTCAACTAGAAAAATTCGCTCTTTGTATCCGGGGCATGGGAACGTCGCCTCGGATGCATTCAATTCGTCTAACGATCTTTAACAGCGTTTTCATTGAACCGCCATAGGCATAATCGAAGTTAAGTGTGGTTACATGGAGCGGACCAACTGCTTAGGCCCGAACAAAAAATTTCATAACGGATACTCTGAATGCCATTAAAAGGTTTTGGTTAAACGAATCGGATGAAAGAGCCTAGGTAAAAAGAATCGGATGGAACAACAATTTTAATTTAAAGAATTAGATAAAAGAATTTTAAAAAATTAAATAAAAATTGTTATTGAAAGATTAATTATAGAATTAAATAGAAAGATTTTACCTGAAAGAATTGGATTGGAAGAATTTTAGTTAAGATTATCAGAAAAAGGAATCTTGTGCGAATTTTCTTTCCAAAATTTAGCCACAATTTTGTCCGAATGAGAAAAACTTTTCAGTTGACAAATTCTGATTTCTATCTCGAACACTTTGAACGATCTACGTATGACAGTTTGGTTACAAGGCTAAGAAAATTTGCAGTAATGATCGGCGTAACTCGATTAACGGAGCGCTAACAAAAGTTTGAATAAAAAGGAAAACTGGGAGCGAATCGATAAGCGTCAGCCCATTTGTTGAGCAAGCGAAACGCTCGGCCTGAGCGCAGCGTCAGCTAGACGACTAATCGTTTTAATTACGTGTTCATTATTGAGCCGTAATTCTAGCCGACCGGTCGCGGCATTGTTCCGTGAGAAGCGGTTCTCAAAACTATCGGCATTCGGGACCGGCTGATCGATCGACTCACGTTTCATAACAGCCCCGGGGCCGATAGATGATTCTGACGATGATGACACCATCTCAGACGATCTAAACGAGCCTACTCGTTCGCGTTATTGTGATTCCTTCCCTGTCCTCGAACGAATTTTCGAGTTTTCGAAAGTGTCCTTCGCGCGGACACTCCTTGCCGGTGATGGAACCGAGAATGTCGCCGTCGGATTTTCCTCGTGCCTCTTCACGACTGCAACCGAAAGGACTAATTACTGCGCATTGCATTTTGATATGAATTGCAATTGATGCGTATTTATAATCATGACAAGAGTTTAGTCTGACTTTATATCATTTTTACTAAATGTACTTCAATTATCTAGAAATTTCTTATGAAAATGCTTTTATAATTTCAGTAATTGTGAACGTTCTATTTCGATTCACCTCTCGTGTCTTTCTACAATTTCAGCCACAAGGAGTAATTACTAGAATTTGCTATTTGATATTAACGGTGGAATTACCGAGTACTAATTGCAGTTGATGTATAATATATTGCTTTGTAACTAAGACATCACGTTTGTTGAGATCCCACACAATTTTCATCGTAATATGCGCTTCAATAAAGATCATAATACACTACTTCGGTGTTCAGCTTCACTCATACTTATCATTCGTCGACAGACATTGGAGGATCGTCAGATTTCACCGCGTTGATACACACTCCGCGAGTGAGACCGTTTGGCAAACGTGAATGAAACGCAAACGTAACGGCGAACTTGCCTAGGAGCATGAGCGCACATTGTTTATTAACACGGTGGCTGCCGCGCCGGTCACCGGTGACCGGCACTACTGGTATCTGTTTCATAAAATTAGTGGCATTGAATACTAATTTTGTTCGTAAGAAATAATTTTAATAAATATCAGTTTTGAATAAATCATAGTGTAACGTGCAAATTCTATTATCGTGTAACTAGTAGAAATTATTGTTTTGACTTGAAACGTAAAATTCACGACGCGTTAACACTAGGTTCACAGAGCATTAAGAGACCACTATTTTTTAAATAGTATACACCCGAAGAAATAAACTTTTTAAATAATTTCATAACGGTAAATTAAAAATATCAGAAGCCGCCATTTTGACGGGTCCCATAAGCTTAGTGTTACTGGAATATTTATAGAAATTCTGAGTGTGAATATTTCTCAATAATAATAACATAAGCGTAGGTTCAAATGGATTTGCATTTCATGAATTTAGACTAGAAAACAATTCTAGAAAAAAAAAAGAAAAGGATGCCAAAAGTTTATGAACCATTAACCCCTTGCCTTACAATATCGAGTCAGACTCGTGATGGAGATTCTGAATAGAGTCTAATAAATACGTATGTTATTAACCCTTTGCACTCGAGTGGTGACACTGAAGTACCACTAGAAATTGTTGTTTCATTATTTCAAAGAAATTACAAAAAATATTACAAAATATTTGTTACATTACAAAAATTGTATTCAATGGATCAGCAAACATTTCAATATTATATGTAAAAATCGGATCAGTTTTGTATAAATAAAATGAAAATATTGTAAGACGGAAGAAAAATGTAGTTTTACATTGAAAACAGAATTTTATTTCGGTTTAAAGGAAATTAACCCTTTGCACTCGCCGCTATTTTGTTGTAGTCGATATATATCCTTTGGAGGAAATATAGACATACAATAAATATAAATTATCTTTTTTTTTCTATAAAATTTTGAACGATGAAAAATTTCTGATCATTATAATCACAAAATAAATGGTAGTGCAAGGGGTTAAAAATTAATCACTACCACTTCTATACGATATTTAAACACAGTAATCGCTTATGAAGAACGAAACGAATTTTCTAGCGAACTAAGAACGGTGATGTAAAGTGTAAAGGAATAAAAAAAAGTGTCACGGCACGGCCGGCGAACGAGCGCACTCAATTTAATTTTAGCCGTGACCATTTCGCGGTCCCGCGTGTACGGGGGGGCCGGGTGTCACTGACCACCAGCAGCCCATTTTGGAAATTAAAGTTACTCTGAATCACGCGTTTCGTTCGTTTGCTTGGACACGTGTTACACGAACGACGCAATAATAATGATCCGTGCGAACGCGAGGTCCCACCAAATTAACGGTTAAAAGTCAGCCACAGATAGCCGTCCCCGCTGGTCCCATGCAAATTGCTTCGCTAATGAAGCAAACCGAAGCCTCTGTATCTTCCTTTCAGATAGAAACTAATTTTTCGAAGGAGCCCGATAGCGAATCATTATGCCTCGCTGTAGGTAGTTGCACTATCTCTGTCTTCACGTCGACATAAACGGTGATGTAAATTTTTTCTTTACGACTGATTCGGTTGACCATTGCCTGCTGTCGATTTCAACGTTTGACGTCAATTTCAGTTTCTTGCTGAAAGTAGATCGTGACGGCAAGGTTTTCACGTCGGAAATTCTTCGAGTTGTTTTTTATCGTTTTGCTTCGAGATTTCCTCCGTGATATAGGAAATGTGTGTACACAAGTTGGTGTTCCAGTTCTGTAACCATTAAAATCTTAGTAAATGGGTGAATCATCGTGAAGCGTCACCAGATTAAAATAATCGCAAACAAAATCACACATACCGAAATGTCACAGCTGATACATTATTCTGCTTCCTATTGCCTCGATACAAAATCGAGGTCATTCTCCACTTACTATTCTGGCGATCTCGAGTAGGCACGTGTTGTTGATTAGGCGAATGTTCGTTCTTGTAAGTGACAAGCATTCTGGTAGTGATTTTAGCGTGGCTGGTGTTTCCTTGGGACTCTGTAAATTTCTTTTATAAAGATACAGTAAATATTACCGACGTAAGCCTTGTTCCTGTGTATTTACCGGTCTTTGGAGGGTGCTTACAAAATTTTTGTTACAAACTTTGACTTTAGTGGAACAGAAATTTATATTCTATTATGTATAAAAATGTATATTGTTTAGAATTCCTCTGATTGTACCAAAAAGAGAGAAAAATATTGACGATTAGAAAAATTATGAGATTTTGCATATAGTCTTGATATTTTCCGTTTTTAAGTGAGTGTAAAACATTGAAAAACAAATATAGTTTTGCACTGTACTGTACTTTTGGAGTGAAAATAACATTGTCGTTATCGCCAGCTTATTGTTAGTTATATTAAACGAGTCATTACTCCGTTACGTTCAGGAATAGAATTCTAAAATTTTGAGAGCGCATTTTCTGAATACACTACTTCCTGTCGCACTATAACGCCACGCGCCTTGTGACCGACGTGTTAGGCGAATTGATCACGAAGCAATCGACACCGATCACGCTAAAAATCACTCACGATAATACAATTTTTCGGCGATAAAGATCGCGTATGACAAAAATCTTTCGTCTCGGGTGCTCCCCACGATCGAGATGTGAAAATCGTATTTTCCGCCTCGTGATTACGTCTAAAAACGTCACACAGAAGATAATGATGCCAGTGCTAGCAGCACGTGTCTCTCTAAGGTTGCTATTCTTAGATAATACTGAACTATGATTGAGAAAGCGTCGACGCGTTAAAAATTAACGTACATATATGTATAATGATTCGCATGACGATCATTCAGTAAAGATCGCGTGGGAATTCGTCGCGGTGACGGAATCTCGATCGCATTATGATAAAAACGAGTCCGACGTTCGCGAAACGACACTTCCTTAGTCGAGATTAGATAGTGCTTGAGTCTCGATCGTGTACATGCACGACTCACCCTGCATTTATACAAAGTACGTATCCTAATCATTATCTTGCGGCACGTCCTTTACACTCGACCGACTCGTTTCTCGTTCGTTTGCTTGGAGACCTCACTTTACAGAATAATAATTTCTGTGACGGTAAACGTTGCATCATTTTCGGGCTCAGATTGTGCATCCCTTGGTGCATCCAATATAAAATAAAATATCAAACTGTTAGAATATTAAATAAAAATATATAAGTAAAAATTAGTAAAAATGAGACATTAGAAGTGTAAATTCTCTAAAATAATTGAAGTTAAAGTGTTAAAGTGTCAAGCACGTGCAATTAAAATATTAAGAAAGTTTCGTGTATGTGAAAGTGATAAAACATCAAAGTCCAGTTAGAATATGAAAAATATCTGGATAAATAAAATATCGAGAATATAAAAATTCTAAAATAATTGAGGTATCCTGCTCACCCAATTCTTTTCTTATTAAATTACTTGAATACTGCAATTTATTCTATAATGATTACTGTGTTGGCGAATGTTGCATCATGTTTGCGCTCAGTATGAGCGTGTGCATCCTTCGGTGCATCCAATGTGGTTTCTTTATAATTAAAATATTACAGTGTTAGAGTATCAAAGTACAATTAAAATGTTACAAAATACAGTAAATAATAATAAACAATAAGAAAAATATTTGGAAAGGTGCAAAATAAGTATTAAAAACACTAAAATAATTAAAGTCGAAATTCTAAATAAATAAATTCGTCTTCAATTTTGGAATAGGTGCAATGAAAAAATACTGCAACAGAATAATTTAAAAGTACAAAAATAAACGAAATTAGCAAAACATTTAAATAATTTATTTGTTTCGTGGCATTTCGGTTCGGCGGTTGATCGAGCGTCGAAACCAGTAATAATAGTTAAAAATAGTGCATGAACGTGTCAGTTTTATCGTACAGCCAAAATTCTACACCCAATTCTGCACGCGTCGAGCAGAAATCAGTTCAACAGTTATTATTCATTTTACAATCGCTATGTATGCATACAATCTGGGATCCAGCCATGACTATGTCTCCAGGCGAACGAACGATTACGTATTTACGTAACGCGACGGAGGAGGCATTACAGGAGAAAAAATTGAATTCGCTGTTCTCAGTATGTACTTGGGTTTACAATGTGTGCACGAGGAAATAGCCTAGTCTTGACAAATTATTATTAGACCGGCGATCGGTGACGCTATTGGTTGTTCGAGAAGAGCTCGTTTGTCGAATACATTTGCTCGTTTCGCATCGACACTTATTAATGTCGGCCATACTGCATCGAAACAGTGGGTTAAACTCGCTGCGAACGTTTTCAAGCGATGAATTTTAACCCTTTGACTAGACAAGAAAGACTAGACTAGAGCCTTTGAAAGGACAAGTTAACTTGACGACAAAAATTTGTCGATTTCTCCTTCGCTCAACAAATAATTATTTCATTTTATTGTCATAAATAGCCTGCAGATTTTATGCACTTATGACAAAAATGAGTAGATCAAGTGCAAAACAGTACAAACTTCTAAACAATTCAAAATTACTGCTACATTATTTCCTGCTTGTTACAATTATTAAGGGAAAGAGTAGTGCCTCTGTGGCTCCTGTGCTGACCATTTTTATTTTGCATAAAAGTTCGCCGTCTGGTCACAATGATCAATTTTATTTGTCTCAGTAGATGATCAATTTGCGGGCCGCAGACCCTAGAAATGCGGCCCGCGATGTCAGATCATTCGCGATCTTGAATTTGTAGAGATAATTTACATTTTTATAAAAAACCAAATAAATGTTACCATATTAACATCAAAAATTGATCAGTTAGAAAAGTATTAAATTTTATATGTAACATACCTTGTTATTATATAGATTGTATACGTATGTAGTATTGACCGAATTGTGGAAATGTGTTAATAAGCAGTTTGTAATAAAAAGTAATTATTCTCGTAAATAAAGAACGATTATGTTTTTAAAAAAATTAGTATAAATCTTTTCCTCATGTCTGAACTCTTATAAAACTTTTTTTAGCCAGCCAAATATTTAAAAATTTACAATTTGACCGACCTAGATAAAACAAAACACTGTCATTTAACAGGCACTGTGCATTGTTCGTTGCATCTCGAGCCAGACTCTCATGATCTTTAGACTCTTCTTGTCACGCTTATTGTCACGGTGGAATTTTCGGTTGCGCTCACCTTTTTGTACAGAATCGAACATTTGTTTGTTGACGAATGTGTTTAGCACGGCAATGACTTGCGTTACGTAGACATAATCGCGCATGACATAATTCGAGGCAAATAATTCCCAATGAGTTTACGAAAAGATCGTTTTTATCAATATCGAATTAAAACAACAAATGTTCGTCTGAAGCTTGCACAAACACAGACTCCCTGGTCTGAATCAGTCGTTTGATGTAAATACAGTAGCAAAACATTTACACAACGATAAAATCTGGATCACTAAACCAAACGTAACGTGCAAACGTAATTAATCATGCATAGGGGTCTATTGCCCCAAACAATTTATTTCGAACATATAATTATTATATGAATGATTGTTCAAATGCAACCCTTGCACCAGAAAATTGACTAACTCTGATTAAATAGCATTGCGAGAGCAAATATTATGAATTATGCACAATGCGCAGGATATCAAAAGCAAAATATTTTACTATAGGGCTTACTGCTCCAAATAATTTATTTGGAAAATATAATTAATGTATGAATTTTTTTCTTAAAAAATTGAAGTTGAAGGTTTCGTTTGAGCAACAATGTGCAGTTTATGGTGCAGAATAATAACACCACAACTGCAACTGGTTTACCAGCAGCAAGGTTCGTTGCAACAAGGTGTTCCCCGCTTTCTACTTCTAGTTTGTTGAAAAGTGGATAATCAATTTAGCAATTCTCGCGTCTGCAAGATCGAAAGCACATGTGCAATAGGATTGGCCGGCAAGTGATCATGGCAACGTGTTTGCACGGTGACGAGTGACTGGTATCGTGGACAAAGATGCTTTCGAAACAGTCTTCGCCGAGGCAGATCGATAGAAAAGGATCGCGGTGGTCGAGAGAGGTGAATATACTGGGTGTCAACAACGTAGTCGCCGTCGAACCTTTTTTTTTCGTGTCGTGCCAGAACGCGTGGTCCTCTTTCCACGATGTGAATTGAAACGATCAGATTCATCGAGTAGAAAGCGCGAAAAAATTATTATGGTCTGACTGTTTGCCAAATAATATTTTACTGGCATTATTTGAGATCAGATTCAACAAGCCAAAAGTAGAAAGGAAATATTTAGCTGTGAATGTTAACCAAATAACAGCTTGCTGTTTTTATTTCATTTTATTTTTGATATTAACTAATTAAGAATAGCAGAGTGAGAGTAGACTCAATGTAATAAGCTGCGCATATCTACTGAATAACTTGTTGCTGTATTTACATTAAAAAATACCGCAGAAAAATACAAGCTCAAAATAGAAAAGTAACAAACGCGAAAAAATAGAAGCACAAATAAATGCAGTTATTAAAGAGCAAAGAAGGCGTAGATTCCAGCAATAGTAGGAAATATAGTAAGGCTGACAATCACACGCAAGAAAAAGTGAATCGCCTGCCTCAAGGACTGAATACAAATATTGTATCATTGTTGGCACATTGTAAATTAATATCGACGTCCGTCGAGCAGAAAAAAGCCATCGTTTTCCGTCAACGTCGCTAATTACTTAACAAGGCGCCTCGATCCGTAACAATTCATTTCATCTCTTTAGAAAATTACGTAATGGTCGCGTGCACTCTAAAAAATTGATCGAGTGCTAGTAAACGAGTTAACTTGAATTAGCAGGAACGATCAGGCTCGTGTTCGGAATTATGCAACGCTGTTCCGTTCGTTGCGCGCATGGTCAACAGAAATCGTCGGATCGACGCTTGTTAATTGTCCGCGCGGCTAATTCCGACGAGTTAAGGCCGGACGGCTTAGGCGAGAAACGCTTTCCGGTTGTAATTAAACACGCCGCGGGTGTATCGTACGGGTGTCGTTACCCTTTCTTGGAAAAACGTGGTCGGAAGAGCTATAAAAATAATCACTCGAGCATGCATTCGGTCTCCGAGTCGCTTGCCATTGTTACGTTCATTCACAGATTAGCTGCGACTCGCGCCTCTGCCATAAGTTAGTGAGAATTGCGTTCTTGCGGCTACCAAGATCTCATGTTCTGCATCGTGTGCATGCATTTTAATGTCTCTTGTTACCTCAAGTTACAAAACTGCATATTTCCCAACTACCAATTAGGAGTTCTGGTGATGTAAATTGACGATAGATCAACTTGTCTCTGTTAACTGGACAAAAATTAGTTTCTGGTACATAAACATCATCAACAGTGTCCACTGTTCTCCGCAAACACTCTTCCAGGTTCCAACAGTGTCTCTGCAGACAGGGAATAGAACTTTGAACATGAAATGTGAAGTCAACTAAACTATTTAGTATATAAAAATTTGCTGTTTCATCTTGAGAGAGTTCGTAGCATCCAAGGAAGTTCTGATTATATAAGAAACTAGGAGATCGGAGATCCTCCGTTATAGTTCGCCTGGATTACATAAGAACAGCAATTTACTCCGGAGAGTATTGATTTGCTGTAACATTCTTAGGTCCTGAATGAATGGCGCAGAGTTCCCCTCTCGGAGCTACGATACAACTGAGAAAAAATATGAGAAGGAATCTGTGATAGGATAAAAAGCAAATTCAGCGAAACTAGATTCGCATAAGCGTAGTTTATCTGAATGTTGCGGGAGACTCGTCTGGCGGAAGAGGTTTTCTTATCCACGATGGAATACAGTTGTATAAAACTTTTATAACTGGACTGGAAAATAAAAAGTTTCCGCATTGATCGCAAGATATGGGAGCCAGATAGACATTCTTAATAATTTGAGCAAATTGGGAACAGTATATAATATAATATCTCTACTGTTTTAAATTACAACTCATTTTTTGGCATAAATCCATAAAATCCTTAGTCTACTTTTAACTAAAGAAATGAAAGAAGAATAATGAAAAACGTCCCTGTACAGCTAGCTCAACTCTTAATCTCTTGAGCACTTTACGTCACTATAGTGGTTTCCGTAGAAAGCATCAGTTTGGACGGTACGGACCACTACAGTGGCTTAATTATTATGATCAATTATTATGAAATCTAAAACAAACTTCGTAGTAAATTCAGGTTTTTATTTCTTAATTTATTATATAATTTCCATCATTATCAAGGACAATTTGCCATCTTTCCTGCAAATTTTCAATCCCCCTCTTATAGAAATCCAGGGTTCGTGAAGCAAAATATGACTCAAGGTGCCTCCTTGCATCTTCTACAGAAGTGAATGTTTTATTTCTCTCTCTTAAATTTTCTTAAATTTCTTCAGAGATCTAAAAACATGATACTCAGAGGGGACAGATAATTGATGCAGTATCCATATTCCTTGCCTATATACCTCTCCCATTTCGTGTAGGTGCCTTTGTATAGTTGACAATTTTGGATCAGCTTCCACTAGAGATGTAAGGGTGTCATTATCAAATTCAACTGGTCGTCCACTTCGAGGCCTGTCAGAGAGATACCTGTCATAATCACCAGCAGCAAACCTTCTGAACCAACCTTGACACTTGTTGACCTTCAATACATCTCCATAAACATCGCAAATTTTCTTTGCTGTTACTGTTGCAATAAATCCCGCATGAAAATGAAAAAGTATGCAATGACGAATATGATCCTTGGAAGGTATGGACGCCGCCATTTTATTACAGGGTTGTAAAAAAAATTATATTCTTTCTAATAATTTGAACACAGATTACTTTACCGAAAACTGTAAAAGAATACGTTTCCTCTTCAACGATCGGTGCAGAACTAAAGACAAAACAAATTCTTTGCAAATAATTGATTACTTATGGGTACCACTAATAGTATACTGGAATTCTTCCACGACCCCAACAAAATTTCTGTTTACTAAATTTTGCATACTACTATAACTGCGAGTATCAAGTTTCTTTAATTTCTTTAAAGCATTTGGACCATTTAGTCTTAATTTATATAGTTAAAGGTATCTGAGAAAATGTACACAAAATTTTAAGGTTGAAAAATACAGAACAAATATTAACAATGCAGAGTCCTATTCGATGAATCATTTCGTAAACTAGTTTCAGTATATATTGCTCCAGAACGTTTGAAAAATCGAAGATCCGGAAGGATTCAATTTATCTTTTCCAGCAACTGCAGGCCGCAGATACAAGAACGAATCGCCAAGAAAAACGCGATTCGCGCAGTGAAATCGAAGGAAGTTCGCCGAGGCATTATATGCAATCGTGGATCCCCGTTGACTTCTCTTTATCTGAACATGTTATTATCACGGTTCGTTTAGTCCATTTCCATCGTTGTACTGAGGAGGATCTTGTGTTCGCGGTCATTGGGCGATTTAAAGTTACATCAACTTGTCGCGATAAATCGCACAGCTGCCATAAATCTACTCGCAATTAATAGAGGCAGCTGTAAACACCGCGCGTGCTCGATAAACTGGCTTGTCCGTGTGTGATTTCACCGTTACGAAAGCCGTCTGCCACGGCGTTATAAGTCTGACATTGCGCGGATATTCGACAGAACTGTTGTCAAGAGGCGTAAATCGGCCCATGCCGATAATAGAATCAACAATGGTGAACGTGATATCATAGTTCTCACGCGGAACAATGTTCCGCGAGACTCCCGCGACAACCTTGAGCGTTGCTTTCGTAGAAAAATTCATACATATGCATGCTCGACGAGAAAAATGATAAATCATCGTGCCGAGACCGTCTTCCCGACTGGCCGTAAGCTAATAAAATTATTATTGTTTTTTTCTCTGACCTCACTCCAAGTATCGAGGATGCTCAGTCTTTGACGCTAATCGAGTTCCTAGTAGACCAAAATCACTGAAATAGTTTTACAGAATTTATGGGTAAAGTATGAATGTATTTAATATGTTGAAAATAATATAACGATATTTTTAAATTCTTCCAATGTTTTTATTGTTTAATGGGCTGAAGACACCCTTCTTTGAAAATGTCTTGTTTAATTACTGAACTCTTACAGCTGCTTTTTGTTGTACGCATATTCCAATAAAAGTTGTAAACATTGATAAACAATACTCTTCTTTTTATGGATCCATGTCATCCATTTTTTTAATTTCTTGTATAATAGAGTTCATAAATATTCTTTTTCTATAAGATCGTGCATGCTACGATAAAAATGGTAAAACTACGCAAGCGCATTCTCATCATCGCCCCAGGAAGTTATAAAACAGTCTTCGTAATTAATCGGCCATCGTAGAAAAATGTTTATAGTGTCTTTAGTTAACATGGTACTTCTTTCCTCATTTTTTATCAGTTACGTCAAATACCACGAACCTGGCAGTGGAAATCTTCAACGTGTTTGAACACTTTATGGCCCGAGGTTTATACTCAGAATGCAGAATACACATACGTATACAATGTTAACAAACGACGTGTCTCAGTCGGATAGAAATGGTTCACGCGAACATTTGGACACTGTTACTTATTGTTATCTAGATTCTCTGTGTACATCGACCAAATTAATTATAACTCAGTAAGTTGCTCGTCTCGGTGACTAACAGTGTGTGGAATTACTGGGGTCTCCATGGGTCCGGCAAGTGAAGTGATAATCAACTCGGCTCTGGCTAGGTTCCACCCTTTTTTAATTTCTTGGTCGCTTTAAGTGTGTAACAAAGGCTAGGTCCATTTTTCATTCCTCAAATAATCCTTCGCGTATCAGTCGAGTAAGTGAACTCGAAGAGAACTCGAAGAACAGACCAACAAAAGCTGTTTCCACTCCCAGACACAACTCCAGCTTGATTTTCCATTTCTCCAAGATTTCTTGACTTTCCAATCATACACCTGCACACGGAGGGAACTCGAAGAACGGTCCAACGAGAGCTCAACTGTACCCAGCGACGATTCCTATCGGTCCGACGTGAAGATATCAATTTTCTGTTGCAGTGTTGAACGCGAGGCGTCGAAGAACATCGAGGAGAATGAGCGGGAGTGTTTCAAGGATGCGATCGTGTCGAGCAGGAGTCTCAACAAGGGCTTCGTCGAGACGACCCGACTGAGGAACGCGATACCGGAGGTACGGGAGGCCTTGTCGATTCGTACGAACAATACGGTGATCGACTTCAGGGCCAGTTTCTAATCGAATCTCTGCCTAGATCGCCGCCTGCATCATCGCCGCGTCTTTCCACATATCCGTCGGCCTGTGCATGGCCTACTCCGCCATTCTGATTCCGCACCTGGAGGCCGAGGACGCGGAACTGCATGCCACTCAAGAGCAAACTTCCTGGATAGGTAAGCTGCTCCCAATGACGACGATGCAGTCGGCGAGTCTAGATCCGCGGGTAGCCGTGAATCGATTCGAAGTGAGGACGCAGCCTTTAGCACAGCAGAAGCGATAATTGTCCCGTTCAATCATTTCACCGCGATTCCACCGGTGGGAGGAGGCAGACACAATGTAACGGTTAGATAAAACACCGGACCTATCGAGTATGTTAATTCACCGACTAGTCCGAGATAAGACTTTTTCCTTTTCGTGCCTTTCATGAGTCCGGGCAATACGTCATCTCCAGATACGCGATAAGAGTCCAGACAAGTCTACGTCTATCTTTCGAGCTAATAGGGACAAGCGTCTTCATCTCCGTTTGATGCAGATGTGTGAGCAGGTTGCTATACTAAATCAGCGGTACAGCTGATGCACCGGGTCCAAGTACCTGTTAAAGGAGTACTGTGAGTTGAGATCGGTTGTAAAGCAAGATTCGAAAATTTTCAAATATTATTTTTACTCGACGAATAGGAGAATTTAATGAAGAATGCAGTGGAGCCACTGATAAAGGAAGCTTCGTTACAATTTAGGCAGGAGTGACTATAAATGATCCACGAAATTACCATTTCCGCTAAGCTACATTGTCTACATCACCCTCTTCTACGCCGTCACGTTCTTCCAAGTAAGTCGGCGTCATTGACAACGTCGCGCCGGGATCCTCTCAGCCGGTTGTATGTCTCACGACGATTATCGCGATTTCAGCCACACCGACACAGCAAACAAAGTACAACGAATTCGCACAAAGAACAGGCATTTGATCGGGTATGCAATGAGCGAGAATCTACTGTAGCAGAATGTTAGCTTTATGCTTCTATCGGGTGTGGAAATTATTAAGCAACTTAGAAAGGAAAGACTTAGAAAGTTAACTGATAAAATGGGCGATCGACCTGCCACCTATAAAAAATTGCGGACCCTCGGCGAACTAACGCCGTGAAACGCAACGATAGCAGTAACTGCAACTTCAGTGCAAAGTGCTATTAATCATGTCAAAAGCGCGCTCACGCTGAATAGATTACTTTCAATGATCGTCGAGCAAGAAACCGGACAATTTCAACCGGTAGTTTTAGCGCGAAGCCTATTTGTCTCCGAACGAGTTCTATGATCTAACAGTGGTTCTCCGTTGAATGTTGCAGCCAGCGTGGTGGTAGTATGCGCGCCTATCGGTGCCTTGATGGGTGGTTTCCTCATGGAGATCTTTGGAAGACTGAGAACCCTTCAATTGGGCTCTATCCCCTGTATCGCGGGCTGGATATTAATCGCCCTTTCGACCAACTTCCCAATGCTTCTGTGCGGTCGCCTGTTGTCTGGTTTGGCTACCGCGCTGTCAACTTCGCCAGCCATCGTCTACATCACCGAGGTCGCGCGACCGGAGCTTAGAGGATCGATGATATCGTTCGGCCCGACTCTGGCTTCCTTCGGCATGGTCCTGTCATACGTGAAGGGCGCCTACATTCATTGGCGAGTGGTAGCCTGGATCAGCATCATCTACGCTATCGTGCCCATCATTCTGGTCCAGCTGTTCGTCCCCGAGTCGCCAGTATGGCTCGTCTCGAAAGGGCGAGTGCAAGAAGCGAGGCAATCGCTGGATCGGTAAGGATCTTGATACCTTAACGAAACTCGTTCGTCTTCACAATTATAGAGAAATTCCTGGTCGCTAGAGATTCCAACGTCGAATGGACTGCGCGCATTTACCAGATTCTGAACACTGTTACCATTTTCCCGTAGGCTGTACAGGTACGAGATCAAACAAGGTCAGAAGGACGCGGCGCAGGCTCAGTACATGACCATAATGAAGGAAAACGAGATCAAGATGAGCGAGCAGAGGAACAGCAAGCACGGTAGCGTGTTGCACAAGTTGCGAGGGTTCTTGAAACCCACCGGCTGGAAGCCGATGATCATCCTCTTCCTGTTCTTCTCCTTCCAACAGTTCTCCGGTATCTACATCACCCTCTTCTACGCCGTCACGTTCTTCCAAGTAAGTCGGCGTCATTGACAACGTCGCGCCGGGATCCTCTCAGCCGGTTGTATGTCTCACGACGATTATCGCGATTTCAGGAAGTCGGTTCAGGCGTGGACCCGTATATAGCGTCGATTTTAGTCGGTGTAACTCGGTTCTTGTGCTCGATGGTGAACACTTGGCTTCTCAGACGGTACAAAAGGCGGGCGCTGTGTATCATCTCGTCCTTAGGGATGACCGTGTGTATGGGCGTTTCCGGTTATTTCACTCTGCAGATTAGAGACGGCGATAAGTCTGGCTATTGGGTATGTATTACGCATGATTCATCTATTAAAAGCGGAATCGTTGATATTATTGCGACAACATGTGGTTCTTTCTGCAGGTACCTGTTATGTGTCTGCTGCTTTATGTGTGTACCTCAATGGTGGGCATGCTGACCATACCGTGGACCATGACCGCAGAATTATTCCCCACGGAGATTCGAGGAATCGCTCACTCTATCAGCTACTCGATAGCCAACTTGCTGTTGTTCGCCGCTCTCCAGAGTTACAGGAGCTTGCAAGCCTTCCTGGGTGGTACGTAGATTAAAAAACCACTTCAAATCACTTATTGTTCGCGTAAACCTGCAACAATCCGATTCGATTAGAATATCGAACTCATGAGAAATTTCTGTTCCAAAGGGTCCTATGCGGTGCAATGGTTCTTCGCGGGTGTGTCGATCGGAGCGGCGGTATTCGTCTGGATTCTTCTCCCGGAGACTCATGGCAAGAAGCTCTCCGAGATCGAGGAGTACTTCCAGAACCACTTCGTTGCGATCGGAGCGGAGGCGAAACTGAAGAAGGCGCAGCAGAAACGAAGACGCGAGAAGAAATACGGGAAATCGTCGGCCACGGAGCCGCTGAACCCCACGAAATCGAAAACCGCGCAGAACGTGTAAAGGAAAGGTGTCGAATCACACGGTCTGGGACCGCGATGAGAAATTCCTGTAACCGTGATTTATAGCCGTAAGTAACAACGTTCGTTCGACACATGACACAGGGATTACGTTCTTTAGCTAGTCTCTGGAAAACGATAAGAGTTTAACAAGCAACCCGCGCACCGATCACCTCTCGGTATCATTAAATAACGTCGTCGATGGTAGTGTACGGAGTTGTAGAGTAGTGTTCGGGGAACGCGTTTCACAAAAAAAAGCTGCGTGGTTTCGTACTTAAGCTTTTCGCTTGCGCTTCAGTGTTGTAGAGGACAGCCACGATGTAGGAAACACGCTTTTATCGCTCGACGTTGATCGTCTCCGCGGGTATCGCAAAAAGCCTTGAGCATCGAAACGCTAAATACACGCGTGGCGAGTTGTATCGTGTGAGCGTGACGCAATCGCGTGCGTGTACCAGCGGGTTTGCTGTCCCTATTTCGTGTCGTTCCCCGCGATAACGCGAAACCGGCTGGAGACGATCGACGTTACAGAGCGACGGATATTGTTCTACCAAATAAGGAGAAAGACGGGAGAAACCGAAAACGACTCTACACGCGACACATACAAAACAGTATTACATGTTGATCTGATACAGTCTTCCGTGCAAATATCCACGGATGGCCGTAGAAGAGACGGATGAAGATTCTTCGTGCACAACGTTGGCAACGCGGCGTTACGGGGCACCCTGGCGCGCCGCATTCTATGGTGATTCGTTGTTCGCCGCTTACCGTGCGAGCTGAGCATTCCTTCCTTGGAAATCGATTTAAACAACTTCGCTGTGATCTAACAATATTCGCAAAGAAAATCGTGTGATAGGGTATCGCGCCGACCTGGGTATCATCTCTACGGACCCGCTTTCAAACGGTTCATTGAATTATTTGATTCGGCCGGAAGCGATCTACGTGTACATTACTATGGAAACAATACTTTACCGAGCTACTTTTACCGTATAAGCGACAGAGTCTTTAATATAATTCATTATTTAAGGTATTAGTCTCTATTTCGTATTCCACATGCCCAGGTTCGGTGTCTTTTTTCGCCTCTGAATGATTTCATTTCTACACAAGATGTCTGAAAATACACGATACTATATTTGGAAATACTGTCTATTGGAACTTCGTGGTTTGTGGGTATGATGATTACCCATCGATTAGCGTTCTGTATTGTCAGGCATCCTGTTATGTACACAGGTGCTATTTTCAGTAAATGTCCACCTTGATTCATTCGACTTACGGGCTAGTTTCTTTCTATGCACCTGTCCATTCGAGCAGGTACTTAAAAATACGACCTTTTGTACATCGTTTATTCGCGTGTAACATCCTACATTTATAAATCCAGCCGTTTTTCAATACTTTTGTAATATATACCAAAACGATCTACTTGTGGTTAATAATAGACTAGCCGGCCGCACAATGTCCGCTTTTTACAAGTTGGCCGCTTTTTACAAGTTGTGTACAGAGAAACCATTGAATGTGGTCATTAGATTGCAGAACTATATAAAAATCTATCTCCTTGCGGACTAGAGTATCAAAAAATAGTGTGAAACATTGTGTCCCATCCATTGTCGAGGACGATATCAATCAAAATAATTGTGTTCACATGTGTACAAATGTTATAATCCTATAAATCCGCATTCTAATGATTACACATTGAGACGTAAGATAGATCTAACATCGAATGTGCTTGCTTATCGTACAAGAAGAAAAATTACAAACATTTTGGGCGCCTTTCTACCAGATACACCAGCCGAATCTAGTTCGTAGATTCACCGTTTAAAATCGTAGAGAGCGCAAAAAGACAATAAACGTGTTACAACCTGTAAGTTACAGAACGTCCAACGTAAATTTCCAAAATGTTAGGTCTATCTTAGGCGTCATTCACAGAGCCACTGGAAATCCGCGCGGATGTTCTACCGCTGACTAATCGAGTGTACTTTTATTCAACGTGATAATCTCGTAATCAGTGGACCAGGTTAAACAGAGACACTCGATGAAAATGATGGCCGATCGAACTCACTTTGTCGGCGGAAGATGGCGGCGCGACAAGCAGGACATCCGGTTGATCTTGATCGTGGTTCGCTTGTCCGAGAATCGTTTAGGGAATTACAAATCCATGCAAATCAAACCAACCGAATTCTCGATGATCGTGTCGATGCCTGAAAGTGAGTGAACTCACGATTACTCTTTCATTAGGACAGACAGCCGTTAGCTTAATTTCGAAAGACCGTGGGGCAGTTTAAGCGTCGAGATTTTTAGTTCGACAAGTGCCTTTCGTTTTTCAAACTGTACGGTGATTATTTGTAATATAAGTGTGCGTGCTGTGCGAGCAGAGTAGCGTTTGTGATTCATGTACAATACTTTGTATCGTGCTATACGGCATGCTTGTATTCCGTATGTACACATGTACCGTACGTCTATATGTGTATACCATTGTAAAATTTCGTAAAACGTTTCTAATAAAATTGTATTTTTGGAAACCACAAACGGGATGACTCTCTTATATACCCACCCAAAAAATTTATAATTCATGGCATAGATTCATTTATTAATTTCTGGAATGCAACTTCGATTAGTAACTAACGAATTACCGCTAATACTACAATCGAATAGTTTCTTTTGTGATTATTAAATAATATATTGACAGCTTATGAACATATGCTACTGATAACTATAATATTCATAAATACTTATGCGAATTTCCACGTACCTTTGCAAAAGACAGCTCTGACAACAATTCTCAAACTTCTACGAGCCGCCATAAAAGCTAAGCGCTGATTGGCCGACGGAAGGATCCGCGCGCGTTCGAAGTTCGAGTTCAAAATCACATCTGCAGGACAAAGCGTTGTCGCAATTGACAACGATGTATGTTTCAGGATATTTGCAAATCATGGTCGATAGAAAGAAACTCTTGAAATAAAAATAATGCATGCGATATTTATTGGCGGTCTAAAAAGAAGAATACAGATTGAAACGGTTTGAAAGTATACGACAATTGGCTTTATTCAGACGCGAATCCGTCAACTGACGAACAGAAATTAAATACGAGATGTAATTACATGAGCTCCATAAATGTACGCATACGTGTATAGCATATAAAGTCGACATTTAGTAATAAAGTATACAGGGTGGGCCAAAATTGATAGCTCGACCAATGCTCGAAATAAATAGAAACATCAGGTTTCTCGCCTAGAGTTTGCGGATTGAACTTTTTAAAAAACTGATAAGGCTATCCATCAACCGTTTAACACGTTGACTGCCAAATTACATCCTCTAAAAAACCCACAACTTCAAAAAACAGTTTATTTAACGAAATTAGAAAATAAAAATTCTTTACTTCTTCTGCATGCTACTGCAGCAGTTAATGGCATGTCTACTATTTCATCGCGGTAAAGAATATTTTTATAGGTAAAATAAATTCTTATTCTTGTTTCTATAAAATAATTCACACAAGTTCGCACAAAGATCCGCAGCCTAGTCATGACACAAGTTCTCAAACCTAATCAAAGAGTACGTCAACCATGTATGATCAACGTGGAAGGGAACGTGTTGAACAATTTTTATCAAAGAACACACTCTCCCGAAACAGAACCGTATTCCGCTGCGTTTCGACTAATTTTAAAATTCAGAATCGACTCTGTCCTGTTCGACCCACAAAGTTCAGACCACCCTGTATATTTCAGACGAAAATCTTGCAACGGAAAAGATCTGTTGTACAAACGGTATATTAATTGCGTCGTTTTGCAGCAGTATCGCGTATTAATTCTGTCAATTTTTATATTGTTTCATCTCCGGGAAGAGGGAGTACGCTAACTATGATCGACTAGTGGAGAAACATCATTTTACAATACAAAAGAAAAAGAATCAAGAAAGAAAGAATATCGAGGAGGAAGAAAAGCGAACAGAGAAAAAGTAAAGATGTTAAGACACACGATACTCTGAAGACGGGGACTAGTGTTTTGAAATCTCGTTTATTGACAGACAATACGAAGCAATCGACTATTCATCGTTCGCATATAAAATATATCCTCTAAACACTAGTAAGATTAGCGTATTAAATACGTCGGCGATTCAAACAACGGTACAATATTGCGTCTCGTGGATTCCCCTTTCCTACTTGGAAAATCGATAGAAAACGATCACGATCGGGATAGAGTCGGGGAACACCGAGAGGTATACACACCTATGTATTTTTAATAATAATAATATCTGTGCGTGTCAAACGTACGCGGGGCGGGGTCAACCGAAAAACAAAAAGAAGAACGAACCGGTCGATTTTGCCAACAGAATTAATAGCCATGTCTGCGGTGCAAAAATTTGTTTAACCCTATATGCGTATATAATTCGCTTGGATGAACGAATATCATTACGAAGCGAAGAAGGATCGGCGCAAAGTTTACTCGTGCAAGAATCAATAGAATATCGAGACGGTCTTCTTCTTTTCTCTCCCTCGAAAACTCGAGAAAACGATGCTCCTACTTTCTCTCTCTCTCTCTCTCTCTCTGTTTCTCTCTACTATCTCGTATGCTAATCGTTTGTCGACGCACGCGGCTCCACAGAAGCGTATTCCTCTTTTCTTTTTACATCGCAACGATTTCTCACGATCGTCTCCACACGGGCACCTCTTCTTGTTCTTGCTCGGTGATCTCTGGGTCATTCAAGACGCGTGTGGTCGGCGACGTGGAAACGCTTACGATGACCCCTTTTCGATGATCAGATCATTTCTTAAGCCCCCGAGTGCTCTAGTACTCTGCGATGGGAAATTGCGAGTGCGATGATCTATGAGCTGCGGTCAGTCTTCTGCCGATTTGAGAAAGTTCGACTACGGATCTTTGTGCAGTTTGAGCTAGCCTCCAGTCAGCAAAACAATTCATTCTGCAGTGGTAATTTTTTTAATGAAATGATTGGTTGAAGTTGAATCTCGCGTAAAGACCCGCAGTCTAGTTATACCGGTCGCTAAAACGAACGAGGAAATTAGTTAAATTGCCGAAATTATTGGACAGGGCGAGGATTGCGATCGTTTATGCTCTCATATGTCTTAGAAACTGTGATTATGTTTTACAAGATTTTCTTCCTTACTTCGAAGAACCATTGACAGAAACTACAAGCATCTACAGTGATTTCTCTATATATGTCGCCAACACCTGGATGATAAACGTCGCGGAATTATCCCCACAACCGCGGGGTATACTCCGTAAGAGCCACGGACGCCGAGGAGTATGTCTCCTGGACGATACATGACACTGGCAACACCCGTGTTGTTGACATATATCGAGAATTCATTGTATTTCCTTTTTGAAGATCAGTTTCTCAATTCGTATAAACGCTCGCAGTTTAGGATCAGTTGATTAAGAAACCCAGGAAGAGAAGACCTTTGAATGAGAGTCGTTAGGCCCATCAATAAGTAATCCACTATTCCCTGTCGCATTTGGAAGCAGAAAAGGTCCAATGCAATGTTTTATTCGTCCAAAATCGCAGTTTATAAGTAGGCTGCGCACCTTTAAACAAATTCTCAATTTTATCATTATTTAATTTATCATTTTATACAAATTTCAAGAATAGAAGCACGAAGATAACGAAGAGAACTGATAACATAATTAATGAGTAATATGCAGACTTTCTCGGGGATGGACCGAAGGTCCGCAGTCTATTTATAAGGGAGAAAAGGGAACGAAGATGTTTTGAAAATAAATAGTAGATTATTTATTGGTAGACCTAGCACTTCACTCATCGCAGTAGACTTACGAAATGACCTGATACAATTAAACATTATGCGAAGTTGCCTTTTTTTATCTTTTATCAATTAAAAACAAGTATAGCGGGGATATACCTATAGTCGATGTAACGAACGATTCACGCGCTGATCGAACGTCCACGTGGCCTGATCATCCGGTCGTCGTAATGCAAGATTGGCAAGGACCTCGTTAATACAATGTTATAATAATTCTTCATATACCTACGAATATCGTACACGCATTAGTAAATACAATGTAAAACCTGTTGTCAATAATAATGCTCAAAAACTTAACAAAACAAGCGATTCTACTTTCTCTCTCTCTCTCTCTTTCTTTCTTTCTTTCTCTTCTTCCTATTCTTTTTTTTTCTCATTTCTTTATAAACGATCGCGACACTACGCAGAGTCCAGCGGTGCCAAAGACTCTCAGCACGACCAAAACGCTGCAGGCAGTGACGGTGAGCTACCTAATCCGTATTAATAGTTACATTAGGTTCTATATTTAATTATATGTATATATATACACGATCCGCGCACACCAGGTCTAACTCTAAATTGTATTATGCTTGTTTTTTTTTGTTCTTTTTCAAAGAAAAGTCGACGACGAATGGGTTGCGAGAAGAATAGTCGCGAACATAAACATTAACGGTTCTTCGGACCTTGACAAAATTGGTAGTCACGAATACAGGGCTGTTCGTTAAGAGCTGAGTGTACGAATACCTCTAATGGACCCTAAAATACAAAGACAAAATCACATGACTGTAAAAAGTAAATTTGACGAACATAAATAAATCCTTGTACTCAAACATAACATTTAAACTCAAGCTTTTGTTATCTAGGATAAATATAATTTCGTATTGCACAACGTCTAAACAACTTTACCAACAACCTTCCAATTTTTTAAACATGCTGCTTAAGACGAATAGTGTTGATTGAAAGATTGATGTCCACAGAAAAACCCACGCATGAGAAAACAGTGATTTCTGTATAGTGATGCACATTAGTAGTCAAACAAAGTCCATTAGACTAAATTTTTTAAGCACCAACAGAGGTATTCAAGTCTCCCAGCTTTTGCAACAACCTGTACAATTATCATACATATTTTTGTCTCATGAAGCATGCCGGGGATGATATCTTAAACCATCGCAGTAAGTCAACACCAACCGAAGTATCTCAAGTGAAGAGCAATCGATGAAAATGATCATTCGCGTCCATATAATCTCGTCTTGCAGTCTCTATCGTCCTATGAAAATAGATGATACACATTCTTTGATGACGTCAATTACACGCACAAGGGGATTTAAAGTCAGTCTCATAAAACCTATAAACAAACAATGTACCTCAAAATCAACGAAAGAATCAACCTTCTCATTAAAAACAAACTCTCCTCCTATAAAACAATTGTTCAATACTGAACCATTTACCATTTATACTTGTGTATAAAAATTCATTCACCCACAAAGAACTGTTATAATGGCGATCATGGACAGATCCACTCAAATCCTTAGAAATCAATTTTCTCTTACGCGTTCTTGAACCTACTAGGATACAGAACAGTTAAAGAATTAATCACTACGTACAATCAATTTTATATTTCTAGTTTTGGAACTTTTTCGAGGTCTGGCAATCAACGTGAATATTGTTTAACGCTAGGTCTTCAAAGGACTAAAAATTACTATTCGTCATCGCTTTATAAAAATAACAAGAATATGTCTAAGCAAATTTTTAGCCTTGTTTATAGTATACACTCAACGAATTTGTTGAGTAATTCCTCATAGATGCACCTTTAAAATTTAAATAATCGTAAATTTAAAATATTGGAAGCAGTCATTTTGGCGAACCCCGTATATAAACCAAACGTTAAGGACTCAGCAGAGACCTGATATAAATAGCGAATAATTTGATCTAGCTGCTGGAAAATTAAAATTCAGATGTAAAAGTTTGTAACCAAAGGTCAAAGTGAACCAACGTCCTACCATTCAAGGGCTGACCACGGTTGATTATGCTAACGTTTCAATGCTTTGCTTTTGTGGTACAGAATAAGTTTGCAGGTTCCATGACACCGACAATAGAATCACGCTGTACAAGCGGTTAATGGTTCCTCTACATTTAATGAAACGGCAATCGAACGCGAAGAAGATGGAGAACCCGATTAGCTAGGGAAACATTCTAGAGAAAATTATCACTGTTCCGGTTTTTTTTTTTTCGTTCAACGTGACACCGACGAATAAACGGGAGGAGATGCTCTACCCTATTTATGCAGGTTACAATCGCTCCGACGACGACAGCGTTATCTTTTTACAATACGATGAAAGACGATCCCCGGAACAAATCTCGTCCTGACCACGCCAAAGGCACCAAGTAAAAGAAGTAGCGCTGACACAACACTCGAGACACATGCTCTTTTCTCTGTTCTCAAAACGTTTTTTTCCTCTGTCCGTAATTCGTCCGACAGCTTCTTTTGGCACTGTTTGGCCGTCTATTAGAATCGACACGCGTCCGTTTAAGGTCGGATCGAGTCAGGTGAGACGTCTGCGTTCAATCAATCTTTCTTATTCTCTCGTTCGTTTTTCAATCACGCGTCGATTGTTTACCCGTAAGACTCTCGCTTCGATTTTGTTTTCCTTGAAAGGAAAATACCGCGGTGTCGAATTTCTTTAAGCGATCGGCTATCAGAATCCTCTTTCTCCGTCTCTGTTTTTTTTCTCTTCTTTTATTTTTTGGTTTTAATACTTCGATGATTCGACTTTCAGAGAATACGATCTCGTTAAAATGATCTCTCAACTATCCCGGATCCTAGCAGTAAGAAAAGACGAAGGGTGATCACTATTGTATTTATATATCATTTCATTCTTATATATACGTATAGTAGAACAGAAACGACAATGGCACAGAACGTTTTCTTTTACTAAACCTTGTTACGTTAGCTTTGATTCATCGTTTTCCCATTATATTATTGGCAACGTGGCGCGCGCACACGGTTCCCTCCTCCGCTCATCGACATTCACGTTAATCCTCAACGTATCTCGTTCTCCTAATCGTTTCTAGTCTAGTTTCCACCCGATTCCTGTAATCTCTCCCTCACAATCATTCTATCGACACGCGCTCGTTTTTCTGTTTCTCGCTCTCGCTCACAGACATTTTCTCCGAGTTCTCGTGAGACATTTTGTCCCGTCAGATCCGGTGGAAAATCTTCCCCCTGTTCCGTTCGCGTCTATCGGGTCATTGTGCGTCCTTGGAAATCTGACTAGCACATGCACTTTCGAACCAGTTTCTGTTCTCCGCGATTTCAAGCTCGCGTCGTTGAACGAACACAGCGGTCCAATCGAACCGCGAATTAAATCAGATTCGTAACCAAACGACAAAGCCTTGCTTGTTCAAGCATCCCCTATAAGGATAGTTTCTAATGGTTGCTCGTTCAAGAATCCGATTTTAAGGATCAAATAACCACTAGAAACCGTCTTTGTGTCATAAACAATAGCGGAATTCATTTAATTCGCAGTTTTGTGGATTCGCACCACCGTGCACCGTTCGCGCGGGTCCTCGTTAATACTGAATTGCGAAAAGACGTTCTTCTTACAATTTATTCATCCCCAGTGATCGTACAAAGCCGATATCGAACATGTTGCCGTCTAATTGCGGGAGAAAATGATGTTGAACGCGTTTTATTTCTTCTGTTCGCTTTATCGCAAGGTGCACAGCACGGATCAGTCAGTATCAGCGACGTTTCTGACAAGGGAACATATTCAAGTGCGACACGCCGATTTTGATGAAACTTA
>CM052130.1:12154037-12207554 GCA_028454255.1 Halictus ligatus
TAAGTTTCATCAAAATCGGCGTGTCGCACTTGAATATGTTCCCTTGTGAGTCGGCGAGCAAACGTATCGCGCGTTTTATACAATATTTTGTTGTCTGACCCCGAACACATCGAGTTAACGTTCTCGCGAACATTCTGCGCGCAGATCGTATCACGATTCTCTCGGCAGTGATGTCGCACTATCAAAATAAAAAACAAAAAAAGTAGAAAGGACGAAGAAACACGTTCGTTCAACGGTATTCACATTTCTCTCAAAGCTTTTGCAACCAACCACTAAGAGAGACGCACAACAATACACTGAAATATCTAAATATAATATATGTACATTATATATCTTAACGAGTAGCAAACAAGAAGAATTCCAGAAATATATAAAATCACAAACGAGTGGACGAGAGGCACGAGACTGTACTCAGCCGCAATCTTTGCGCGACGCGGGGAATCTCTCTCTCTCTCTCTCTTCTTTTTTCCTTTCTCTCTCGTCGGAAACTATGTTGTAACTTAATATCAAAGTTCGTGAAAAATCTTACATTCTAGAAAGACGGTTATGTCCCTGCATCGACGATTGACTGTGTGAATGAATGTCGTTAAAAAAATAACTTCTATGGGGAATAAAACACGCGTACCGATACTGCGGAGCTATCAGAAAGAGAAACGAGAACAAACGAACGGAAGGACGTCGGGAACTCTTGGTTACGTTGCAACATGTATAAATTCTTTTCTCGTTCGTTTTTTTTTCTTCTTTTGGCAAACAAAACAATGGGATCGCGAAACATGCACAACGATTTGGTTTTTTCATCGTGCAACATCACTGTCAGGAGCTGAACTCAGCCATGTCGCACACCGCAAAACACCTTTTGCCGTGACGGATCAGTCTATAAAATGTTCCAAGTGAGAAGCTTTCGACTTTGTCGTTTCCGGGGTCTTCACGGGTCGGACTTACTGAGGAAGCTAAACAGCATATTCTCATGCCTCGCACTCAGACGAGCGAATCTCCTAAGTATCGCGATCCTGAGTGTCGCGGAGTTTGACGTTAGTTAATTCTTGCTATTACTACGCGGACTAGCCGGTTGACTGTTCGCCTGTTGCGCGCGCTGGATGTAGATGTTCAGAAGCTTCAACTTGCTCGTGTACAGACAGCTCAGGTGAGGCTTCAAAACCTCCTCGCCGACTGCCAAGTGTATCGCCACCATGCAAAAGACGGCGCTCTTGCGTACTGCGCTTTCCTTATCGTCGTAAGCCTGGAAAAGTCGAAGTAATCGTTAATTAATTTGTGGAAACCAATTAAAAGTATCAGCCCTGGAAATACAGTTAATAGCATTTTTACTTGCCTTGATGAGGCCAGGCATAACTTGGGCCAGATGCGGTTCTATAGCATCCCGGCCCCAGTGTTCCACTACTTTGTGCAACATTTTAATCGCCCCCATGTTCAAAGGGTGCGGCTCAGTGGTGATTATAGTTGAGACCAAATGTATGACCTGCTCTGGCTTTAGAACCATCGCTATCGTCGCGGCACATTTTTCTGCCACCCAGAAAACCTGTTTCCACGTAGCATTATTAATAGTTTCGAGTGCTACGTTACTACTATGGGTCATGCCAAATCGGAATGACCGTTTCTAGAAACTAATATAGTTTCTTGCTAGAATACGTACGGGAGATCTCGTGTTGCTGCTGCTGCTGCTGGAAGAATCTAATTTCTGATCGTCCAATTTGTACGCGTTAATTACTTTTAATACGAGCAGTTCGGGGTACCCGGAAAAACTATCTACGAGCTCGGGACACTTAAGCATGTCGATTAGCGTCTGAAGTACTTCTACTTGCATCTTCTTGCTGTCATCGGTCAAACTGTCTAGCAATGTCTTGAGCAGTTTCCTGAAGGAAAAAAATGAGATTAACATTCTAGTAATAATAATAACTCGGAGGATATACAGTCTGCCACAGTAATATTTGGACACTTTTAAAAAGACAGCTTTCTTGAGATTGGACCAAACGACTTTAATTTTTTCGAGATTTTATACAAAACCAGATACAAAAAGGTATAAACAGCAACCTTTAAAATTGTCTTCACCAACTAATCCTTCTAATATCTCGAAAAAATTTTAATCGTTTGGTCCAATTTTAAGAAAGTTATCGTCTTTTTAAAAGTGTCCGAACATTACTGTGACAGACCAAATGAATGGATAGGTCATTCCTACTTGAAATGCTGTTTGATGAATGCAGGGTCGCCTTCCCGTACGTATAATTGGAACTCTTGAAGAGCTAATACTTTCTCGTCAGTTTGTGTCATTTTCGATTGGAGCGTTTTTATCATATTATCTAAAACTTCTGGCCTCTTTGACGAATCTGGTAAAGGCCCTGCTGCAGAACACAAATTCAAGAGATTATGTCAGTGAAATTAAGAGGACAATTATGAGCAATTATGAGACATTTTATCAGAGTCATTAAACTTTAATAAAAGTGGTGAACATACCATGCGTCTTGTAACCATTATTTTCTTGAGGTAGAATTAGATCTCCCGCGATCGTGTCGCTGGATCCATTGACGGTGATACTCGTGACGGATCGTCCTCTTTGGGTGGGCGAAGAAACAGAAGATGAGCGACCCTAATATCCCAAAAAATAATATAAAAAAATCGGCTTTTAGAAATAACACGTACATCGTCCGTTTTCTTACCGAGTTACACAACGTAAGACCTTCCATTTTCTCTTCCACGTCAGCCATATTGCTGATCCCGCTGTCTTTGCTTGTGGTCGCTCTTTCTAAACGTTCAAAACCATAATTCTGAATCTCCGCTGTGGTGCGTCTTAACGACCTGTGAAGAAGTACTTTCGAATTAAAGTAACAAAGAAAGAGGGATTATCGGACGTTCCGTCCGCGAGTATGACAACTACTCACTTATAAACTTCTTCCAGGTTCTCATCAGCGTTCTCCACCTCGAGTTTGATCTTCGAACGTGCCGGAGAGCTCTGAGCTCTGGGAGGAGGTGTACCGGGTGACGCTGGATTACTGGAGCCTGAAGATTTTCTAAGGTGGTTCTGTACTAGTGGTAATGCTGCTTCCTGTGAGTTATATATGTATTAATAACGGTTAAAAAAATAATAGATAAAATGTTTTAGGTGTGCAAGAAAGTTCGGCGCCTTTTTATTCAATCGGTCGTAACTTCAGTTTAGATTATACTTTCTTGCCGCTCTTGATCTCTGATTCAGAGCGGAGAAAGCAAAAAGCACTGAGTTGATACAATGTCATGTTTGCTTTCTCGGTTTAAAAGGAACGGTTTCCTGAACAAAATTGTGTACTTTAAAAAGGTGCCGAATTTATTTGCGCACCTAATATCTAATCTTCTTCACCTGATAATACTTGGGTAACTCAGCCAATATCATGGTCACTTTTGGAGGGTTCAAATTGTACAGAGATATTACAGCGTTCTGTGCATGCCTCCTGACATCCTGACTCTTAACGTCATTGGACCAATCGAGTAACCTCGCGAGTGCTGTCCCCGCGGAATTATTTAACGCGGATGGCTCTGCCGTTTCTGCTATTTGCGTGATGAATGTGAGAGTGGCTATTTTCACGCGAGTGTTCGGTGTCTGAGTGGGATCCGTGAGATACCTCATCACCGCGGGTAGCAACTGCTCCCCTGGGAAACATTCTCTGCAAGCAGATTTTAAATAATTATCCTGAATCGCACGTAGAAAATTTCTTGAACCGTAAATCACGAGGTCTCACCTGACGACGTCGAGGGTCTTGTGAATTTTCGCTTGGATCGATCCGAGAAGATCGGTGCCTAATTTATTCAAAAGCCTCGCGCACAGAACATAGAGCCAGTCGCCGAGGTCCTCGCTGTGGGTGGCTACCAGCTCGTTCAACGTGTCCAAGAATAAACTGAACACCTTCGTGTGCGAGTCCATGAACATCTTAGTGAAGATATCCGTCACTTTGCGCAGCTCCGTCGCCGTGAGCGTGTTCCCATTCGAGAGGAAATGTTGCAAGCCTACCAAACCCTCTTTCCTGTCTCCCCAATGTTTATGCCCACAATTTTCAATAATTTCCTTAATATCCTGCAAAACAATGTGTCCGTGTATGTAAAAGAATCACAACGGATCGATTGCAATAACGACAGCCACACGAGAAAATCTTATTCGCAAAGTAGATGGATTTTTATTAATGGTCGAGTCATAAACAACTTCCGCTGCAGGCGGTGAAACAAATCGCATGAATATGAGCTGATAGCAATAACGAGAATGGTTATATAAAATAGCAGTTATTAACTCGGCGAATGTTAATTATTAAACGGAAATTACTTCTGGTTCGACCTGATACGACAATTCTGTTTTTCTAGGCCATGAAGTGTGTAGTATATTTGTATGGAGTAAATGGATATGAATAGTAAATTGAACAAACCTTCGGGATAGACTGATCCCACATATCACGGTACAGTCTTTGCTGCGAGCCACTCCATGAGAACGACTAATGGGTAGATGGACGATGGACAGATATGGAGAACAGAACGGCACGTCGCGTTAGTCCAAACCAAACAAATACGCCGCAACAAAACCAAAAGGAAAAACCATACATGCGTTATCTACATTGTCCTAGGACGCTGGAAGCACTGGTTCATTAAGCTTCCGACCTAAGTCTACCCTCGCGAGGGTAAGAATTAGGGGATCGTATGTGGACTCATAGAGGTGTGTCCATGTCGCAAAGGTGTATTATGAAACAATATTTATGCAATGCGGCTTCATATAGAAAAAAAAAGAAAATAAAACACTGTCTCCGAAGACACGTACACGTTCAAAGCTAACAGTCTCTGACTGTAAATTATATTGCAGCCGCATAGTGCTTTTATCGCACATAAACATTCGAGAAGCGTTAATGAACTAAGTGAACATATATATTAAGAAAGCACAGTGTACAATAATTGTCTAAAGTATGTCTGAATTAAGTTGTTACATATATCGTATCACTTGAAAATAAATGTACAGTGTGTCGGTATTTAATTCGGAGCAGCGGGTCATTGCCAAGTAACGCGCTCAATTCATTCGTTTGCAGAATGTTTAGCAAAAAAAAAACAAGCTCGAGTTTGCGAATGTACGATGAACAAGAGCGTTACTAGACACAATACGTCATCGCTTCTTGATTACTTTACTCTTCCACTTTGATCGTAAGGTGAGAACTGTTTTTATCGCTGTACCAGGGACTCTTCAGTACTCTTTTCACTTACGTCATTCGGTCGTCTAAAGCTGTCCATGCTCCTTTCAGAGCAAATGCTACTAGTTTCGCTGTCATCACTGTGATCACCTTTGCCCCTGGGCGTTCTGGTGTAACTGTCGATATTGTCGAAGGTGAGCGCATCCGCCAACGCTGATTCCGCTTCTCGCGACTGTTGCAGCATTTTCTGTGCCATCACCGGTCTGGATTGAGGCCTGTCCGTCGGCGACATGTACAAATTCCTTCCCCTACAATCATAATTAAAATCAAACACTCCATCTGCTAACTATAGGTCTAACGAATCCTGCAAAAACACGCTGATGACTCTAAAAATTCTGCACAAATCTTCTAGAAAACTTTCAGATATGTAGTTCAAGGCTACAGCATTCAATTGCATAACAGAAGCTGATATATTGAAGGAGCATCGCGGTAAGAAAGCGTTCTACTTCTGGATAATTTGAGTAAACCAATAAAAAAAATTTTGAATAGGAGACTCCCAGTGCGCCATTGCAGGGTTCGATCAAACTCCATATTAGCGAAACATCATTCGGTGAAAGAACGTTTCAGCGTGCTAATATGAAATAATGTTAGTCGTGTAAATAGAGCGTACCGTATTTTACTAACGAAACTCCTGTCCATTCCGAATCTTTGCGGGCTGGGTTCGCGGCTGTTGCCGGTGCTTCTGATGCCATGTCCAGATAATCGCCTAGGCCTCGCGATCAAGGATTCTCCTTCGCGATTATACGTGGCGTAACTCAGCCTAGACGACGGCGATCCCGACCGACTGCTGGCTGTTACCGTGTAATATACAAATTGAGACCTTTCTTGTATCATGTTTCTTCAAGGGGAGCCCGTAGTCCCCTTTCTTTCTACTTACGCTGGGATTGCGACACTCCGGACATTCTCGTTCTTGTTCTTGCGGTTCTTTCTGGACTGGCCACCGCTGTGGTGTCTGGTGATTTACTGGGACGCGCTAGACGGATGGAGCAATAACATGAGTCGTGGTCGAAACGTATTACAACGACACAGAGGTGTCTGCGAGAACCCGAAAATGTCGGGTACCCGACGGTCGGAACGGGTCGGGAAGGCATCGGGTCGAGACGAGTCGGTTTTTCGAAAATTTCGGTATTCCCAAGAATTTTCAGGATTCCCAAAAATATTCGAGAAGTCTGATCTATACGAGAACCTGAATATGCCCCGGGAATTCCGAATACACTCGAGAACAGAGCTGAGTAAAATACTACTATTTTAAACAGTAAATGGTAAATAATCAATTTTATTGGAAATCATACGTGTACTTTTAAAACTTAAACACTTTTAAACTTATTTTATTTGTTACAAGGTTTCTAAAATAGTACTTTATTTGAAGGATTCTCAAGATAGCGAGAATTTTATTTATTTTTTTCTTATTCCTATCTATCAAAAATACGTGTCAAGCCGGTCGTAGCATGATTCTACCCCTCTGAATCGGTGGAGATTTATGGAAAAAAAATCCGTGCGAAAATGTCGACCTTGATGATCAAAGTCAAATTTTTCTTCAATGCATTGTATAGTATTGGGGAACCAAAATCTCACAGGAACCATAGATCGCAAATGAACCGTTCTCTTAAAAAACAACTTTAAAGTGAATTATTTTATTCCATATGTCTATAGGATGTCCCAGTAGGGTACAACCATGAGGGGATAATTCTACACAATTATTTCATGTTTTAAATTATCAAAATGAAAAAATTTTATTTACGGAAATTTGAATGTTTATTCAAACGGATAGTATTAGAAATACTATATTAGAAATATATTAGAAATAGTATTAGAAATATTTGTTTGCAAAATTTTTTCCCAGCTCTGCTCGGGAATCCCAAAATTTTCGAGAACTCGTCCCTATCCCGAATAAAATTCTCGACCCGTCCGGGACCCTATATTCTCGGGTTCGCGCACACCTCTAAACGCAGCGTGTCAAGATATAAAATTGAAATTAGTCATGAGAGAACTCACGAAGAGAGGCTTTCTGCCTGCTGATGTTCGCGTACATCATCCTAGCTTTCGCTCTTTGTGCGGCTTGCAGATCTATGGCGCTTGTCGATCGAACGCCCGGTGTTCCACGATCTGAGAAAAGTATTCAGACGGATATACATAAACAACGCATTTGACGGACATCGCGTATTATCGGATGCATGAGTGCAATGTACTCTAAAGGTCGCGGTGATAGTTTCTAAGCAACAAACAATGTGTATAACAATTACAGTGACTATCACTGGGTCTCTGTAGAATTGGGATACCGGACTGACGATAAGACCGTGGCAAGGACGGGGTACGTCTGAGCGGGCCGTGTGGTTGACCCGCGGTCTGATGCAAATTTTCCGTACTACCTTCGTATGTTTAATGCAAAGAGGAGTCACAAAAGCAGCATGAAAGAAGAGTGAGAAGTATTTTACACTGCGTTGCTCTCTCGCCAACAGACACGCACCATTTATATCTAACACACAATACATCTCTAGGTCATCCTATAACCTGCTTTTTAGTACAGTGTCAGCAGGGAAAATGGACAACATTTATGGGATGACCTAATTCATTAAACACATCGTCCTATAGTTAAATAGAAGAATGTAATTCACCTGTGGCGCTCATCGCAGGTCTTGATGTCCTAGGGCTGACGCTCGCCGATCTCGTGACTACATTCAAACTGTTAATACTACCGCTATTGCTAAGAGACATCAGAGAACGTTTGTACGCCGTGTCCAGACTGTTGAGCAGCGCTTCTGCTTGCTCCGGGAAATGATCTTTGAACGCCCAGTATGACCTGGAAACATTTAAAGACTAATTTCCATGTTCGATGTTCTCTTCAAAGAAAATATCAGAAATAGGAAAAGAATTTAGTTCAATATAAATAAAAAAAATAAAGCGAGACAAACACTTAGGAAATGATCCTAAGTCGAAAAGCAAGGATTGCAATAAATATTAATAATATTAATAAATAAATGAACGCACTTCCTAGCGAAAGCTCTCGCTTCAGAATCCGAATCCGCGATGCCCTTCTTGATGGTATCTTGTAATATTTGTACATGCTTCTGTAATATCTGGGTAGGCCACGTTTGCAGAATTAGATTCAGATACTCGCAGGAGGCTCGGCGTATGTCTTTACTTTTGTTACTTAAACACGAGGTGATAATTGGCACGAAACGGCTGCAGTGTGTGTTCTGTAGAATAAACCTGACGGCGACTGCACCGGCTGATGCCACGACCTGTATGTGCATATTCGTTGACGCAAGTTGCCACGTTTTGTTACGGTTCCCATACGTCACCGCGTGTTACCGGGCAGCAATTTATCAGGAATCTTACCTTGGCACTATTTTGTATGAGGTTCATTAAGGTGAGCAAGACTGCCTCTCCAGAACTGGCGAACTTATTTTTCAACTGTACACTAAGATACGCTAAGGTGATACACGCCTCCCTGACGACTTGCGACCTGAGATCCGTGCAGGCGACCTCGAACGCTCTTTGCATGCTCTTCAAACACTCCATGAAGTTCTCGTAGTTCATACCGCCCGCGATCACGATCGATCGTAGCTTTTTCATCTAGTGGACAAATTCGTTTTATTAGATGCGCACGTGCAAGCTGATAACAACTGTTTGAAAACACGTTTGCTACTGAAAGCCTATTATGCGGATTTTCTGGATTTCTATCGTCAAAAAGTCGATTTTTCTTTTTTAAAAAGAAAAATATTAGAAAATCGGTCATTTTACTTAAACCTACATAACTACATTTTCATACTGATTAATAAAGGAACCTTTCGATTTTTAGAAACGTACATTCTCCGTCCTTTGCTTCCAATCCTTCTTGTCGTCGCCAATATTTTCTCTTATCACTTTCATCTGTTCTTCAAGATCCTTTGCTGAAAACAAGTTCACCGATGGCACATCTTCGAAGGCTGTGACGAATGTCTCCTCGTCGACGGCACCAGCCTGACCTATATGTATTATTCATAATTTTATATTCCTGTATGAATGTATAGACAAATAGATTTACAAAAAATAGAGCACTTAAATATGTCTGTTTAAGCTAGAAATAAAAAAGAATCTACAAGACAGAATTTATACTGTTCAACAGATTATATACGACAACATAAACAAATTTTTTAAACATTATTTTGAAAACTGTATAACCTTGAAAATAAAAAATTTGTTTGTGACATCTTTTTTGATATCCCATTTTAATACAGATATTTAATTGTTCTGTTTGCTGTAATTCTAGTACTATTTGTCGCGATCAAAATTACTCTTCAATGTTAATAATAACTAGCTACAGCATTTCATAAATAATTTATGATTTTATGTATTATAATAATTCATTTTACTCGTGACTACGGCATCTTTGTGCTCATAAAAGTTCACCGACTGTGTATTATACAATACCTGATTATCCTAAGCATATTGTGCTTCACGAAGTATTATGAAGTGAACAACGTTACATGAAAAGCGGTGCAGAAAGATCATAGACGTGTAAGCGTTTTATTGAGCATGTCGCTTGCGTTCGGATTACGTTTAATTTGAATCAGCAAATGATCGAGATAAAGCGCGATGGTATGCGAGCGTTTTAAATGAAAATATGCGCGAGTACATGATCCGTATTAATTCAATCGAATTTTCATAATTTTTCTTGTTGTAGTTTATACCATGATGGTTGTCTATAAAGAAGGGGAGAAAATATACAAATATAAGAAGTCTTGAAAGGAATATATATGGAACATATTGAAGAAACCACCATGATATAAAATGGGACTAGTAAAGCCAATGGAGTTTTAGATACCTGCTGTCGATTTTACTGATACGTTTCTTTTCACGGTTGTTGCCCTTGAAACCGTTTGCGTAGCATTACCAGGATGAGCTGTCATGCAAGCGAATAATTAGCATTCTTGTCACCAAAATGTCATCAGTGTGTTGAACATTTGTGTGTGTGATTGGTGTACAACGAGACATCATTAACATTATTACAAACACTGAGCCATGTTAAAAATCAAAGCGTAAGAGTTTGTAAGTTAGCAACGCTTCACATCTGTGCGGTGGTTGCAAGGGAAATATGTGCTTCCGTAAAGTTAATTGTGAGATTTGCAACACTCGTATAAGGCAAGTTGAACAGTGATGTTTTATATAAGTAGCTTGTAGCACCCAAAACGATTGACATATAACACAACAAAACAAAAATATCATTAAATAAAGATGAATGATTAAAAATGTTATTCTGAAATCATAAACAGAAGTTATTTCAAATATTAAGATAAGCCTGAATAATGTCTATTTTATACCCTGATGCTCTTGAAATGTACTCTAACATACCGTGCTTATGGTTCGCTATACTTCTGATTAAGATTACAGGTCTACAACAAATTGAATCATTCCAAGGTACACTTATTTTGCTCTATTGTTAAGGTACCATGCTCAAAACAAACTGATAAGAAAATATTATTTTAGTATGTTCCAACCTTATTGATTCATACACTCATTGATATTTGTTTAGTAAACCCGTATGTACCTATAGCAGAAGGAGGAGCTTTCGCAGGTCCAAATTGTCCTCTTTTTGGAGGAGCCGTTGACCTTTTCACAGGAGCTGACTTAATCTGTAACAGTTTAATCAAATCCACTTAAGCTCATTGCAATGGCTGAACTTCTCAGTTAGTAATACATCGTAAGCTTTCGATCACATTTCTTAATCAAAAGAAATCTTAGTCTTTCATATCTGAATCTTGAATAAACATAAAAAAAATACAATAGGAATAAAGAAATAAACTATTCAGTAATCTTTTTAATTTTACTTATTAATAAATCATGACTGCTATAAGTGATCTCTAAGTTTCAAGGACTAGTTGATGAAACACTTACCGCCCTGTCCGTCTCATCCGTGCTCTTTCCAACTGAAATCAGAAAGATTAAGACAAGCATTAGTTTGGCTGAATAATTAGTACGCTTAAATGAAGCTGATTAATTCCTGGAGCATAATCTATTGTAGTCAATGATGCATCTATTTTTAGAACTATGTACCTAAGTCTGGATATAGCCATGGTGGCTTGTGAATGTCACAATGGCATCCTCTTGCTCTAGCACCTGGGTGCTTCACAATGTTATCCCACTGAAGAATCCATCTACTACTCGGATCCCATATCTTATGATCGATACTAGGATACTTTTTCAATCCCCTGTGCAAGCAGCGGTGGCCGCTCGACACAATTATACCGGCGTCATTCATTTTACAAGTGAGAGATTACTATACACAGTCAAAAAACAAAAGAACCGCTGAACGATCTCTTATGTCTTACAGAACACAACACGGCACTTAACGAGATTTCAGGAAACGTCATTACAGTGTGAGAAATCCTCATTGTGGCACAGCCTGTTCCGCGATCTTCTGGTTTCCTTCAAAATTAACATCCCGCTAATTAAGATGGCACACATCGATAAACGAAATGATTTCATAACAGGCGCAAAAAAATGTTCGCTCGATCGAAATGAAGCACCATCGACACGTTTAATAATCGTTCGCTAAAAACTTTTATACCGAGTATTTTTGACACCCTGCGCGCGCAGCAGCCCGAGTTATCAACAAACGCATCAGTGAAAGTGATTTTTAGCGATCCTTAATTAGGAAAAGAATCCGTACAACTTTTTGTAATCTCTAAAATTTAACGAACGAAATTAGATCGATAACTTGAACTCGGTATGCATCAAGTTATTCGAACGGCACTAATATTTACAACTATTCTCTAGGGTAAGGGGCTTAGTTGCTGTGAGGGTACCGATTACTGTGCCTATATTAATTATACTTATTTTTAAAGCATATTGAATATTAAAATCAGTCAATATTCGGGGTGTCCCAAAAATGTTATATTTCCCTAGAAGGGTTCCTAAGTTCATTTGAAATAACATTTTCCTTTATGAAAATGTTCTCCGCGGCTTGGATTTGTTAACCAAAAACACGGACCAATCCGAACGCGGCTACAGCACACGGATTTTGGCTCGGTGACAGGTTCCGCCGAGCGTGGCGTTACAATTGGCCGAGCCAGAATCGGTCTGCTGCAGCCACGCTGTGATTGGTCCGTGTTTTTTATTAATAACTCTTTAAAGAAGCCGGGAAGAAGATTTTCGTAAAGGAAAAAGTTATTTCAAATGACCTTAGGAATTACGCTATTTAAGGAAATAAAACATTTTTATATCACCCTATGTATGGTACACATCTTTTTTTAAATATTTATTCTGCTTTAAAAATAAGTATAATATAGGCACCCATACAGTAATTGGGACCCGTATCCTAGAATCGTTGATTCTTCGTTATCTATTGACAGTCATCAGCAAAAGAGAAACTATTAGATTTACAATGTAACAGAAAGTAACAGGGAAACCGGTTTGAGAAATCACAAGAGGTGTCGATTAACAATCCGATTGCGAACGATTTTTATTTATCGTTTTGATTATCCGTTATTACACAAGATCGGAGAAGCAAGAGTAGCAATTACGCTGAAGCATTCAATCGTAGACTCTAATTTTAATGCATATGAGTATCGACAATTGAGTACTAAAAAATCCTAGATGGTTTTCGTTGTGCCAACGTTGCTGAAAAAGATGGAACCTTGCGAATACAGGTTACCGATCGAACTTGGTATTGAGCACGAGTTCAACGCGCTAAGGTGAGAAGCTAGATTTGCATCCGCGATATCATTCGTAATAACTGCGGCAATGAGACACGAGAGAGTTATTTTCTCACGTTACAGATAACGCACAGCCGCGCGGTATGCTCGGCTGTCTCGGTCGCGCGATTCGAACGCGACAAATTGTCTATCGCAAGAGTCACACAAAATGCCAATGAGGTTCTTTTCACCTCGGTCGACGAAAATAAAACCGTTTCCACAGGCACAATTATCATTCCGGTCGGCGAAGACCGCGCGCGCGTTCCGTCAAATGTATTCAAGATTAACCTTCCCCGGACGACACGTCGATTATCTTTCCACTTTACGTAAGAATTTTTCCGCGAGCGACAACGGCACAATCGGCGGTATATTTGCGGAAAGAAAAAATGAATTGCATTTCCAAGGATGATTGCGTCACGAATGCCGCGTGCGGCGTTTACGCGTAATTCATTACCGCACATATAGGCACAAGCACACGTGTTCAAACACGAGCCTCCGCGACGGAACTAACGTCTCTCGTTTACCTGTGCATAGTTTACCTTTCACACGACGAAGACCGATCGCTCGCGCGCGTGCTTCTTTCTAGAAAATTATATCTAGCCGGGATCTCTCGATAAAAGGAAAAACCCGATAATTTCGATGGTGAAATTCGTTCGGCGTGGCAGCCGAGAAAGTGCATTAATATTTCAGAAAGAACCGATTATTTGTTCCGGCATGCGCTTCTCCTCGCACCCGCGGAACTTGCACGAACGGAATCGCAACAGGACGCGACTGTTCGTCGTCGTTGCCATTGTCACGAAACGAATCGACGCGTTCACGTAGACGCGTCCGACAGTGGAACGAATCAGGAAATTACGTCCGTCACGATGACTGTAAACTCTGTCGATTGTCTTCCAGCGGTTGTTTCGATGAAATACAACCAGCCCGTTCGAAATCGACGAAGGAATCCGCCGCTCCAGCGACGCGCACTGGCCCGTTTCGTTTTTACATATGGAGGAACTAGAAACGGCTCGTTATCGCGATCGAGTGTGTTACGAGTTGCGAAAATACGTCTGCCGCGCGATAATCCCGCGTGGCAGCGTCGAGGCTCGTGACGATCGTTCTTGGTTAACGTTGAAATCGACGAAACCGACAAGGCCGACACCGACGATTCCGTGGCGAATCTAATCGTCGAACTGGATGGGAGATGTCGTCCCGTCTCGAGGCAGCCTCCGGATCAGGTAAACAAACAACGTGGTAGAAAACTGAAACGATCGTCCTTGCCCATTGTCCGTGAACAGGCGTCGACGAGCGTCTACGCGTATATGTATGCGCTCATCGGATCGACTCTCCGCGGGGCGACCCGGTGACACAGAAAAAAAAGAAGAAGAAGAAGAAAAAAGAAACACGATCAAGATCACCGTCAGCCGAACGTCTCTTTTTACGATATCCCGGAGACACGCGAGCGCGCGAAATCACTGCTTTGTGTGGCGTCTAGCATCGCGAAATCACTACGCCGTCTCTCTCTCGCGCCGCTAAATGGCGACTCTCATTTACTCTACGGAACTCTCCCGGTAAGCGGTGCTCACTCGCGCGACCGTAGGGAGGGGACCCTCCCCTATCGTTTGTGGCCCTGATTGGGGGGCCAAATCGAGGGGCCCGCGGCATCCAATACGTCTCCCATACCGAGCGACGATTAGAGGATCCGGATTACGTCGTTTTTCTTTATCGACTGGGCTCCCGGTCCTCTGCGCGTCATGATTCTTGCCGCTGGACCGAGGACGGTTTACGAGAGATGCGGCAGGAATCATTCGCGCCGCGTGTCTTACATTCAACTCATTTACTTTTAACCCCCTGTAGTACGAAAAAGTCTTGGATACGTGTATTTCTTACGACTAACAAATGAGTTTCGATATCTGCATTCACTAAGACTGAAACTTTTTAATTTCTTATTCAGGCAATAAAAAAAACTGTCGTCGATATTGAATTCCCAATTTCATATGTGTGCAAAATTTGAAGATCATATTAGGAGTACACATAAGTAATCAATTATTTGCAAAGAATTTATTTTGCCATTAGTTCTGTACCGATCATTGAAGAAGATACACGTACTCTATTACAGTTTTCGGTAAGCCAGCCTGTGTTCAAAATATTCTAAAAAGTAAAAGTTTTTTTACAACCCTGTAATAAAATGGCGGCGTCCATACCTTCCAAAGATCATATTCATCATTGCATACTTTTTCATTTTCATGCGGGATTTAATGCAACGGTAGCAGCAAAGAAAATTTGCGATGTTTATGGAGATGTATTGAAGGTCAACAAGTGTCAAGGTTGGTTCAGAAGGTTTGCTGCTGGTGATTATGACAGGTATTTCTCTGACAGGCCTCGAAGTGGACTACCAGTTGAATTTGATAATGACATCCTAACATCTCTAGTGGAAGCTGATCCAAAATTGTCAACTATACAAAAGCACCTACACGAAATAGGAGAGGCATATAGGCAAGGAATATGGATACCGCATCAATTATCTGTCCCCTCTGAGTATCATGTTTTTAGATCTCTGAAGAAATTTAAGAAAATTTAAGAGAGAAATAAAACATTCACTTCTGTAGAAGATGCAAGGAGGCACCTTGAGTCATATTTTGCTTCACGAACCCTAGATTTCTATAACAGGGAAATTGAAAATTTGCAGGAAAGATGATAAACTGTCCTTGATAATGATAAGGATTATATAATAAATTAACAAATACAAACTTGAATTTACTACAAAGTTTGTTTTAGATTTCCAAATGATTGATTACTTATGGGATCCCCTAATATAATGTCTTATTATTGAGATGTTATAGCAGCCAGGAAAATTGACAAGCTGCGAGAATCACACGATAATTTAAATAATAATACAGATAAATGTATAAATATTTTTAAAAACTTGACTGGTAATAACTGAACCATTTTTTGTCACATAGATTGTCTAAAATTAACGGCTTTGAATGGGAAAACCCCCTTAATAGCATATCTACCGATTTTTGAGGCATTAAACAAAAAAAACTGTTATTCCTTATTCTCGACTCATACGCACCACTTCAGAAAACTTTAGATCTCGATCGAGCAGCCGATCCAAATTGTATCGGTGCAGGAATGGATTTCGCAAGAAAAAAGAACAGTGTCACCTGTTTTTCTTCCAGAGCACGATCAGAACTGAAAAAGAAACTGGTTGCTAAAATCGTATTATTTACGAATAAGGTTCTGAACCTTGCCACAGACTCGGCGCAGCTTTCAAGCAGTCGACCGGGAAACTGAACGCTTCTCAATAACACGAAATAAATCATCCGGTTTCACGAGACGTGCACCAGGTATGAAATCGATTGATATTCATGATGGCTTATTGAACTTGGGCCCCGTGGCTGTTTCCCCGGCATTAATCAGCCACTTGTTTCACGTAGACCGACAATTTGTCGGCCGGTTTCGCAATAACCGGCCGCTCTTTGATGCGCACTTTTGTGTTTACCTCGGCGGCGCGCTTTTAATTATGTCATTCGTTCTCCGATTAATGGACCGATAACGCGAGTTTCGTTCTTGTTGACCGATCTGCCGTTTATACTTCTCCTTCTCCACCATACTCTTCTCTTTTTACAGTGATTTCTCTACATATGTCGCCAAGGCCTGGATGATAAACGTCGCGGCATTATCCCCACTACCACCCGAGACCTCGGACGCCAAGGACTGTAAACATAACACGGCTCGGACACGTCTTCTGGACGATACACGACGCTGGCAAGATCCGTGTTTTTGAGATATATCGAGAATTTATTTCGCCGGAATCGTTTGAGAAACGTAAACATAAACTACTACCGCGAGGTATACCACGAAGCTCGAGAGGCCTGTGACGCTTAGGAGTGTAAACATAACTCCTGGAAATTCACGTCGGTGGCGAGACCCGTGTTGTTGACATCTATCGAGAATTCACTGTATTTACTGGCGCATTTTTAAGTCTTTCTCGTTTTTATCAACCACAGATTGTTAAAAAATTAATTCAAGTGTCTGCTAGTTAATTTCATTAAAAAAAAATTAATTATCTATGAAGCTCGTTTTGTCACGCAGGTTTTTAGTATTGTCATTTTGTATATATCTCGAACCTGATGGAATTTGATCGAGCAACAGTTCGTTTCGCTGGCGGAGGAAACCCATAAGCAGAAAGTGAACTTGCGAAGGGGAAAGACGATCGACCGATCGTGTTGCCGGTCTCGATCGTCTCGGGAACCTCTCGGGCACTTTTGTTTCGCAGTCGATTTAACTATTCTCTCGGCCGACGGATTTCTTCCCCCTAAAACCTGATATTCGAACGCGGCTGCCGCCTATAAAATTTCGTCTTTAATTCCTCGATATCGTGTTTGGTAACACGATAACGACTTTACGCACTGTGCACTGCAACACTTTGCTCGGCACGGGAGCCTCTCACGCTGTGCACACGTTCGTGCATTCGCCGGGGGGAAATATTTGCGCGAAGGTAGAGCTCTACGACAATGGTCTAAAATTACGTTAAAACATTCTATGAAAGTCTGGCACGTCGAATGGTTCCGACAGTAATAATTAAAAGAGAATTTCCCGGTTACTAATATCCAGACAACGGATTTTGTACTATTTTTGACAAAACAGACAAGGTGCAATTTAAACAAATTATTCTCTTAACAATAGGTTTACGCAGCACTAAAAGTGGCTATTTTACATCGTAAGAAGAACAAAATTGTAGTCATTTAGATTTTCAGCCATTTTTATTGTAGTATGTGCTCAAAGAAACGAATCCATTGCACAATTCTTCACGTGTGTGTCCTTGCTCTCTTAATAATTGAAAATTTCAAAATTTCGAGTCCGTCATACTGATGGGTCTGGTAAATCTAGCGTTAATGCCTCTACTGTTTCAAATAGCACCGACTCGTTCTTGTCACAAGTGCATTCGCAATCTATCGATCACCCATGCTTAGATCAATGCAACCGAAGGATCTCGATTGAAAAATCGACGTGTTTCGCTAAAAAAAAGGAAGAAACTCGTACGAAAAAGTTGCACATCGAAGGATGAACATTTCGCAAATCGGCGGGCATAATGCTGTGGCAACGAGCGTTCATTTGTCAGCTTCAGTACGAAAAAGGCAATTGGTAGCAGCGAGCATAATCACGAACGAGGACATTTTTCTTGCGGCGGGTCTCGTTCCAGAAGATGGAACCCGAAAACGGGCGGAGAAAGGAACGCTGGGAAGATTAATGTCGGTTGGAATCAAGTATCAGGCCGTGGGACATGGGACCCCGTAAAAATCCGCGTCTCTCTCCTTGAATCGTGCGACTAATGATAGTTCTCGTCTAAATCTCGCTGGGACCACCCGCCGGGGCAGCTCCGAAAAGCAAAACGAGCGGAAAAACGAAATCGTTCGATGGCCGGTGATTAAACATCGTCCCGGCCGGTAATTAAAGATCATACCATGGGAAAGAATGTCGTCGGATCGCGGTATGATTACAATGTTTAAACTGTAATAAACGTGCACGCCCCGGCGATGGACCGGACCCGGTCCTTCGGCGACGATGAAGAAATAAACGTGTCCGGGAGCACACTGCGCGCTCGTAGCATGATTACACGGTCGAAATGGGACATCAAGCAGGCAATTAACGTCTCTTTACTTGACGGGGAACAACGTGATAAATCGTGCCGGCCGACAGTTGTTTGTTCACCGTCCAGAAACTGTTCCGAAACTATTCGCACGTTTATGGCTACCGCTTTGCACTGAGAATGGTCCGAAGGGAAGTATAGTGAATTCTCGAAATATGTCAACAACACGGGTTTTGCCAGTGTCATGTATCGTCCAGGAGACGATACTCGAGCCGTATTATGATTACACTCCTCGGCGTCCGAAGCCTCTCCAACTTCGTGGCCCCTTACAGGGTATACCCTGCGGTAGTGGGGATAATTCCGCGACGATTTATCATGCAGGTCTTGGCGACATATATAGAGAAATCGCTGTAAAGTTTTCAGAATTCTTTATAGATATAGATAGATACTCAAGAGTTTACATAAATGTCCAGTTTGCTTGTAGCGTTTGTTTGAGATGGAAACGATTGATTTTAAACTCCAGGTTTTGTGCATTTGCGACAATAAGGACCGGTGACATGCAGAAATAGTAAGACATTGGAAGAATTTAAGGGCACTATAATATTGCTTGTATCTTGATAAAATTGTAAGAAAAGAGAATTCTTTTATTGAATTTTTTTTTTCTTATAATTCACTTTGAATGGAATGGCTTTATGTCGTGTATAGTATCTCGCTCTAGGATGACCATTCGCTCAGACAAGAGAAAACCCTTACAGTTTAAGGATTAAGTTGGACGTACAAATAAGACTTGACAGTAACAGAATATAATTTCTCACTGTACGGAGATGCAGAAAACGAAATTCTACTTCATCGGCAGATTTAAGCGGTTTGCGATGCAAGTACAGACCACACACGTGTGTGTGTACATTTATGCAAATGAAGCGGGACGAAACAGGAAACACACGGACTAATAATAACGTGAACCAAGAACGCTATGCCACGTTCGAATCGTTTCTCGAGCTGTCGGAGACACCGCGTTGAGATTCCCCGATTCGAAAAGACGTACCGTCCGACCCACTCGGTCCACGGTACATGTTAATTGCCCCGGTAATTACCAATATTCCCGGCACGCACGCGATCATAAATCTGTGACCCGCAGGGGGGAAACGCGTGGCGATCCGATCGACCGAGTTTCCGGTTTTTTCGGGATTACGGAGAAAAATCTATGACCCACATCGGTATCTGGAGCATGGGTCGCCATAACTATGCGTATCGCCGACCATAAGTGTTTCTAGAGCTGGAACGCTGGAACCGTAGAAACAGTTCAAGCTGGATTTTCAGGATCATGGATCCTCGGGATCATAGATGCTCTATAAAACATTCCCTCGACTGTTCTGAGGTCGACGACTCTTTTTACAAATTAACACATTGACTGCCGCATGAATTTTATGACTTTTTCCTAACTGTAGTAGTCGATGTTAATAATAAGAATTGTTAGTTACTTGATAATGAAGCTCTCATTTTACACTAGAGTCTATATCGGCACGAATAAATAGATATTCAATGGTATTAATTGTATGATAATCATTTTCAAGTAATTCCACAGCGCCGGTCACCATCGGTAGTGTTCAACGTGTTAATTTATTTTCCAAGAACCTCACAGGAAAACTCTTCCAAAATTCTCAGACCCCATTCCTAACACTTCTATAAACCTGCTAACGTTTTCAGGAAACCTCAATTTTTAATTTAAAAAAAAAACACCATCAACGTCTCTGACCTCGATAGGCACGCCAAATAATTGATCAGAGAATCGAACGATCCCGCGAATCGAATAAATCCTCTCACCGGCCGAGAACAAGGTGACCAAATCACTCTAACGAGCCCATAACTGTTAGCTTGACCCTCGATTAACAACTCGGCCGATAAAAGCTCGCTGCCGCGCGATAATACGTTCGCCTAAGCGTCGCGTACTCGCGTTTGTTCTTGCGCAAGGCGGAGAGGGTACCATTATCGCCTTCGAAGTCTCGTTCGAGCCGCGTGGGCGATTCCTCTTTGAGCAACATTTAATGACCGATCCGTGGAATCGGCATTCCCCCGTTTTCCCCCTCTTTTCCCATCTGTCTCCGTGCCCCCGCCAGCTGTCGATCGGCTCCCTTTCATCGTCGCCGCGCGAGAAAAACCATCGGGAATTCCGTTGGGACGCTGAAACCAGACGGCGAGCGCTCCTCTCGAACTTGCCCAGAACCCCGTCGATGGGAAATCGGAAGCGGTCTCGATCCTCGGGAACAATAAATAACGGCCCGGGACTTTCACCGACGAATGACGGACGACGCTGCGTACGATTTTCTGAAGGGATCGCCGCTGCCGAGCGTTTTCTATCCGTAATTTATTCGCCGCTCGTACCCGGTTTCTAAAGCCCGGTTCTCAATGGCCCGACACGCGCGAAATGAAATGAAAATGCTCGGGGGTTCACTGTTTTCTGCTTATCCTCCTTCCGAGGTCATCATTTTCTCCCCGCGACTCCGCTGCAGTGAAAAGTCATGAAAGACATTTGTAGAAACATTTGTAAGAGACATTTGTGCCCATAATTATGAAAGTGGTCTAAATCATATATTTCTTGTTTCAAGATATTTAATAAATTACATTTGAATAAAGTAAAAAATATTTTTACATTATGCGACATTTTAATTTATAATTTTATTAGTCTTGATTAATGGAAATTTATTATGAATATGAAATTTTGTGTGAATTTCATACGAAAATGTTGTTTTTGAAGTTTGAACTGACTTGGACCATTTTCAAAATTAACTGAATGTCCTATAAATGACTTAAAGCAATAAAGAATTATGAGTTTTATTTGAAACAATAATAATTATTTTTAAAAAGTAATCCATTTTTATCATTTCGAGTTTTTAAGATTCTTAAAATGTTCCTGAAAAACTGGAGGGATGTATCTTTATGCTTTTCTTCCGTTACTGGCCTAGTGGTGGTGTATAATGGAAGTAATTTAATATTTCCGTATAAGGTTCATTTTTCAAAAATCTCATCCATTGAATTTGCAGCCAAGAGACAGATTCGCCCGCGGTATTTTTTACTCTTCTTGTTATTCACTCTTCTAGTGATTTCATTGAAATAAAATCCGGATGCGACGTTCGTTTTATCGAAAATGTATTTCTTCTTCTACATTTTTCTACCAATTCATAATAATGCTCAGGGTTGTACAAGTAATTTTCTTTTTTCATTTTCATTTCTATCAACCCAAAATCACGGTCATTCGGTAGAAAGGAATGACTCGACACCAAAAATTTGTAGTCTACTGCTTCAATATTATTATTTGATGACTGAGCAATTTTCATCCTTGTCAATGCTACTTTAATGTTACGATTTTGGCCTGAACATATCTGTTGACATAGTGGTAAAATATATAAATTATTTGCTGTCAATAGTTAGTTCCGAAGAGCCCAACTGAATTATATCGTTAGATAAACCGGAATGAATTGTAGTTTCTCTTATTATTTGATTGTCATTTATCGGCTTACTATGTGGTTCAGAAACGCGTCACAGAGAGCCACGCGCCATTTTCAAGTTCTGTTAATATAATTTCTTTAAATTTTTTACGTAGATCACTTTCATAATTATGGACACATTTACAGTGTTTTATATGGGAATGTCTGTGGTTGGAAGTTGAGGGTGTGTTAGAAGGTTTGTGATGGGAATTTATACTGAGAATTTTGAAAGAATTCTTCTAAGAGATTCCGAGAAGATCTAAATTGAAACAAAAAAACCAAATTGTCTGTTCAAATCGGAGTACAGTGATCTCTATATATATCGCCAAGGCCACAATTCAATTATACAATTGAATTACATTGTATTTAGAATATATACTAATTCAACTACGTCGAATCTGAATTATATAACTCAAACCTTTCACTTAATTCAATTACTAATTATTTTAATCGGATTTGTAATAGAAGTATAATATAATTAAAGTACAGCTCTCAAAATTATAGCCCAAAACTTTAAAGAAGTGCGATATATTTTTATGTTTTTCTTTCATGTACTTATTTGCTGTTTATGCAGCGAGTGACACTATTTTATGTAATTTAATTACAAGGAATTTTATAATTACACTCCAACTGCAATTATGAATTACATTGTAATTGAATCGAATGAAGATCTGAATTATAAGTTATAATATGACTGATTTACGATGTGATTCAATTCTGCACAACTCTGGTTGACCAGAATTTTCTTTCAGGGGATGAAAGTTTTTGACACTGCTGCTCAAGGTTTGAAGAGGTGCTCCTATTTCCCGATGGAAACGATTGAGCGGCAGTAAAAGAGACTAGCGGATCTTTCACTGAGAAGATTTCGAATCGGTCCTATTTCTAGGGGATGATCCCCGAAGAACCTTAAACTATTCGAAATAGTTCTACAAGGATCTTCTCTGGTTGAAGAATATCGTCGAGAGAGCCGCGCTAAAAGCCAGACAGCTCTACCTATCGTGCGATCTCGCGACAAGGAAGTCGACGACGTGCGTTCCTGAAAGCATACGGGACTGTATCCTCCGACTTTATGCAGATTCAGCCTAGGAAGTCTCTCTACCACCAAGAATGCGCGAGTGAATAATCAACGCGTCGTGGGAAGGAGGCTGACGGCAGAATCCGGCCGCAATCAACTGAACAAAGATGGAAGACACCGTCGAGGTGGCTGAACCTACGACTTTGCTAGCCCGGGGCTGAACCTCGCGTTTTTAATATGCAATCACTGGACTTCTTCCAACCGGAGGATGAACGCGTGTTGGACATTTTTTGTAGGCTAATCAAAACATTATCCTTCCAGTCCTCTTGCCAGAACTACTCTTATTTCAATTTCACATTCGTGCGTTCGGAGCGCAGTACAGTGAATTCCCGCTATAAGTCAGTTGCGCGGTTCTAGCGAGAGACACTTAGAGGAAATCAGAGGTTCCTGGCAAACGTTGCATTTGAAATACACCGTGCACGCTGGGAACGCAAATTTCTCTATTCAATTTTCAATTTTTCGTCGGCAAATTTTAAGATAGTGGAAACAAATTCTAATTTTCGGTAGTATTGATATTACGAAATTCTGTGGAATTTTATATTACAGCATTTTTCCAAAATTTTCAGAACCAATAAATGCATAAAGATCCGCAGTCTAGTCATTAGGGATGTTCGAGAACCCGATGATCGAGGCGAGTCGGGATCCCGAAAATTTCAAGATTCCCGAAAATTTCCAGAGTGTAGCATGTGACACTCTTGAAAATAATTCACAATTCTTTAGGGAATCCCGATTCTTTCGAGAATCCTGACAAATACCAGAATCCCAACTTTTTCGGGAATCCCGAATTTTTCGGAAGGTACCCGTCCCGAACCCGAAAAAATTTCGCGACCCAATCCGATATTTCGGGTTCTCGCACACTCCTACTAGTCGTAAACGTACGACGGTGTGGGTAGTTCCAATGACTTTCAACCGAGAAGCTTGCACTGACTAATAACGCGAATTCACTGTAGTAGGGATGACGCAGATCGTATGCTAGCCAGATCGTGTAATTATGAGGAAAAAAGTCCGAAATTGGAGGTATAAAAAAATGTAAGTCTTGGTGAATGTTTTATGTGCTATAGATTTTCCTGTAAAGCGACCTCTGGTATTAGCGTTATCAACAATGATACAAATGACGTAGGCAAATGCCACGTCGCGTTATTTTTTTACGTTTCTCAAACGATTCCAGCGAAATAAATTCTTGATATATGTAAAAAACACGAATCTTGCCAGCGTCGTGTATCGTCCAGAAGACGTGTCCGAGCCGTTTTATGTTTACAGTCCTTGGCGTCCGAGGTCTCGGGGGGTAGTGACCATTCGCTCGAAGAAGAACAATCCCTTAAAGTTTAACGATTACGTTGGACATACAAATAAGACTTGACAATAACAGAATATAATGTCTTACTGTACGGAAATGCAGAAAACGAAATTCTACTTCATCGGCAGATTTAAGTGGTTTGCGATGCAAGTACACAGCACACACATGTATGTGCATGTATGCAAACGAAACGGGACGAAATAGGAAACACACGGACTAATAATAACGTGAACCAAGAACGCTACGTTCTTAGGAGAATCTCAACAATCCACCGGTACTACATTTGAGAAGCTAAGACAATTTGAGATTTTCTTTAATTCACTTTTACTTTTTCCAGTCGTGGCGTTGCATGCATTGTACTCCTTCAAGATCCTTGTCTACCGAGGTAGCTTCGCCTAAACAGTATTGGAAGGGGGGAGGGGGGTGGCAGTGCCGTAAATTTAACCGTGCGGACTTCCCGTAAATTGAACCGTGCACTGTTGCGAGCCGCGACTCGTTAACCGTGCGCGCTCGGTAAACTTTAAGAGGCGACGGTGTCTCAGACCTTTTGTCACAAACGCGCAGCGAGAGCGGAATGTCAGCGAGAGTCGCGGTCCCTGTCGCACGGATAAAAAGGGCATCTCGGCGGCGGCATAGCGTTATTCCCTGTCTAATATCTCCGATCGCGGGTAGCAGAGAAAGAGAGAGAGAGAGAGAGAGAGAGAGAGAGAGAGAGAAACGGTGTTTGGTGCTGTTCCACCGCATCGGTATAAATCTTGCGTCGCCACCCTGCAGCACACCTTTCACTTCGTTCGGCGCACGTGTACACACGCGTCCCGGGACACCGGTGTGTCCTCAGGGTAAGGTCGCCGCCGAGCAACAACGCGACCGAGCGCCGATCTAACGGCGGTGTGGGTGCTAATTTCAATCGATCGGTGAACGGGGCACCGGCGAATAATCCCGGCGTGTCGCAGGAAAACCGGTGTGCGTTGCAGAAATACACCTATCGAGATTCCGATCGTGTTTGCCAGCGAAAAACGTAAGACAACCAGGGCCGCCTTGTCTCGCATCTAATCCCGATGCAGCGAGATCTTCGTCGATCCTGTCCCGTCGGTATTAATCCTGGATTCACGGAGCTATCGTGTGAATTACGATGTTAAACAGAAAAGTCAATTTTTCAGTTCAACCCCTTTCCGTATAATAATGAGTAGACTGTGGATCTTCACGCATTCATGTCTTCTGAAAATTTTCAGAAAGAGCTATGATATAAAATTCCACAGAATTTAGTCGGATTTTTATTTATTTCAGATCTACAAAGGCCACTACCGCTGTAAACTAGATTTTATTTGTTTCCGATTTCCTAAAATTTGACTACAAAAACTAAAAATTCCATTAACATCCTCCTAGATATGGATATTGTGCCTTTCTCGTAGGACAAGATACAAGGCTGTTCTCTTGTAATCTTGTTCTCTTGAAATCAAGAAGATTCTTTTTTAGAAAATTCTTAAACCTAAATGTTTACAGCCTTGTAATTTTTGTGAAAGATTGGAAGTTGGTCACCCCCAGTGCATTTGCTTAATTCCAAAATAAGTGTACGAATAAAAAGTCTTATTAGATACTTTAGATATTATATCTGGAGCTCATGTAAAAACGTATGTAGGAAAAGAAATTCCACATGATTATGGTAATAACTGGACGGAAGGACGTCAAAATGAAGAAAAATATGTCAACGTGACTGTGCATCCCCGTCTACAAAAATTACAAATACAGGATTGCAGAATTACAAACATTTTTTCTTTTAAATAGAAGAAGGGAATACGATAGTGTCTGCAGCCTGTGGAAACGTAAATGCGGCCCTGCTTAAGCGGATCGGAGCAATCGAGGCTTCTGGCCGCGAGCATGATCGAGTACCGCTCGACTGAGCTGATGTATTGGCGGAGACAGTTAGGGGATTGTCTTTTCTTTTGATAGGGGATAGTCATCTCCGAGAAGCCTGAATGAGGATCGTAAGATCCTCCAGTGCTACGGAAGTCTTAGAGGACGTGTCGAAGAGCTGCAATCCGGTATTGATCTTCTAGAGAGAAGATTGATAGAACAAACGAGACCTAAATTCCTCCGAGCCAAGCTGTAGACTGATCTATTCTAAACTGTCGATGAACATGTCCGTCATAGAAAGTTCTAGCTCGGGGTGGAAGAACCATAGAGTCCTGAAATTGCTTCTAGGATCCGTGGAAGTTTACACTAATCCTAAATATTGACACTGATCCTGTGGAAATAGGAGGATTTAAATGAGCCCGCCCTGTGTCGATAATGAAGATTTTTGGAGATTTTTGAAGTAATCTACTAGGGAAAATAGAAAATTTATATTTATCGTAAAACCACGTGTTCTGTACTGGCTAAATATTCACTGCGATAAAATAATAATATACATATTTAGAAAATTCTGTTTGAAGTTTTTATTGCGAGTCTGATTCAATATTATTGTACAAGGAGTTAGTCTTGCCAAACTGACGCATCTTAAATTAAATTAACACTGGAACTACGAGACCCGTCAAAATGGCGGATTTTAAATTGGCCCTATCGAAGATTACTGAAATAGTAAAGCTATTCCTTATTCCTTGAATAATTTAGAAATTCTGATTAAATGCACTGTTGCCATTTTCATAAAGTAATGTAAAATCGCGAATGTTAATACGATAGATCTAGAGAAAAAGTAAAATTTGCCCAAGAAATTTGTTGGCCGATCAAAAGTCAGGTTTTCGCGGAACTCATGGTTTCCCATGGATCCACGGTGGATAGGCCGTCCGAGCGAGCCCTTAAGGGAGTTATGGACTGGTTTGTAGAAAATCCACGGCTGAATAATGCACGGCACCGTTAAGCGCCAGAGAAATCGGATAGTGTAATCGCGATTCAACACGAACCTCTGACAAACACGAGTCCCGTGGCGGGTCACAGGGGAAGAGAGAGCGAGAACGAAGGCTTATGCAAATTTTTCCTTTGCTTCAGTGTACGTTCAACCTTTCCGTGTCGTGTGCACAAGGATACACCGTCGGCCTGTTGTGCGGAGATTCCACGAAACCGAGAAAGAATTCACGACATGGATCCGCGAGGAAAAAGTCCTAAACGCTCCGACGCCGGCGAAGCACAGTAGTTCGGATCGGAAAAATAAGTGACATTTAGCCGAAAATGAACTTTCTCGTATCGATATCTAATCAACGAACATTATTTCTTAAATGTCCATGGACCTCGAAAATGAAAAAATTAGTACATTTTAATCAATATTACGGTTGTAATAAACATTGAAACTTGGACGTTTTAAGAACCGCATTTTTCGCCACAAAAATTATTTCTCTTTAATGAGATCTCCTGACACTCCCATTTAATATTTTCTCTCGAGTTTTTTTTTTTAAATTGAAGAGCAGACTTTTGCGATGAAAAGTCTTGTCTTTTAATAGCAATTCATGCACGTATTCTATTAAAGAAATAATGTTGGATATAGTAGGAAAAATTTGCGAAATTTTCTACATTAATGGAGCAGATTCTTTTAATTCCACAGAATTCCGCTTTAAAATCAATTACAATATTTACAGTACATCTTCTTTTGTATAATCACACAAGAATTAGTTCCCCCCTCGTCATTCATCACAAATTATTGATATCTAATGTTGTCAATGTTCAGTCCGTCCATGTAGTTTTATGTGTACGTACTACTGTGTAGCTGCAGTTCGAATCCATCGCCCTATTCTACAATACTTTGTATGCAATGTTTATGTTACGCTACACATTCGACTGTCACAATATATTCGATGTGTTTTTACCATTCAGTTGAAAGAGAATCGTCTAAGCGTGCATAGTGGGATATTAGGAAATATCAGAAAATGTTCTCGAACTTTAACAAATGAAGATACACTGCCTAGACTACTCCTAACGTCCGATCCTTATATATCTAATATACGGATAAAATCACGCACAAAGAAAATTAGAAATTTAGATCAAGAAGGTAAAGAATTAATAGTTACGTGACATAAAGTATGTAATAACAAATACAAAGTAAATATTGCTAAAATAATTTTTTGATTTTTTTCACCCATTTGTAACATAATGATAATATATTATTGAGCCCAAATTTCGTGTCGATATCTCTTACGGTTCAGAAGTTATATTCAAATGTCATTAAATTTTCTGATCCTGACCACTGTGCGACGTCGGGTGCTCTCATCGCTGAAATCCTGAATGAAAATTATCGCCGAAGGTCGCTAATTGGGAGTTCCGTTGAAGCGTACGCTTCGGTCATTACGGGGCTGCAATTGCTTCATTAATAAAACCGTTTTCCTGGATAGCTAATTGAAAGAAAGGGGAAAGCTGGGAACAGTTTCTTCTAAATTCGATATTGAATGGAAAATTTATTTTTCTCTGTGAAAATTGTTATTTGTTTAACGAGATATAGGATAGTAGATAGCATACGTATTGGTACACTACCGCTCAAAAGTATCCGGACACTTGCGAAACATGTATTAGCATTGCATAAAAGTTATCGTCGACTTTTATTAGTTTCTTATGAAATATCTAACGTTTTAAATTAAAAATTACGTATGTGCAACTTACCAATACTACGCTAACATTCAATACGAGATTCATCGACGTATCCACCGCAGAGTGTCCGGATACTTCTGAGCGGTAGTGTACTTTTAAAGTTCAATAGTGTTTGAAGTGTTAAAAAATGTTTATGTTTAAAAGAAAAATAAAACGATGTCGATTACTAAAAAGTTTCGGTCACTACTGCAATGCACGTATTAAATAGATATCTTAATAATCTTGCCAGGTTGAAAATATCAGTGCTTTTAAATTCTTTTAATATTTTTGCTAGTTTGTGCTTCGCTCACCTACTTTTGCTATAAACGCGTAAAATCCGTGGTCTAATTATTAATCAGGGCAACGATGGAATACAACTTTTGTCGAGTTGTACGAGGAAGAACGGGCGCAATAAATTGAGCATAGTCTCGCGAAGTATGATCCGTTCGAAGGAACTTTCAACAGGAAAAGAGTCGAAGGTAGACGCGGAAGATGGTCGTTAGTTGTTCACGGTAATTTGGCGTTCTATTAATATACCTGAAATCAAGCGAAGAGCCGTAATTCCTCCTGCCAAGCCCATGTATGACCTAATCGTGATCAGCGTGCATGCACGAACGAAGGAACCGTGCTGCGTTCTGACGAATTTGATACGCGGAACCGAAAAGGTTCATCGTTTCCTATCTTTATATCCCGCTCGATTTTTTTTTCCGCTCCCCGTATGCGTATGTGTGCGCGCGCGTGTGTGTTTGCTACCGGATTTTTCGCATTCCAGGACACTAGATAATGTGGTGAAACACTTTCACCCGCGAGAACATCAAAGGAACATCACATCCGAAAGAGAACACGGAAAGTTTCGCGACGTTTCGTCAAATTCAAAACCGAATTCGTGTGAAATTTATTTTTTTTTCTGTTGCTGTTGGAAAATATGGAACGAGGACAACGCCGGACAAATATTCGCACGTCGCAGCGGGCCTATTGTTCCGTGACCTACCTTCTTCAATGTGACATTAAGATGCAAATTATTTACGTAAGATCGTATCTTAATTCGAAGCCGGGACGTTAAAGAGCGACGCGGATATCGTTTTGATTAAACGATCCATTGAAAGGCTGAGAAGGTGACTCAGAAATTGATTCGAATGGAATTTCTGGTGCAGGACAAAGTATTTTACCATTGCCTGTCTGTTTGTCTGTCCGAAGAAAGATTTTACACTAACTTCCCGATGAGCCAGAGACTTGAAACTTTAACACTAGAACTGCCGAACCAGTCAAAATGACTGGTGGATGATTTTTTCTTTCACGATTACTGAAACTATGAAAACATTTTCACGTGAAATTTTTTAATATATCCCTTCTTTGGAGTTTATGTTACCAAAAAAATCCTGAGCAAATTCAATCTTGCTGTTATTATAAAGGGATAAGTCTAAGTCACGTTTAGGGCTCGGTAGTTCTAGTGTTAAACACAGTTCAGAACTGCCTGACGACGCACGCAAGACCGAAAAACAGAGAATAATGATTTAAATAAAAAAAAGTTTTTAGTATACTACGCTTTTGAGACGGACTAGAAAGTATAAAATAATTTTTCCTATGCAATTTCCTAACACCGTAAAGATGGTCTTGAAAATTTGTGATTGTGAATTTTGCATAGCTATGAACATACTTGTAACATTTAAAACGAAAAGCATGGGGCGCATGCTATAGATAATTGACGAATAGTTCACCTAAGGCACTAACAATTAATTTTACAAGTAGCTATTAAAAATTGGCAAACACAAATTTTCAAGACTATCGGTAGGGGGCTGGGAAAAATTATTTTATACTTTTTAGCCCGGCTTAAAACCGTGGTATATTAAAAATTTTTAAATAATTATTTTGAACATACATTGGACAAACGGTCGAATAAAATTTCGTCTCCTGTGAATTCCTAAATTCAATCAGTGACAAAACGATGCCCCCTACAGTAAAATTTCCAACTTTGAAATATCACTGTAATTAATTTTGTGATATGTGATGCATTTAACTGAGAACCGAGAATAATTTCGTGTGCTCGAATGGCTGAATTTAGAAGACAATTATCCTACGGCTTCCTTCAGCGTGACACACACAATGCGATCGCTAATCCTTGTTATCTACTCCGCGGTATTACATAACCTTACATATTACGGCGCGCCGTGCAATATCGGCCGGGTGTATTGTTTCAAACGGTGTCTGTAATTCATACCGGACCACCGTCTCCGTCCAGCTCCAAACGAGCGGCCTTGTAACATTGTAAGACTGCCGTAGGCCTGTTCGAATTTCGATTGCGAATATTACGTGTCGCCGGCAATCGAATACTTCGCATATTAGTTCTGTTCGAGAAATAGAAAAAAAAACCAGAAAGAATGAAGAATCAACAAAGAGGCAACGAGACAAATCGGACGAAAGAAGAAATGACGGTCGTCGATGGAGGAAAAGAATACGGGTAATTCGAGATTCCCGATGACTCACGATGCGCGCACACGCATTCCATTGTATAATCAATCTTTGTCTGGTCGCGAAAAGGAAAAAAAAATCGCGACCGTGCAGGACTCCTCTTATGCAACGTTTCGATCAAAAGACACGAGTCCGATTGGGTAATGTGTGGCAGGATTCGCGAAACTTGCTCCACCGTGCCTCGGAAACCATGATTTTTCAGGATTTGTGGGTGAGGTTCGTTTTCGTTGAATATTTCGATCTTTTTTACTCTTTGCAATTTTTAAGTCGTGCAATCCCTTGCGCAATAAACTGTTGTTCCATAAAAATTAAGGGAGAAACTATGTTTTCGAAATAATACTAGTTTTCATTTATTCTGTATATAATAATTAATACTGAGCTGGAATAGTATAATTTATAACTATAAAATAATCTATGAACAGTGAGAGAATCTAAGATATTAAATCTAAAAGAATTAAAGGAAAAAGAATTAGAAGATTAATTAAAAAAATTTAATAAATCTTCGTGCAACTGATAATAAACATCTAATAATGTAAATATAAATTAATTCTGTCAGGTTAATCACTTGTATTTTCTATTGCCCAGTGTTCCCTCGTTACAAGCACATCGCCATCCCCACCCCACCCTAAAAATAGGCGTGTCTCACTGCTATGGGCGTGGCCAAGAGGCAGGGAACCGGCCAATGAGACAGTGCAGAATAGTGTCCACTACTATGTACAAGTTCATCAACACTCCCAAGCTGTGCGTTACACATACGGAGGTAATTGTCTATTTATAAGGACACACAATGCCTCCTCTTTACATTCCTGCATTGTCAACCTTTCTACAGTCTCCTGTTATATTATTTTAAGATGCTATCTCTAACAGCAAGCAGCTTTGTTCTAATCTCGTCCGCAGAGAGAAAAAATAAACACAAATCGTTGACTCATACAACGGTCATGAGTGTGTTCGGTGTCCTTTACAATCTCATTTGTAGTCTGAGACGACTCAGACGTGAACTTGAGAATCGCTTAGGTGTACTGTGGAAAAAAAGGAGAAATCCTTATTTGACAAAAATTGATCTAGCCTTCTACATTGAAGTTTTTTCAGAAACACAAGCAGAACTGTATAATCTTATTTGCAGTGGTGCAAACATGGACTTGACAATAATTTGATTGTACTGTGGAAAGAAATGGAAACCGATAAAAATTAATATAGCTTCATATTTTCTGTTCCTATTGAATATTCGAACTAATGTGTGAATGGTACAAGTATTAACAGGACTTTGCAATCTCGCTGGTAGTCTGGAACGATTTAGACAAGGATTTCAGCAGGATAGTTCGCGAATCACTTAATTATACTGTGCAAAGAAGTGCAAGAAACGTTAATGGGATCAGATAAGAATCGGTCGGGCTCCATGAATTTCGGTCTCTATGAATAATTCCACGAATGTGTGACCGGTACAAGTTTGCGGGGACGATCGCTCGGAGACACCTCGGCGGCCAACCTGAATTTCAAGATGTTCCCCGGTCTGATTGCCCGTTTTTGCCGTTTCTTTCCCAACCGAGCGGCTCAATTGGCGAATTTCGTGCAGAAACAGTGGTCCCCTAATTGCGCCCAAATTTGTACGGGAGATCAATCTCGCGAAACGGTGGCGAGCCGTTATTCGCGAAAAGAGAGGACGAAAAGAAAGAGGGAAAAAGCTGGCGGCAAGAATGACCATCGACGACCACGACAATTGAACCAGAAGTCAGGAGTCGAACGTGGCCGGACGGCGTAATTAAATTCAAATTGGTTGTGTTTTACCGTGGCCGGTTAAGTAAATATTCTTATCACGTTGGTGAACAAGCGGTCCTCGCTAAATATTCATCGTGCGCGCCCGCAGAATGTGGTCGCCAGGTGAGTGAGTGAGTGAGAGAGAGAGAGAGAGAGAGAGAGAGAGAGAGAGAGAGAGAGAGAAGGCGGGTCTCTTCTTGAATACGAAGGCATTTACCGGCCACGCGATTGTGTTCATGGATGGCAGCACGATACAGACTGAATAACATTACCGCGAGCGAGGTGACACGCGTGTGCCGCAAGCTTTTTCTGACTTTCCTGACTTCATTTCGTGGTGTAACTTCGCTGAAGCAACTTCGTTCTACTCACCGTCCGAGGACATCGCCAAGGGCAGCAGGTCGCCGGCTGCTTTCAGCTGGTCGAACTTCTCTATCAGCAACAGCAGCCTGCAACAACAACAGTAACATCATACAGGGGATGTAAACTTCTTGTTGAATCACCAGTTAAGGGGTGGTCTTTACCTAAACTACACCGTACAATTTTTAAAATAACATATTTCACGTATACCTTTTTCTATTGGCCAATCAATTACATTCAGGCGGTGAGAACAATCCTTATTGTCATATAACACTTAATTTAACTCTCATACGATCGTCAAAAATAATTGCACAGAACAACCTCCTACGTTGTTAATTCAATCAATCGTACCTCAATAAAGATATCGTATCTTAATTAATTACATCGCAGAGTCAGCACAGCGCAATAACAACGTAGCACAGATAATGAAAGAATTGCAGCTTCTGTGTCACATAAATTGTACATTGGCTTTTTTCCACCATTTAATTAAACGTTCACGTCGTTTTTGCCGATTTCCACGTTTCTAAATCACTCTATCATTACACTCTTTGCAAACGTTACTTTGCCCAGGAGGACTGTCATCTAACGAGGCAACAGTTAAAGCATATGATGCCTCAACCTAGCAATTAGGTAGGCAGTACGTATATAGCTCAACAATTAAACCTGAACAACCGGACAAGAGACCAGCAGTTGTGTAAGTGATGCTTCTAGAGTGTCTCTTGGAACAATGCTCAAAATAATTAGGGAACACCCACTGGAATTACTTCATCGCTTACTGAGGTATTCAATATCATCGAAGTTGAGGCGTGATCTAATACTTTGACCGACTATGATAACTATAGCATACACTTCCTCGTAGCATCTACGACTATGTGACTGTTGCTGCTTAGCACCAGCAAAGACAAAAGAATACATTTCTGACTAACACGTTAACTCGGCGACTACAAAAAGTAGATGATAGCAAGGAAGATTTAATACTCCAGTGACTTACAAATCAAAATTAATGACAATTGTTCCAACATTTATTAATTATTCAAATAAATACAGCAATGTCAGAAATTTCTTTTTGTAATTTAGAAAATTCTTTTAAAATTTTAAAATATATAAAAATTCAAGCCTCTTCCATTGATGGTCCCTTAGCTCTAACGGTTTTAACTCTCGTACACTCCTTAGGTGAAAAATGACCCATTTTCTATTTTGAATATCGTCAAATCTTTTGTTTCTTTGGGATTGTGACTCGATGTTCTCGTTTGAGAAACGAGATTATGAACAAAAGACACAGTAGGATTGTAGATTGATTAGGACTTTCGTGCAACTGTTTCTCAGAAGCAAGCGAGAATGAAGCACAGGAGCCGCTGTTTAGTTGTACGTGCTACCGTTTTGTAGAAATTCATTTTTTTTCTTGAAGGTTTTCCATGGATCGATCTCCCTCCTCACTTACTTAGCTTGCGGAACATTGTGCTTTCGTTGTAGGTCCACGCGCAGCCGTTCGCCAACGTGTCTGTAGATGTCTGCCAGCGTGTTCATCGCAGTCTCCCGGACTTTTTCGGATGGGTCCGAGAGCAGTTTCACGATACTTGGAATCACGCCCGACAGGATCATTTCATCCGCGCCATGCCTGAAAAAGGATTTATCGTGGCAATTACAGGATCAAATGTTTTTTCTTCCTGCAACGGAATTTGCGACATTAGTCTGGAACGCACGAAGCGTCTCCTCTGTTCCAATCGAATTACAACGGTAATACGGTGATACTTTTTGCCCGTACCTGATTGAGAAGTCCGGAACCTTTGGCCATTCAAATCTTGGAAGATAATCTTAACCATTATGTGGACTTAATGCTCTTACAAATGTGACAACTCAATCTATGCATTTCATTTTCAGCATCCTAATGTGCCTGAGCAGGTTTTTCATTTTCAGTTACGGTTAGACTGCGGATTTTTATGCGACATAAAAAATGTCTACATTAATTACAAGACACTGAAGCTACACAAACATTTGCTTCTTTTCTGAATAGTTGTAATCATATGAAAATAATACAACTGTATTTTTGAATTCTTTAAATATTCTTTCTATTTCACACTTGATCTATTTATTTTTATTATAAATGGATAAAATCCGCAATCTAGTTATGGCACTTCTCAACGTTTGTTAACACTAGAACTATCGAGTATTAAAAAAAAATGAAGTCATGTTTCCTTTCATCGAGATATTGAGACTGATTTGGTAAAACAATATTTTACCATAACGTGTAATACATGATATGTATAAATATTTTGATAATTTCTATAGGTGTAAAGGGAAAAGTCAGGAGTCATTTTTTTACCCTTCCTGTAGTTCCAGTGTTAAATTAGCATGCAGAAATCTTTGCAGGACGAGTCTTTTCATTTATATGCTGAAGACTTGTTTCGAGAATTTGTTATTGAAAGTGCACTTAAGACATAAGGAGTAGATCGCTACTGGAGACACGTGTTTGTCTATTACTTATTACTTCCACTTGGACGGGCATTTACAAATATTGATAATGGTGTTGTCTTACACCTTTTTCAAAGCGACTTTAGAGATAAAATATGTTTGATCTCAGTAGGAACAGTTAGCGGTCAGACAATCTCTAATATTGACGTTTCTACAATAATCAAAGTTTTGTACTAGCAATTCTCATTGTATTATTGATGTACTTTCTTATCAGGGATCTTCTATTTATATTTTCTGAGCAATCCAGAATTGTCTTCACACTTTTCAAGACCAATTCCTATCACAACGAACTCTTACAATTTGGCCGATAATTATGATATTTAGAGCTTCTTTGGCATTAATTGTATTGCAATTTAATACGGGAGGGTTAAAAATCAATAACATCCAAATACAGTAAATTCTGCTAGAAGGTCCCTTGTCCCATTGCAAAATACGATCAACTCAGAGACGACGCTTCACGAGACCAGAGGTCCAAGTGATCCTTACTCGTTCAACGTTGTCGTCAGCAGGATCAGGGCTTCTTCCCTGAGCTTGGCGTTTTTATGAACAAAAGACGGTCGCAGTCTGTCCAGAAGTTGTTGGGGCGACATGCAGCCCTTCTCCATGATTTTGAGCAGCACCAGCTGCGCCTTCTCCCGGGTCACATCCTTGCTGTCTCCTGCGGGAACAAAGAATACCGTGTCACCTAATTAAAGCGGTTACAGCGACACGCGCACGTGATCGCGTGCAGATCACGCTGCCGGGGACAAAACTGAAAAGACCGGTTTTCGCCGTATATTTATATCTCGGTCGTAATATCGCGTCGCGTTGAATGCGGCCCGACTTCCGTGCTTATTTTATTGGGCGCTCTCGGCGAGTGAGCGATGAAGTTCAACCGATAAGACGCTTCGAAGCGGCTGAAATACGGTTTCGCCTCTTGCGAACTTTATTTCTTCAGCTTGTTTGTCAGCTGTTGCGAGTTATTGCTGGCCTGGGGATCTTCAGTCGATCCATTTCGAATCTTTTGCATCGGAATTTTGCACACGTATTTATTGCTATTTGGAGTACACGTGTGATTTTTTGTAAGTGAAAATAATCAAAATTAGATGAGACATATCTTTTTGTAGCTGCCCTTGAGAATGTAAGTTAATCGATTCTTGAGGGATTGTTTTTTAAAGGGGATTTTCGAGTTCTCTTTTCATATGGAATAGATATTTATATTGGAATTATTAGACAAATCAGAAAATTATTTTATTTTACAATTTCATAAATTCAATGTAAGAAAATATGTATGATTGAGAGAGTGAGTTATGTAAGGACTCGTTTAATCAGCAAAATAATTTTTGCCAAACTCCGGCTTTTGTAAAATGATCTATGCAAAATGGTGGTTCGCATAAAGTTCCGCCGGCCTAATTGCTCTCGTTCAGGATCGGGTGACATTTTTTCCAGCACTCAGTCTGTGAAGAAGGCTCCAAAACTAAGTGATTTAATGAGCAGTAAGTGGACCGCGGAATTTCTTGCGAATTCCTATTTTTGTAGGCGGAATCTAAAGGACTGTACTTAAGCACAATTCCATTTCCTTCACGAATGATCTCAATAAATTAAAACTAAAATTTAACGGTACTCGAAATTATACATTCTATAATATTTCTATCATTTTTGCGTGCTAAGAGCGCATAAAATTTTGTAGTATGAAAACATCTTACCCTTTTAAAATAGGGCCAAGGACGAAACAGTTGAAGACGATTCTACAGTATCGATTTTGACGACGCAGACAGCAAGAAATCATTCTTTGCAATAATTTGCACGAGAGATTAATATTTTACATCATTCTGATGCCAACAAACCGTACTGTTTTACTGTACGCGGTCGTAAAGTGTGTGGCTGGATGCAGTTGGATCAACTTCATCAAAATGATGCCAAATATACACAGAATATAAAGATCCATCCTCGACATCCGAACCCTTTGTGTCCTGAATTACGTCATTGTCATTTTTCTACTGCCGCATTTGTTCCAGACACTTCAAGGCTGTTTAAATGCTGCTGAGCATGCGTATTTTTTTTAAATATGTTTCCACCTCAAGTACAATTAACCCATTCAACTAATATTCTGTGAAGGTAGTAGTACAGACATCTTTTATAGTAAATGGAAACAATGGACAATCAAAAACGGAAAATATATGAAACTGCATTGTTTGCGTACCTCAACTATTTAAGTATAGGGTTACTAAATGGGTTAACTGAAAAACAATAACTATGTTCTACTCGCAGCAGCATTTACACAAATACACTGCAAAAATATCAAAACTTTTTTCAACACAAAGAGCAGTAGAAAAATGATTTTAAAAATTGCGTTCTCAAATGTTTTCAATATTTTTCGAAGCTGTTGACACATTTTGCTAATTTAGCTATATTTTTAAGAACAGCGTTGTTAATACTTGTTAAACCCAGGTACCCAATATCCCCCTTATCAATTTTTATAACAACTTTAACACAGAGTTTCAATTTTTTGGAGACAATTACACCATACAGGATTTATAATTTTAATATAAAAATGTAAGGAGAAGAACTGAATGGAACGCTGAGATTCATCGAAAGCAAAAGGAAGTTGCTGAATTTGATTTATTCGCGCATAAATTATGCTAAAACTCGCGGAAAACCGTGAACAAAAGCAACTTTCTCGGTCCAAGGGAGCACCGCAGGCTAGTCACGTGTAGTATTCAGTAGTTCTGCTATCGAGCACGTAAATAGAAGTTCTACCATTAAATTTTCAGGACCGTTTACGTATTTAGGTTGGTCATACGGGTGTAAAGACCCCGAAGATACCTGGAATCGAACAGTAGATCTTTACTCTGGAATCGGTATCAGAAAACCCGACTCGGCAGCGAGATATTGTCTCCGATCCTGAAGTCCAGGTGGCTTTCTTTTTTATCAGAGTCTAAACCGGGGCCAGGTATCACCGGCGATAAAGTTACAGAGATGGAAAGACGGAGTGTATGGTCGTCGAGCGAACAGTTTCACAACTAGGCTCCGGCGAGCAGCGAAATGAAGCAGAAGGATGCCGGAGGTTGCGCGACAGTTTCCCTTATTAAGAACAATTTACAAACAAACCGGAAACGAAACGGGCAGAACGATTGCGGGAAAGAAAATAATAAGTTTCGCGACACCTACCTAGTCGATCTATCGTCGGCTGAATTATGCTGGAGACGTAGGGCTTGAAATCGTGGCCCATTCGATCCGCCAGGAATGTGAGGACCTCCAAACCATTCTGAACAACCTGCAACGAGAACAAAACTTTATTTCTTCTTTTTCTTTCTTTCTTTCACTCTTGTTCTGCTTTATGACCGTGGAGACCATTAAGCTGTGCCCATGCTACAGATAGCAGACTTTTTGTTGTTTTCTCCTTTTTCTATTCGGCAAAAGCGGTGACTTTTTCAGGGTACAGTGAATTCCCTATGTATGTCAACAACACGGGTCTTGCCAGCGTCGTGTATGGGACAGGAGACAGATTATGCCAGAATATAGCAGAATATACTATAATATACCAGAATATTCCAGAATGTACCAGAATATATTAGAATAACCTGATTATACCAGAATATACAAGAATATACCAGAATATACTAGAATTTACTAGAATATAGTACAATATAGCAGAAAATACAAGAATATACCAGACTATACCAGAATATACTAGAATATAACAGTATACACCAGAGTATACCAGAATGTAATAGAATATACAAGAAAATTCCAGAGTATACTAGAATATTCTTGAATATACCAGAAAATACAAGAATATAACAGAATATGCTAGAATTTAATATAATATAGCAGAAAATACAAGAATATACCAGAATATACCAAAATACTAGAATTTACCAGAATATACCTGACTATACTAGAATATAACAGTATACACCAGAATATACTAGAATATACCAGAATATACGTGCACAAGTCGTGTTATGCTTACACTCGGCGTCCGAGGTCTCTAGCATCGCGGCCCCTCACGGGGTATACCGCGCGGTAGTGGGGGTAATTATGCGACATTTATCGTCCAGGTCTTGGCGACATATATAGAGAAATTGCTGCAACTCTTTCTTTACACAATAAATGTGTTCCACAAAACACCAAAAGTAGTGAAAGAATTCTAATGAGCCCTGAGATATGTACAGTGGATCCGGAAAATGTTCGAACATTAAATTGACGGTATTTAACCTGTTGCAATTTCGTAAAAAACAATCGTACAGCAATAAACTTGGACTCATTTCAAAGCTTGGAGATTCTACTTTCGCCCTGCCTTATCCATTTTTGTATAAGATATTTTTACACGATGTTAGAACGTCGCTTCCCCGTTCGAACAACACTTTTTGTGTCGAATACTTTTTGGATCCATTGTGAATAAGTATTTTTTTTTGTTGTACCGTATTATTTTAAAATTGTATAAAAAAGGGTTGGGCGTTGGAAAGTTGCCCGTTGTGACTTCAGCGTGGACACAGTTTCATCGAGGAACTCTTCCTCGTTCGCTTCAGGGAGACGTTGTTTCTGAGTCTCTCATAGAGCTACGAGACGATCGAGGTGTGCTGGGTAATTTGTTCGGCATAGAAGGCTCTTGCGGTTTCTCTGACGAGGGATCAATTAACACGCTCGCTGCCGGTGTTTCATGCTCGTCACGATTTTTCGTGGGAGGTAGGCGTCATGCATACGCGAGGATTTAATTTTTCATTAAAGGCTATTGTCGTCTGTATGCACGTCGTGGTTCAATTTTAGACAAGATTGGCAGGGCGAGGCGCCTAAGACTGCGAACTTAAATCACTTGCAGATTGTTGTGTTAAAAAATATTTCAATGCTTCAATCTTTCGATTTAATTGAATTTGAATACGATGTTAAATACGAAACGTATGACTCTACGATTTGAAAGATATCTTAGGAGCGATTGATTTTTGAACTTGGCTTAGCTTTGGAAATCTGAAAATTACAATACGAGTCTCGCCGACGTATTCTTTAAAACATTTTGTGACAGGGTAGCTACTATTTTAAACAAAAAATCTTTAAGCACTCTTTTTGTACGTTCTTCACCGAATAATTGCATTTTATCAAATTAAATTAAATTAAGTATTAAAAGCATTCTGAAAATTAGTGTACATATTTCACCACGTTTTCTAACTAAATTAAACCCCTAATGCCCTCAAATTCGTCTGTGGATTTTCGCGTAAATTGAATGTCTTTTACGTAGATTAATTTCTGGAAACGAGGAAGAGCAACGGAGGATTAACAAGAAAAGGAAAGATTATCAGATTAAGTGAAAATTAAACAGCGGTACGTACAAGAAGCGCTCCGAAAATAAGGAGGGAAGTTTACAAACTCCTTAAGAAAATTAAACTCAACAAAGACGCTTCGAAAAATAAAAACAAACACCGTCAAACGTAAAGCAAGCTCTTCATGGTATCCTAAAAGTACCGAGAAATTGCTGCAATTATTTCTGGCAAAGTACGAATAAAATTGAAGAGGGTATGAAATATTTATGTTTGGCCGCTGTAGATTGAAATCGAGAGGGCGGCGTCAATTGGAAATTCATTGACGGTATGAATTTAAATGTATTACAGGGTGAAAGCTACCCTTAGCGGGAGGGAGAGTGTTTACGTCGCATCGCAGGGTCCAGCCGCATATTGATCCACGGAAGATAAACTCGCTTCCCTTAAACCTAAAAAAATCGTAGACCCCTCTTGCTCATAATTATGCTTCGTCTGCGACTCCCCTCTGCGTACTCGTAATGATTACTTCGTGGTGGTTATTTTTTTCTGCGCCGCGTCGCCATCAACACGTAATTGCGAAGGTTTGAGCGAATTACACACGTTCCAGTCCCGTGACTGCGAAACCGCTAAAAACGTCTAATGCGTGGGAGTTAGGGGGTGGGAAGTTACTCACCCGCGAAATGTATTCTCCGACAATCACGTGTTCGAACCCCCGAAATCGTTGCAACATTATTGTATTTAATTCGGGGAAACTCTTCCACCCCAAAACTACACGAAATAACCCTTTAATCTCCATAATTTTATGTTCGAATATTAACCCTTACCACGTACGCTCCCTATAAATTACTTATTTTTGCAGCAACCTTCGCGGTTATAAATTTCGTATTTTTTCATAAATTATAAAGAAAGATACAGTGTTATGTCTACACTTCTCGGCGTCCGAAACCTCCCGAGCTTCGCGACGTTTATCATCTAGGCCTCGGCGACATATATAGAGAAATCACTGTATATTGTCAGTTTACTGCCTCAGTTTTTCCCCATAAATGCGTGCACAATTTCTACTAACAACAAGCTTAAAATAAAATAACATTATTCGACTCTGTCGAACATTCTCCTACAACCAGATAATCCTCTTTCTCAAAGGATCAGGAGAACGCGGATCGAGATCCAGAAAGCATTGCATGTTGCCACGACGGTGATCCTCTAAATCCGCGATTGCTGTCTCTCCGTTTTCAGCATAACAGAGACCGCGAATGATCGAGCACGCCGAGTCTCACGATGCCGTTAATGATCAGGCCGTGTGCTAATTATATGGAAGCCAGGACAGACAGCACGAGAAAAACGAAAAGCTTCGGCGCTGAGCAATGATGTCACAGCCAGACGACAGCCCTGAGAGAACGTTTACCCCGCGGCAACTAAAATAGGTTTATATGCCTATGTATAGCGGTTCGTTAAATGTATTTAAACCGTCGCCGCAGAGTAATGGACGGTTTCGCAGACACGTTGACATTGGATCAACCGCCGTGCACTTCGGAAACGATTTTTCACCGTTAACGCCTCGGCTCGGCTTCTGGTATCGAGTAACGAACGTACCGGACCTATTAACCCTTCTATCACTATGAAATGTTTGCTGAACCGTTATCTCAACCCTAATGCCCACAATTTTTTTTTATCGTCGTTGGTAGTTTCAGCTCTTTGTTCCAAGGAGTTTCTGACGCAAATAGTAGAATTAAATTGAAATTAAGGGTTGAACCATTAAAAATGTTGAAATTTCAGTAGATTTGCCAAATTTATGTTAACCAAAAAATTATAAATTGCGATACCTACGATTTATCATTTTTGCCATTAATTCTGTTTTTTTTTAGCCATATTCTTACCATTCTGACGGTGTTTCTCGAATGACGCGTAAATTAAAAATTGTAGGATCGAAAATTTATTGAGAATTATTCCATTAGATTCACAAAAGTCTGATTATTTTTTCCGAGCCATTAGGTCGACCATAATGTCCACAATTTGTAGTTTTCCTTACTTTAATAAAAATAATTCTACTTTTTAGCCTCTATTAAAAATTCCTGACGAAAAGGCTTTAATTAAATTTAAATTACGAGCTTAAGGACCAGAACGTCCCAGAGAACTTTTCCATTAAGTTCACAGGATTCTGATTATATTTTATAATTACCTTTCTGTTTTAAACATTTCAGTAACAATAAAATCGATGCTGGTGTCGAACTTTTGAGGAGGCAATTTCGAAGTTTATTTTGTAGAAAATATTTATAACTCGCTGAGGTGCTGTTTATTGATATTATAGTGAACGTGTGGTTGAACTGAGGGTGGCGTCAGTCTTCATTGAACTCTCGTTATAGCTCGATCTTTAAGGAAAGAAGGATCGCCGAGCTTGCTCGCAGAGCTAGGGGTTGAACCGACGATAAATGCACCACCCAGCAGCTACACTTGCACTTTCTATATTGATCTGGCTCGTCCTCTCGGAGGAAACAGTTCGTTCACCCTCGAATCCCTTCGTCTGTTCAACGTAGAACGTTCGACTTGTTAACCACGGGTTTAACGCAACCGGCAAAGGAAGCGGAGGGAGCTAATCGTTTTAAAGTGAATCTTGAGGAACGGGGCGTGTCAGTGATACATGGAACGGAAGAAACTTTGTCTTGACAAACTTGGTATTCCCATAGTTATCCGCAGATTCTCATTAAACGTCCACTAAAAGGATCAAAGGTCCTAAAAAATCGTCCTCCAGCAAATTCAAATGAACAAAACTCACGAAAAATTTACTTCCAACCTAACGAAAACTGCAGAAAAGGTCACGGCCATTCCAAAATTATATTTACTGCAATTGTTGCATCAGTAATATATACTAAGACATTCAAGTGGTCCAAGACCCTAACAAATCGTCTTCAAACAAACCCAAACAAACAAAACTTACGAAAAATTAACTTTCAACCTAGCAAAAACTCCAGAATAGGTAACGGTCATTCCAAAATTATGTTCAGTGCAACTGTTGCATCAGAAATATGTACAAAGGGCATTCAAGTGTTCTAAGACTCCAACGAATCCAAACAAACAAACCTCATAAATAGATTGTAGATTTTATGCATTCATGACAAACATAAAGATATAAGACAGAAAACTAAGAAGACATTAAATTGAACAATGTTATTGCACTACTTTCCAATACATTTTAATTTAACTTCCGTCCGTATAATTGACTTGAAACACTTATTTTGCATAAAGATCTACTCATAGGCTTCCCAATCATTCAAAGGCGCATAAAAACTACCATTCATAATGAAATTTCTCGCAGTTGCAGCATCAGATGGTTCAACTATCTTCACCAACTGATCTTCGGCGAGTCGCAAGCCGGATGACCGGTAGCGCGATTAATTAACTGTTCAATTAGCGAAGATCGTCAGTTAATCGAATGATGGGCCGGCCGGCAGAGTCCCAAGAAGAGTTGATCTCGTAGGCACAAAAACTGTGTGTCAAGGATCAACGGGTGATCGATGGCTATCGTCGTCGTCGTGGCCGGCGAGAGAGCCGACTATGTATAGCGACGCACCTTGAACCCTATCTGGCGAATCAGCTAGCGCATAAAGTTCGCCTGAAAGAAGACTCTAGCAACGCGACCTCTTCCCCGGCGTCAAGTAGATCACGAACGGGGGACAACAATAGATCGTACGTGCACACGGTTCGAAGATCGTTCGAAGCCGCGGCTAGCGTGGGCGGGTCGTCTGGCCTTATACTCGCCAAAACTGGAGACAGGGTCCGTTAACCCTTTCAACCCGAGTTTTCCCGATTTGGATCTACCGATTTATCAAGTTTCAATCAAGTTTCAAACTCATCGAGTTTTACTTGAGACACCTTTTCCAATAGTAACAGGTGAACAAAGTCATTGCGTTTGGATATAATATATTAGAGGAACCCATAAATAATCAATTATTTTGAAATCTGTAACAAACTTTGTAGTAAATTCAAGTTTTTATTTCTTAATTCATTATATAATGTCCATCGTTATCAAGGACAGTTTGCCGTCTTTCCTGCAAATTTTCAATCCCCATTCCTGCACCGATCCAATTCGGATCGGCTGCTCGATCGAGAACTAAAAGTTTTCTGAAGTGGGGCGTATGAGTCGAGAATAAGGAATGTTGGAATGTGAGCTTTTCATGCTCTGTGCCGTAACGGTGGCCAATGAGAGGGCGCCCGCCGATTCTACATGTCTGGCTGTGCTCTCTGCGTTGCGGTTTTGTTTTTGCGTTTTTGCGATGTTCAGTGTGCGATGCCGCCGATGTTCAGTTTAACTCTGACCAGGAAACCGACACGACGTGTTCGTTAAGATATCATTATTTTCAATATATTATTTTCAATAAGGAATAACAGTTTTTTTTGTTTAATGCCTCAAAATTCGGTAGATATGCTGTTAAGGGGGTATTCCCATTCAAAGCCGTCAATTTTAGACAATCTATGTGACAAAAAAAAATGGTTCAGTTATTACCAGTCAAGTTTTTAAAAATATTTATACATTTATTTTTATTATTATTTTAATTATCGTGTGATTCTCGCAGCTTGTCAATTTTCCTGGCTGCTATAATATCTCAATAATGAGACATTATATTAGGGGAACCCATAAGTAATCAATCATTTGGATATCTAACAAAAACTTTGTAGTAAATTCGTTAATTTATTATATAATCCCCATCATTATCAAGGACAGTTTATCATCTTTCCTGCAAATTTTCAATCCCCCTCTGTTACGTTGCCGCAACACACGGAAGGGTTTTCCGCGAATGGGTTGGGTCCTTGTCCCGATCGGAGGAAATACACACGGCACGACAGTTTTCACAACAACGATTTTATTAGTAATATGTTGGAGTAGAGGACTTTCGTCCTACAAGATGCTGGTTCGCTGGATCGACTGTTCTTAAAAGTACCGGACGTCTCGGGAGGTTGTAGCGTTCTGCTGTTCGGTGTCGCGTTTTCTATAATGTTAACTCTGACTCTTCTTCTATTGGTAGTTTCTTAACTATATGGTGTGACTAATAGGATTTCTATTGGTAAGAGGGTGGAGTAGGTTGGACGTCGGAGTAGGAGCGCTTTGTTTAAATTATGTCGTGGGTATGTAATTAATGGAGTGTTAATAATATGGGAAACGATAAGGAACTAGACTGTTTGTGTAATAAGATTGCCCTCTCAATGGGCTCGCTCTCGTGGAGTCTCGAACTGGTGTCCGGTGACACCGAAAATCCTGGGACTGTCGCGTCGCCTCAAGTGTTTCGACCTATCGCAGCAAACCCTGTCTAAACAATCGTAAATCTCCGGTTCGGTCTGCGTAGGACCGAACAATGATGACGATGAATACGAGACGAGTGGATCGGATGTAACACCCTCTTATAGAAATCCAGGGTTCGTGAAGCAAAATATGACTCAAGGTACCTCCTTGCATCTTCTACAGAAGTGAATGTTTTATTTCTTAAATAAATTTCTTAAATTTTCTTAAATTTCCTCAGAGATCTAAAAACATGATACTCAGAGGGGACAGATAATTGATGAGGTATCCATATTCCTTGCCTATATGCTTCTCCCATTTCGTGTAGGTGCCTTTGTATAGTTGACAATTTTGGATCAGCTTCCACTACAGATTTTAGGGTGTCATTATCAAATTCAACTGGTCGTCCACTTCGAGGCCTGTGAAGCAACCTTCTGAAGCAACCTTGACACTTGTTGACCTTCAATACATCTCCATAAACATCGCAAATTTTCTTTGCTGTTACCGTTGCATTAAATCCCTCGAGAAAATGAAAAAGTATGCAATGACGAATATGATCCTCGGAAGGTACGGACAAAGCCATTTTATTACAGGGTTGTAAAAAAATAGTACTTTTTAGAATATTTGAGACACAGGCTGCTTTACCGAAAATTGTAAAAGAATACGTGTTTCCACTTCAACGATCGGTAATGAACTAAACTAAAATAATTGATTACTTATGGGTACCCCTAATATTTAAAATTGTTCAAATGTTTTGGCTGAAAAATGGAAGAATTGCTACAGATTTCTACTTTCCCCGGATAATTGTAAATTAATTTACATCTGAGGTACGAAAATTTAAGTAGAAAATGAGAAGTGCAATGTTGTTGAACGTCGTAGAAAATTTTGAGTATCGACGTGAGGATTAATTGAAAATGTGGTGAATCATAGGGGGCCAAGGTGAATCATACGTATGACTCAAATACGAACGAACTTATGGACTGACCTGATATCTATCTGGGGGTGAGCGTATATCGAGTCCGAAGCTCGTGTATTAATATTTAAAACTGGGACGCGTGTGTTCCGAGAGCTTTTTCGGGTAGGACATGTGTATTGCAGTGGAGTTAAATAAACTTGAACCCTTTCCAACTTTTCCAGTGTGACACGCGCCTTTTTATTATGAGAATTTATTTTTATTTTAAACCTATTTATAAATATATATTTTCTGAATCCAGATGGTATTCAGTAAAGTATATTTTGCGAACTGGCTTGCACTTTATACAAATTGTTTTCGTTCTCATCTTCTTTCTTCTGTTAACTGTCTGTAACAATTTCTTTCTTTCACTAATCCTACCCTTTGCCTTGTTGTACATATAATTCCAAGATTATTGATCAAAGTAATATACATTTACAGAACTGTATTATTGCTGGACTGCGGGAGCCAGACAGAAATTTGTTTCTTAATCCTTTACTGACTTTAATAAGTGGAAGATAATGTACCTATGTTTTAATATTTTAGCAGTGTAATTATTGCAAAAGACAATAACAAATCTAGCTCCACGTAGGACCACAAAGAGTTAGGGGAGTCTATTTTAATTTCTTTTTACAGCTTCTTTAATACTTTCATTGAAAAATAGCAAAATTGTGAAAATAAAAAGTATGTAATAAAATTATAAAAATTATTGTAAATTTTTATGTTCCTGAATGGTCAGATTAATTTACCTTTATTGACCAGAGGGTTAATTGGGAAATATTCGAGCATCGATCTATACAATAAAATGCAAAGTAATTCTACATAAAACGTAACGAAATATAGTGATCGTTCCGAGTCGCGGACGACTCATGCCGCATCAGGGCCGAAGGGTTAAAACCGTCGAAACCACGTGGGAGATTGCACCTTCCGCAGCGAAATGCATTTCACAAGGCGCCATCGCGGCGGATGACGAATAGAGCGCTTGTTACATTTCGTCGTTTGCTCCTTTATGGTCGCGACAGCTTCGACGTGGCTCACATTGCGTTTATCGTAGTAAATCGCGAGGCAACTCCGCGTCCAACACTACTCCACCAACGGTAATCTATTTGATTGCTCTTTCGACTCATTTAAGCAGTGATTCTCATCGTTTGTTCTAATTTAGATTAGACTAGCGCTTAACTTTTTCCTGCAGGTCTTGTTTATTCCCGTTGCCTCGTCAGCTTCTTTATCTTCCGGACGATTGCTTTGCTTCTGCGGTATTTTTGGCTTTCGTTTATCTCGCACCATATTCGTTCTAGCCGCTCTTGTCTCTTCATACGTCTTTGTCTTCCACGATTGTGTTTTTCCCCGTATAATGAAATTTCTTTTAATTGCTGTTATTTTATGCGAGCTTCAAATTGCGTCTTTGATCTGACAATTATTTTGTATAAATTGGTGTAACGTATAACGCCATCAAAAAATTGTTTAAAACCACTGTGCATTGAAATAACTGTTCGCACAGTCACTGTACATTCATTGCCACCTGAAAGACACGTATACACTCATTTTTAAAAATGTATTTGACCGCGTCGCGTGGGAGTCCACCGTACGAAAAAACCAAAGTACTTTTCAACAATTGTGAAAGAAGAAATGAGTGGCTTCGACCCTTCAACCCCTTGCACTATAATATCGAGTGACGAAGATTTCGAACATAATCTACTAAACAAATATATTATTAATTTTCTTTGAACTGAAGTAAAATTTTGTTGTTATCAATAGAAATGAACCATCGGAGAATACATTTACATTTTCAATACAAATACATTTTCTTCTCGGAAATTATAAACGACTAAAAAATAAATCAGAGGGCAAAGGGTTAACCTAACATCGACGTTAATCAGTATCAGAAGACAGTCTGAAATCGATCTGGGAGTAATTTTCAGTGTTTGAGGCGGGAATATTTCCGATAGTAATTTCCGCGTGCCCTGCATCCCTTTCATTCGACCGCCACGGTGCAATTGGATCACAATGAGGCTCGTTATGGCAGATCTTAGCTGCACCATTTTTTCTCCAAGGTATCGTTGCGTTGGTATCGATGTCAAGGACACAGGACACAACGTAAACTGTCGCGATATATGTCTGCCCCACTCTTTCTCTTTCCATCTTTGCGTCTCTCTCTCTCCCTCTCCCTCTCTCGCTTGCTCGTTTAGTTTTCTTCCTTTTTCATTCGCCGTGAACGTTTCCTTTTTCGAATTTAAACCATGACATCACCCTCGCATGACGGTGATCTCGATGCTTTTGCACGTGCATCGCGAACGCACACATTGTCACTTGCATAACCTCTCCACCGGTACACCTTGCTGCACCGCTCGATAACACCGGCTAAAGGTCGTCGTAGAAACGATAAATATCCTTATAATGCTCCGCGGCATCCTAAACTCATCCCTCTCCCGTGGCGCCGATGTTTCATCGATTATGCTCACGAAGATTCATGGCAACCGCGGAATCCGTGAGATTCGAGCTCAACGGGATCTTTTTGTGAATATGAGAGGACGTATATCGATTTTCAAAAGTGAACTAACACTTCGCGGACGAGTTATTAATAGAAAATAAAGAAAATTTTATTCGGACAGTAGGTAATAATTAATTAAATGTGGCGATTATTGCAGACGAATTTAAAAAATTGGAATTGAATAGAGTACAAATAAAATACTCAATTCGTCAATTTTATAATTGCACCGCGGGTCTTTATGCACAATAAAAATTGTTTGCATCAATTGCAAAAAACAGGACCCAAATAAAAACTTCCTCCTTGCTTCATTGATTTTAACGAGCTGATACTAATACATCTGAATTACATACTGAATTCCTAATTTGTACTTAAAAACGTTAAGAAGCGTGTTAAACAGTAAGCGACCCAAATAACTTCTGTCCACGACAGGCATTTAATTAGTATAGTTGGAGTTCCTTTTTCTAGGAATAAGTAGATTTGCCCCGTCGTGGTCAGACACGGTTAAAATCTGTCGATGACGAACGCACAGCAGGTTTTTTCAAGAGTCCGGTTTTTATAGGCTCATTAGCAAATTGAAGATAATATTTATTTCTGCGCTGGAAAAATGTAAAAGATCACGTTTCTTGTTTTTTTTTTGTTTATTTGTTCAAACGGTGAAGCTGAGGTTTATTAATCTGAACGTATTCTAGTCGGTGTGCCACGGTACAGAACTACGATCAATATTTATTATGCCTGCAGCTATTTAATACTTATTACGTAATCGACGCATTGCGGTTTATCTTGCTTTTGTTATAACCAATCAAGACCGATATTCATCGGGTTCGACGAAAGTCGAAATTGTATGCGAAGAATTCGCTGCACTCGGATCGCGACTGTATAATACATATTCTTCCTTATTGCGTCATTGCATTTTTAAGTGACTGAAGACTGGTCGCAGAATCAATTAGGCTTATGAAGCACGCTGTGGATAATATAACGCGATGGCACCAGGAGATAGGTTGCACACTTGCATATATCAATGATATTAAAGAATTATTGATTCAGTATTAAAGATTAATATCATTGATATATGCAAGTGTGCAAGTGCACGAGTTTTGAGCACTGAATAGTTTTTCAGTATTTTAACCCTCGAAAATGAGAAATATGTGACTGCAAAACCTTGAGAATTTATTTACATTTTATTTAAATTCATTTAATTTTATTTAGATTCATTTAAATATCAATTTTAGATTTTTATTTGAGAAGACAAGACACAAAATCGCGTTCCCTCCAATAGATTAGAGTAATTCAAGAGTTCATCTCCCCCCGGGCGTGAATTAGGCTATCTGAGACGGTATCACTCATTCTCCGTGGGGTGAAACCAGCAACCCTAACTGTGGGCGCCAGTTTAATATCAATACATTACCAGCAATTATTGTACAATTTAAAAACGTCTACGATTAACTGCCGAGGATTGCTTAGTAAATCGAGAACTATCAAGTCACCCCTAATAACATAATCTAATAATTTCTTTTGGGATTATTACGTAAAAGAAGATCTTTATGGTAGTACTCCCCTAATAGGCTTCCTACTGCAAGTAAAGTGTTAATATTTATTATATTACTTTATAACACCAAAAATAACCAGCATGCGTTTCCTTATAGAAGGCAAAGATTTAATTTTTAGGGCCGAGGTTCTGGCAATCGTCACTTAAATGACCAAGCCCTCAACCCGACGTCCCATGGTACGCACTACAGAAGGATGGACTTTCCGCGTCCGAAAATTCCCACGTTCACACGCACCATGGTCGCTACAAATTAATTTAAAAGAGATAAATTTAGGCCCTGCATAAATTTTTGGTTACGTGCTTAAATAAATGATATTCACTCACTTCTCAAGAAGAAAAATCTAATTTCACCAATATGTTATTATATATTATTCTACCACTAGTGGTAAGCCTACTGACAAATTCTATGAAAATTGAGGGGTGCAGAATATTAATTTCCCTGGACAGCCGCCATTAGGTATCGAGTCGAGACAGTCTACAAGCGAAATAACGTATTATCGAGTTCCCATCAAACTCCGCCGGATCTAAATTCAACCCCAACGCCGCCGGTGAATCTAAGAGGTAGGCTGCAAGCCTGATTGAATCGGACTGCTCCCTCAATCCAGCAGCAGACCGAGCTCCCCGGAGCTCGGAATTGAATTTAGCGGCAAGGGACCCGGACCAGACAGGACTCGCAAAAGTCCAATGCCGATACCAACCGGCAGAAGATGGCCGATGGTGGCTGGAGGATATTGGAGAGGGATGGAATCAACCGCAGCAGAAGAAACTTTCTTCAGGCCTGATCGATAGGGCCGAAATTGGGTGGCTGATCACGTACCGGCCAGCAGGCTCTCTGCCAACACCGTCACAATGGCGAGTTTGCCGAAAATTAAGAACGGCCTGCAATCTGCAAACCTTCTTGATGGACCCTCTTATACCGAGGAGACAGCTGTTCGAAGCTATGATTCTTCTGACGCCGCGTTCTCTTTTGTCTGAACCTGTTAACCAGCCAGGGACAGCTGACTTTTCAATAGAAAATCCTGCTACTTGCCTTCGAAGATGAAACTCGGCTTTTACGTCGCCAAAGATTGCACCGAATCGTGCAAACGCTGATTCTAAGTCGTGTAGCCTATTTGTAAAATTGGTAGTCCCGAAATCCTTTAACTAACTCTGCATTAACTCCTTGCCACATTATTTAGTTCATAGCAGCAATCGTTATAACGTCCTTAACAATTTCCTAGTAAAAAGAAATAATTAATATTTATCGTCTTCTACTGAACACTAAACCTGCCGAGCCTTAAACGTAACTGATGTCATGTTGTCTTATAAAAATGACGTGTATTCTCGATATTTGTCACAACACGCGTCTTTCCAGTCATGTATCGTCAAAGAGACATAACCGAGCCGTGTTATGTTTATACTCCGCGGCGTCCGAGGTCTCTAGCTGCGTGGCCCCTCATGAGGTATACTCCGCGGTAGTGGGGACAATTCCGCGACGTTTATCATCTAGGCCTTGGCGACATATATAGAGAAATCACTGTATTTGGATCTTGTTTCTACTGAATATATTCATTTAATCATTTCCCAGGAAAGCGTTTTTATAATTTCAATAATAGTAAAATCAAGAATCTGGAACCGGTAATTTTTACCGTCGGTGCTAGGTTCGGTGTTAATATTTATGTTTTACAGTTCACGCGCACGAATCGTACAGTGTAAACAAAAATATGCAGCCACCAGTTTCCTGTATTTCTCTCAATGATTTATTTTCCAGTGAAACTGCCCGCTCACCGAAGAAAGTCTCTCCGTATATCATCAATCACCGTGAACCACAAATTATGGCATTTATTACGTATCACCAGCGTGACGAATTAAGTCGTCTCAGCGAGTTTGCTGCGCAGCGCGTGCACACAGATCGACCGAACTCTCCAATCAACAGTTAAAACCCACCGAGTATGATATTTATTAACAAGCTGCGGGGTGACGAGGAACTAATTAAAAACTTTCCAAAGTTTTCGACCCCGAAGAAAGCGCGGCTTTCTAATCCTCGGAATAACAATAAAGGCTATAGCCGGGTTTGGTAGTGAAATCGGCCCCCGTCGGGATTTTATTCTAATTTGC
>CM052130.1:12207654-12231104 GCA_028454255.1 Halictus ligatus
GCAAATTAGAATAAAATCCCGACGGGGGCCGATTTCACTACCAAACCTGGCTATAGCCTTTCTGAAATCGATGTGCTTTCCCACGATATTCCGAAAGTAATATTATGTCCAGAGCATAGTAATCACCGCTACTGATTAGCGGACTGAGGAGGTTCGAGAGCAGACGACTGCTTCGCAAAACCTGTGAGTAAGAAATCATGTAATGGCGGGTGGGGGATTTAAAAAAAATTTCGGTCGACTGTTATCGAATTACCATAAGTCACAAGTATGCAAATACGACTGTTTCGAGTTTGTCGCTTGGAGAACGAAGACGAGTCGCGTGCTTTGACTCCGTTTACCTTTCATACGAATAAAACGCGGTCTCTTCGCGTGCTGCGGACATTTTCGAGCTAATAACGAGGCTGCCAGCAACAAGTGTCGCCAGATAATGATGCGCGAGTATGCTGGTTTAAATGCGACCACCGATGCCGATTGTACAATACCTTAATTCTGTCTTCTCTGGGATTGTCCAGTTGCGGTTACTGAAAAGAAGTCTAACGAGTACTGGAAACAATGGGAACAACTCTTCTCTTGTTCGAGATTCGGACTAATTACTGAGAAAAGTTCCTCGAAGCAGAACATTTTCAATCTGGACTGCTTGCGAGGGACTCGAGACGTTTGTGCGAGGCAAACCCAGTGCGCTAATCCGGAGAGCTTGATGCTGATTTATTAGAAGTTAATTTTAGATTTTTCACTTTACAATTAGTGAAATTTTAATGATGACGTTATATTAGCTACATTAGGTGCATCTAACTGCATAGCTTGCAAACAAATATTGTAATTATTTAACCCTGAATCAATCTTTGCTTCTACATCTCTTTTTGGTGTGAAATTGAATTTTGAAGGGTCGACTACACCCCCTTAAAGTAACTTTTTGAATTTCCTAAGAGAAATAGCAAACTTCGGAGGTCGCTATCTTATAAACAAATTCGAAGTGAGTAAAATGACGACATAAAGTCCCCTTAATTTCACGTGCACTACGTCACAGTCCATTTTCAATTATTTCAATTTTCTCTGTTATTGGAATAAGAGCTAGGGAGTAGTTAGTGAGCCACTGTAATCCGTGGCAGGATTAGTGTTAACACTCTTGTTGGCAAAATTGCTGTACACTTTCTCGAATAATTTACATTCCGAGCGTAGAAGTACGCGCTGAGAAAGAAGACGTTATTCAGCATCGTAGAGCATTTCGAGTAGCAGGTTAATACGTGAAGCTGCACTAATCCGGGGAAGTGTAATTTCTCCCGCTGTGTGGCGATCGAGATCGATGTTCAGGGTGAAACGGAGACGGGGCGAAAGTGAAATGAAATCCCCGATCGAGGCATGTTTCCCATAGTTCTCGGCGTGCATCGAACTTGATCCGATCCCCGGTTAACTAGGCACTTCTTAGAAACGGCGGTGCCGCGAACAACAACAATAAAAAGCGAACGCTAAATATAGGAGTGAACGGGCAACCGTACGTTATAAATATGCCTGTTTAGTGAGCGTTTCTGTGCGCTGCCCGGTGAAAAGTGTCCGTTGCAGTGTGCACAAGGGGGCACACGGTTCATGTATTATGGAAGAAATTCAATTACCTCGGCAAAGTTTAGCCTGGCCATCGAGCTTATCAGGACGAAGGGCGATAGACTTTTCTGTTGTATTTCGCATGCTGTGCTCGGACAGCATGAGGCAAGCATATTGCCCGACGAAATTTGGTTAGCGTCGATTTTGCGGCGTTCACGTGCTCTGACGTCACTCCGGGCCCATTCTCATTAACCGAATTGGTAACAGCTCGTAAATGACGCCTTGATGCCGACCCTGTTTTCTTTGCTGGCGTTACGGAGTAGCCTCGTTACTAGACTCCGAAACTTATGCAAAATAAACATTTCGTGCGTCATTTGCAATAGCATAGACACCTTTCTTCCCTTCATAATTTTAGCACGTCGCAAATAATCTTAAAATATATCATTTTCTTTTATCACTAGACTGCGGATTTTGTGCATTTATGACAAAATAGGGTGGGCGTATTCTAAAACAGTAAAAACATTAGAAAAATTTTAAAATACTGTTACATTATTTTCAACCTATTAAGAAAGAAAATAAATGTCTATTTCACTCCAGTTTGTTGCAATTCGGGTGGAAATTCATGTGGATAACTCCATATAAGTCTGCTCATTGCTCTACACGATAAAATTTCTCTTCGTTGATTTCAAGGAGAGCGTCGACTTCTTTTCTTAATAATGTTAATAATCTGTCGGTAGTACCTTTAAATTGTGATCTCATTCAAGCTACTCTCCTGAAAAGTGCATAGAATGAACGCATTGCGAACTACGTGAAATCAACTCTGTGCTATCATAAAAATTCCAAAGCCACCGTAACGTCTGCGGTGCGACTATAAAAATACTTTGACGTTGTTATAAAATTTCTGCTGGCGTTGCAGAGAGTCTGGTGCAGTTTCGAAGGTTTCCGCTGTCGTTGTACGTTCGTGGACAGTATTGTATCAATCCATCATCGTTATTGAATTGTTAGTTTCATTGTGAAGTCTTCGGCGCCATTATCGGTTCCCGTCGAGAAGCTTCGTAGGAGAGTCACGAAATTTTCTTTCGTGACTTTCTCCTGAATATCTGCACGCTTTAGAACAGTCGCGGAGGCAATTGTACTGGAGACGCGAATGGAATTGAATTTCCTGGCCAATTGGCGTCGGAGTGGGTGTATCAAATCCTGAATGGCAGATAATGGGAAAAGTCCCGTTATCATTATCCGTGATATACATTTTGGCACCGGTTCCTGGCCGGGACTTATCTCTGGGCACGTCACGGGTCTTCTTATTAATCTCGATTCGTTCGCTACTAACACGTTCTAATTAATAACGAGAAACAACCATGCGCGAAAATAAACATTACGAATTAATCCCCTGAAAAGCCGACTCTAAACTTCTAATTAATAGCACACCTGCAACGGGGCAATCATGTTTTTACTTAGTCCCAGTATAATCAAGCACGCGGCCTCGAACCAGTTATAACTCAATTATCATCCGTTTATTATTCTTCCTCGTATATTATTCAACTCTAATTGGCATTAAATAGACGATAATCGGCTATTAATTATTCATAAACGGTTATGGAGCCTTTTACTGGGAATATATGTAATATTCGTCCGAGATAAACACTACGTGCGACGCAAACTGCATAGAATGTGATACGAATGGAGTATGCGCGCTGTTTCGCTCTCGGGGCGCCGGGGGTTGCCCTCTGGGGCAGGCTTTTGGAGCGAGTGGAGTCGGAAATGGAATAGAGGTTCGATCTCTTTAATTCTATGCAGAGAAAAGTAGAATTTCTCTAGTTAAAAAGTGGGTGTAATTTAAATCACACAGGCCGATTCGTAGAAGGAGCACGAGAAGGTTGGGCAACGTGTCTCGTGGTTCTAAAACGTTAGACCAATATTTCGCCGGCTAACGGTGTTTCCGAAGGTTTCACTTTCAGGTATCACCGTCGGGTATTTCTCTGGCTGTTACCGGCGAGCATTTAGCTCGATCTTAATGGGCTCCCGGCTAAACACGAACGTCTTTCCGCGACATACTCAGCGTGACATACTGCGCCAAAGGACACGGATACGTACATGGCGTGAAAGTTCTTCCCTTAATGGTCGGCTCCGGTGGAACCGGGCTCGGTTTCGTGGTAGAAGAGGAAAGGCGAACCGGCCGGCGAATGCTGTTGTAAATAATCGTTTACATGACGTGTCGGCGATTGTTGCAATTGCGAGGCCCCGTCACGCGAGCAACGTTATTAAAACTAAGGTCGTGATATCGATTTCGGGGGAGGGGAGGGGCGCCGAGCCTCAAACGAGGGAAACCTAATCGTTTGGGGTGCAACGGAATGGTTCGCGGGCACCGGTACTTCGCGAGCTAGGCGCTACTTTTACGGATCGTGATAAAACTGACGAAAATAGTATTAGATTCTCGGAGACTATAGGGTTAAGGTGAGGAGAATAAAATTCGGTTGAGAACCGCTTGGCAGAGATGCATCAAGATAAAAATGCTGCACATTGTCACTAAAACATTCAGATCGGGTGCGTCGAGGTCCTATCGAATGCGTTGGGGTAATGCAATTCAGAACTGGGGCTGAAAATACTTTTTTAGAGCTGTGGTCGATGCTGATAATCTTGAGAGATTCGATCTTCAAAGTAGAACGAAAGTATGCCTTAAAAAACAATTATTAAATAATTATCGAATACTATATGCTTAGTTCAAACAGTTATTAAAATGTACTCTCCTTGGGGAAACAGTATCAGAAATATTGCCTTTAAGGACACGCTAATAAACATTTTCCAGAATTGTACTGAAAAGATTTCATTTTAGAAATACAACAAAAATGTACCTTAAAAAAACAATTATTGAATGTTTATTAAATATTGTATTCTTAGTTGGATCGCTTACTGGTACTTTCCTTTAGAAAACATTATTATAAACATTTTCCCTAGGGGCCTGGTAAAAACGTTTTCCAGAATTCCACAAAGAGATGCAATCTTCGACTTTCAATGAGTCGTACGCCCTTGTAAGATATCATCTTAAAAGTATTTATTTATTAATATTAAACAACGTGATATTTTCTAAAATTCCCCAAAATTCGAGAATAAATATCAATCCTACCATTATAGCTATACATTCATTGCTCATTAGTAACATTAATAAAACAATGAATATTCAATTCTTGAATCACCTACAAACAGTATAAATCTATATATTTAAATTTAATCCCACACTTAATTTCCTTGAATTCATTAAAAATTAAGTATTAGAGGTACTGAGACCATTCTTAGGTTAGCTCACAGAAAAAATAATAGATCTCTTTCCCAAATACAGCAAACTCTTCCAGACTAAATAAATTTCCAACAGCTGCAAATGTTTTTCATTCTCAGAATCTACAGGACCAACAAGGTGTCCTCTGAGACACAAGAAAAGTGTCAAATAAAAGATTCTTAACCGACAACGAACAAACGAAGAATGGTCAAAATGTTTGTAACAAGACTTCGAGAGTGCACCTACATAATAGCCTAACCCTCATTTCGATATCTACAACCCTTTACCTGAACTAAAATGTCAAACCTAGTCACGAGGTTGAACCGATTCGAATCTCCCGCCCATTCCCCAAAGTCCTAACCTTTCCAAGGGTCAATCTGCCCAGCGAATGATAATGCGAGTAAATCGGATCGACAGATCTCCCAGTGGGTTGTGCAATTGAAAGGTCGCGGGATCCTCGGCCAAAGCACCTGTTTCCCGCGTGGCAAAAAAAAATGTATGTTTTCCCTTCCTGATCTCCCGCAAATCCTGCACATGGAGAGTCGAATTTGATTTACAAATTGGTCGCCGTCTCGCAATCGTATCGTTCGTTCGAGAGTATCGAGTGCACGGCGATATATAGGTCGACAAAAATAAAATGTACACAAATACTGTGTCCGGGGCCAAGGGAGTCCTACACTCACAACTGTCATCTACTCGTCATCGGCCATATTTTCGTGCACGCACTAATAACGCTTCTACGATTAAATACATTCATCGTTAGCATGATCAACTCCTCGCAAAACTACCGGTTGAGCACCACTGGCTACGCACACAATCCATCCCGTTTGTCACCCGGCACACCCCACCATTTCTACGATTCCTTAATCGTTCTTATCGTTAACCGATCGAACAATGCGTGTCATTAAACAATCCTACGAAAGTACCCTCTATACTACGCGCCTATTAAAATCGTAGGATTGAAAACTCTAGTGGGTGGGTTTTCACGGTCTTGTTTACATACCGGATCACGTCTATTCGGTACAAACGGAGTCAATACAGGCCCTAAAAAGGCAGGGACATCAACCATTTGACAAGAACGTTAGTTCTCTCGTGATATACAAAGGCACCGCTACAGAGAGAAAGAGAACGAGCAATGACTTTCATCCTACGAATCAGCTGAACAAGTCCGGCGAGTCGATGATGCGGTTCGATGCGATTCAGTTCAATTAATTTCGGTGTAGGGGTGAGGGGGGGGGGATCGTCTGTAAAGAATTTGGGATATGTCAGCATACCTTGGGATTGCCGTTGCTCAGCCACGGTATGATGTTATCTATGAACTGTCCGATGTCCTGGCACTCGATGCTCTTGGTCGGGTCGCCCAGGTAATTGTAGAGCAAACTGCCAACGTTCAGCTTCTTCTTGATGTCCGTCGTTGACAGGAGCGGCATGAAACCGTCCATATCACGCGGATTCACCGCCATGGTGGATGTCGTCTCCGTTCGCGCACCGTTCCGCGAGTCTTTCAAAACGGGAAAAACTAGATTTCACCCGATGCACTTTACGGAGCACATAGCAACTCGTCCGCTCGGTTTTCACGACGCACGGTATGATGAAACGGACGAAACGAATAAAACGCGGCCGCCCTCGTCATGCCAACGACGGGGCCTCACACTGGATGCATGGTCGCGACGAAACGAGGCTGTCCCCGCGGTTTAAAAGCCATACGCAAACAGTGTGTGTACACCTTCTTTTTCCCCGTTGGCCGTAGGTATCCACGGCCGACGAAACTTCACGCAACTATCCGATAAGAAACGATCCTAATCCCGAACGAGATCAACTGTTCAGGCGACCAACCGCCCGACACCGTTCCCGTTTCACCTTCTTCTTGACCACGAAAAATAATAACGAACCGACGAACCTAACGAAAAATTATCGGCACCGTGCACGCGTCGCCATTTTCGTTCCTCGATTCTCCGTCTCTTTTCCTCCGGCGCGATCGCGACGCCATGTAGTTCCAGCGGACGTCACGCGAACATCCGCAATTCGTTGGCCGCATCCGGCGAATTCCTTTCAAATTTTTGCACTAATTTGCTTCGTTGCGAGTACATTGCCCACAACACTATTGCCATCTTGTTGCTGATATCTATGCAGATCATTTTGCTGTTGTGTACGGTGCGATTCAAATTTTGCTGAATTTTGTCAATTGTTTTGAAATTCTTAATAAAATACAAGTTTACAGGAAATCTATGTTGAATTCAATTTTGAAGGAGAGCGTTCTCGAATTTTAGAAAGATATTTTGATACAATTTAATATTGCAAAAAGAATTGTAACGAAATTTAGTTTTAGAGGAAATTTATATTAAATTAAATTTTAAGGGAGAGTTTTATTGAAATAGTAACCTCTATTTTGCAAATAACATACTGCATTTTTTAGTATTTTCCACAATTAATGTCACTGTCGGTTACTAATGTTATGCCACTTGGTAACAATCCAGGAGGCTAAGTTCCGGCAATTCAAAAAAAGCCGTTAGATTTCGAACGGCGACAGTCGCACGAAATAGTCTGCTGTCTTAATCATTTTTGCAATCGTATTTTAATGAGGATGACGATATATACATAGTTACAATCACATATACAATATTATATATTTACAATTGTTAATAATTATGCGCTGGCGTTATATGCAACGTCGTCATCGTTACTTTGTTAGCCGAGAAAATTCTAGTAAAATATTTAGGAGTATGGCCGCTTCCGACTAAACGTCGATATTAACAATATTGTGAGAATTTTGTTCGTCGACAATGATTGCACAGTATTATTTGTTATGGAGTCGAAGAATTTCGCACGCAAGTGTTGACTCGATCGTTTGGTTTGTAACAAACAAATGTTTAAATTAAATCTTTCTTGGATCCTTCAAAGGAAAAATGATTGTTCTAAAAAAATATTTTTGGTTAAAAGGTATAAATTTTTTGCGATTTTTGTACAATTCACATATGTATGTTTGTGTATATATATGTATACATAGATGACACTATTTTATAATGTCTGTAGTAAAAAACTGTATCGAGAACTTATAAGTTATAATTTAAACCCATATTCACCGTTCATTTGATATAATTTGCTAAATCTACATAATTGAACAAAGGATTAATATTAATGTTTTTCTTTTGTAAATTGCACTTCATTTGTCTTTGGTATAGATTCTTTTTTTGTGTACATAATATCTTCTTTAAAAAATTAATAAATATTGCTTGCTGGAAATTATGTAATAAAAATAAATAATATCTGCATATATATATATACATATATATATATATATATATATATATATATATATATATATATATATATACATATACATATATGTATATATTATTCTCTGTAAATAGCATATTGCATACATCTCTCCTGTTAAACTACACTTGTTACTGCAAATAGACAATCCAACCCAATTAGTGTTGTAAAACAAATGACTATATGTAATCACATTGCGCAGAATATGTGTAAAATTTATTCTTAACTTAAAACTATTGAAAACAATGAAATCTTGTTTTTTAAGTATTCATTTTACAACTGACTTTTGATTGGACTGTCTAGCTTCATGTACGATAATTATTTGAATATTTTAATTATTTTTTAAATATTTATATATCTTGACAACTACAAGGTACTTAGTCCAATAAATTATTTATATTTAAATATATATATCTCATCAGAATTGAGGAAAGATTCATTCAAAATGTTTTTTTGCTGAGCTTGGCGGATGAACACTATTACAATCAGTAATTATTAAAGCTTGGTATGTGAAACAGTATGCTCATTGAAGCCGCAAATCGTCTATTTAGAATCACGTTGCCTTACCTAAACAAGTTCTACTTAGCACTTCAAAGAAGAGCATACCACCCCCGTTTGGATTATGATTTCTCATAATTACAATTTTCTGGCCAGTGTTGCTCTTTAATATAAAAAACGAATTGCTTATGTAATTGTACTTGTTCAAATACAGACAGAGAGAAAGTTTTTTTAAACAGTGAAATATTTCCTAAAACTGGATGGAAAAAAATTCCATTTCTTATTATCCCTAAATACCAATCGGTATCCCGAACGTACAACGAACAAAAGAATTGCTTCTCTTTTTTAATGAACAATACATCTATCTAAAATTCACTACGTATTGCTTCTCTAATCGAATAAGTCTTCCACCGTACTGTTAGATACTAGTCGAGAAACGAATTTCATTGGAATGATACCGAAACTGTCCCAAGTAACGGTCAAATCGTTTCTATGAGCATACACATAGAAACTTTCATTAGGCTTCAAGATATTCACAGTATTATGTATACAGCACGTCAATGATTAAAATCAATCGTTTGTATATAATATTAAAAACTCCTACCAATGTTGAATATATACAAATAATTTCTAACCAAAGCAGAACATAAGTACGACTTGTATGAACGTCCCCATTAAATATCATGGACTAATTATGTTCTTATGAAACTGGATGGAAAACCAAGTCCCCCTGTTTCTGTTATGAGTAATGATGGTGCAGGAACTAATTACGTGGCAAATTTAATTATAAATAAAGCTATACCTTAACTAGTTCGTTCCGTTATCATGGTTTCTGAACACTTTCTATTGTTGCATAGTTTCAATTCAAGTAGAATCGGTGTCGTCAGTAGGAGTGCTATTGTTGTTGCTGCAATTGTTGCAGCAATGGACACACTTCGACTAAGGGTGTCCCTAATATCTCTTGGCATACTTGATTCATGTCAGGTTCCATCATGAGCGACGATATCTGATCCTCCGTTAACATCTCCACACTATTTTTCATATGACAGCCAATTAGTAAAATCCAAATTCAAAATAACACAACCATCGAATCTCGCCCACCTAGACAAAACACGTACCTTGCTAAACTTTCGCTATCGGACGTTTCTTCATCTGCGTTCAGGTAGGTTAGCGTCTTTTCTAGCGGACTAGGAACCTTCTTCCCTTTACCCTCCAGCTTCTCACACTTCTCGGACTTGTCCTTATCCTTATCAACAGTTCTCGGTTCACTGGAACGTCTCTCGGTAAGGCTAGATATATTCAACATCATCATTCCATGACTCAGCAACTCTTTCACCTTCTCTCCAGGCCCAGCGCTCCATAACATGTCGAGTGACTGTCTCCTGCTGGAATTTGCTGCAATATTTAATGCAATGTTATACACCCACTTGAAATTATAGCATTCAAAGGTCGTGGAGCTATTTTTTAATCGAATATACAGGACTCTCTCCCAATAGTTTGGTACACGGGGCTGGAGGCGAATATTTTACTCCCACCAATTTGTCTTGATACGCAAACTATTAGGCGAGAGTACTGTAGTATTCAACACTCCGTCTACTAGTAAAAATGATTTACCTGAGCTGCCTCCGCTAGCCTCGCCGCCAGCAGAGCTTCTAGTTATCCAATTGGCTAAACTACTGTCCAGCTTGCTCTTGCTCTTTATAGAGGGACTTCTCGTGACCTCCGCCTTCTTTTCAGCAGTAAGGGTGACGTCGTTCCCTTTCGGCATAGCAGGCAGCGATTTTTGAGTGACTAACTTCTTCCGACTATTTGGATCAGCAAACAACTGGATTCTTCCATCAGAGGCTACCGGATTGTTACTCTCTGGACTGAGATCCATTGGTAGCGGTTTATAAGGGATTTGATCATCGTCGTCCGAGTACACTTCGTTATTGTAATAAATCTCGTCTGGAGAATTGTTCAGGCTGATCTCTGTCCACTCCTCGCCATTTTGTGTGGTCGCATTGGTGTTGTTTGTCTCCACCGGTGTCTGAATGGTGACTCGCTTTTCGATGGGTGAAATAATGTTTGACAAGTCCGACAACCGTGACGTTGACGAACTGGTTTGATTCAATGTTATGATATGTTTCGAGTCTGTTGCTGCAAGACTCTTTGGACGGTCTCGCTTTATGTACTTCCGAGGCTCCGTGGACGAAAGGTTCAAGTTGCTTAGGCCCAGATATTCAGACGAAGGTTCTCTGTCCACCTAGATGATAACGTTCATAAGTATCTACTTAGTTTCAAGCTACAGTCCCTTGCTACAACATTTTAATATTGGATAAGGTGAAAAAAGAATGTTTGACAAATTCTCATTGGTCGGAATACTTATAAAGAAAATACTAAAAGTTATGTTTTACAACTTTTTTATGTAGGCTTATACTGAACATTTAAGAAATATGTTTTGTAGATCTTTTTACCAAATAAAAGAAAAAGAAGGCTACAAGTGGTGACAAAAAGTTGCTAGATGTTGCTTCAGTGTGGACATGGTTTTAGAATGCCATGATTTTGTTTATTTGGAGAATTATGAGGCACTTACTCTTGTAGGCACAGGACATGGAATATTAGGGCTCATTTTATCAGGAAGATGCAAATACTCGTCGCTAGTATAGTCGGTGCTGTCGGGTGACCCGGTCACACTGGAGTCTGACGAGTTTGCTGACTTAGATTGATTACCGGCCTTGTCGACTGAGTCTCTTGAGTGTTTACTGAAGTCGTCTGTCCCGTCGTACCTTCTAGTCTGTGGGGAATTAACATTATAAATAATTATCTGGGTGTAGTAGAATTTTTAGAAGAAGATAGTTATACCCTATGAATTTCATCACTAATTTTCTCTAAATTTCTCAGGGCCTCCGCGTAGGTCATTTTTGCCTCGCCCACTGATCTTTCGAGCACGCTCACTCTCAGTTTCTGTTCCTCTAGCATTTGATTAAAATGTGCTTTCATCTCATAATACGGTCTGTGTAAGAAAAGTGAATCAATTAATCCTTCTATTAAGAAGCTCGTCGTGCTTTCGAAGTCTAAGTTACGAGAAATCATACTGTAAAAAAGCATGTTGGAACAAAGCAGAAATTATATATTGAAATATTTGTCTGCCGAATATTTTGAAACTCGTGCTCGAGGGAGGTGAACGAAAAGAATACAATCGGTAAAAGGGAACTCCATAGCACACACAATAAATCAAGTGTCGTAGAGAGAAAAAAAATGAAAAAAAGAATATCTATCCTACTTACAACATGAGCAAGTTGTGCCTGTAGGCGATACTGTTTATCAGAAGCAAGCTGCGACGTGCACCCATACTGCCAACATGAATATAACCAAAAGACATAAATATTCTAATATCTATACAAAATTAACATAACGTAGTAAACATTCAAAAATAAATTATTGAATATTTATATAGGGCGGGGGAAAAAGTAAAAACGGTATGTTAAAAATCATTGGGGTAGAAAAAGATAAATATATTATGTATCCACAAAATATCAATCTTTGGAACCAACATATGTATTAATTGAATGCAGTACATTCCATGCATTATTATGTAAACTAAAAAATCATTCAATATCACTAGCCAAAAAAATCTTACAAAATATATTACAAATACATACCTAGATTTAGCGATTGCACGCTTCAATTCGCGTTGCAATCTTTGCACTTCGTGTTCAGCTTTGTGATATAAAGCAGTGGTGTGCCTGTGTTCTGCTTCTGACAAAGCTCTTTCGTGTTCAGACTCGTTGACCCTAGCAGTTGCATGATTTAACATTTCCTAGAATAATTATTCACATTAATATTTGTTTAAGTGTAATGGAATTTACATATTCGCACAGACTAGTTTTAATTACCTGCCAAGCATGGTCAAAACATCTTCCCTCGGTTCTTAGACCTTCTTCAGCTAAGTAAACCATTTCTTTGGCTGCTGCATGCTGGCTGTTTGCTCTTTCAAATCTAATAGCAGCTTTCTGCGTTTCTTGTAAAGCCTTAATAACGCATTGAAATATTAAATGAATGCTTGGGAGACATAAAAATAATTTTACTCACACAAAATGTCTTACTTCTTTGGCTTTGAACCTGGAATCATAGTATGGTCTAGATTTCTCGATACAGTTACCAAGTTTCTTAGCTAAACTATCGATGTTGAATGTAGATTCGCAGAGTAGTGCTCTGAAAGTTGCTCTTGCCTCCTAAAAGAAGAAAAGCGAATTGACAATTTATCAAGCATACAAAGTTTTAAGTATAGTTTACATAAATTTCAATTTCTGACAATAAGATGAATGGGCAGAACATCTAAACTCATGAAACATTTCTTTGGACAACGATCCAAATGACTACAAGATGATCCTTCAAGTCATTATCCATTTACCCATAGCAATCACCTCAATGAAATGTAATCACAACTGATCTCAAAACTTGTTATTAATTTAGGTTCATCAAGGAGGGTGGCTATTATTTTAATTGGTCACTATCAAGAATTACCTAAGGGCTAGACACAAAGTCCATAAAAATAATGGAATCATACGTACATCCAAATCAACTTCGAGCTTGTTAATATCATCGGTAGCAGTATTTAGTCTTTCAAGTTCAATCTGAAAACACAATCAGTAGTAAACACTTTATTCCTAACATTTATTGGACATGGAATTATCAGTATATTTATTGTACAATTACCAGACAGTATAATATAAAAAATAGTTCTCTTGATACCCTTTCTACTTATTACTTTAAAAAATTAATATTTTTTAGCCGACAAATTTCGAATTATTTATTCCCCATAAGTATGGTAATATAATTGATCCCAAGTTTCAAAAAATTATATTTTAAATTAATTTATAATTAGTAATTTTTATAATTAGTTTTACGTGTATCTGGTTGCCAAAAAAGCATAAACAATATACAAAATCGAACATAATTATACAATTATATAAAAATTGAAAAAACAAAATATTTTTAAGAAGCTGTGTAATTAATCACAATTAATTAATATTTATTACCACTTCATAATAGCTCAGAAAGAGGTAAAAGCGGACAACAGAGAAAGAGCAAAGAGCACAAAAGTGGCATAGATCAAAAAGAATACATGCATTCTAAGAAGAGTACATCTGGTAACCCTGCGATCCGGGAAAGGAGGAATGAACGAAAATATAGATCACTTTGCAACGTGGCAAACAGAACGAAAACATCAGGAGTATATGGTTCTCGTGAGAGACACGAGAAAGATAATCAACACAGAGTATTCGAATGACCCGCAAGGTATAAACAAATGTACTATCCGCGTCAACGTGGAAATGTCAATATCATAAGTGGCTGGCTTCTGGAAGCCTATCTATTATTCCCCGAAGAACGCGACGGTTTACCTGCACTCTAGGATCCACCGCATCGTCAACACGATCAGAATCATCGGCACTGTCTTTCTGCACACGTCCACTCATAATTCAAGCTAGATCCGAATTTTATTTACAATTTTTCATCCCACCTGTATCGTCTGCTACATTATCAGGTGGCCATGTTGAATGTTAGAGCGACTGACAGTGCCGTCCCCTTCGAAAACGGTCAAGGGCACTTCTAAACTAGTTCGCCTTACTTATTCCATTTTCATGGCAAAACTTCCGAGATTCTTCAAAATTTTTAGACTCGATTGGTCCAAAATCAATAGGATAACTTTTGCAGTAGTTGCAATCTTTGATAACTCAATGCCTGTGTACGGGGATAATTTTTACATTTTTTAAGAATCAAATACTCTGCAGGTATTTTATTTAATAAATAATCATTGTATGCTAATATTTGGATAATTTTGAGTAGGATGCGACAGCAACTCTGTTGTTATTTTATATTTTGTTGTCGAGTATCCCATCATCTATTATTTGTAACCTAAACTGGGTCATTGTATGAATTGTTCAAAAAGAGCTACAAAATTAGAGATAAGGTATTAAATGCTTTATTAAATTTATAACCAGTTCAAGGTGGTATTTATTCGCTTCTCAATAAATGTAATGGTTTTTTTCAGTAGCTGAAATGAAAACTGCCGCCACAAGATGGCGGACACGACCATGGACAACATAGAGGAATAGACAGACCATTTCGTAGCGTTTTCATGTCCTAGGTCTTGGTACCTTATCAACGCGATATATACTTCGGAAGCCTGCACGCGTGTATGTGTGCAAATATGCAATCGTGCGTAAAGTATGTACATGTTCATCAATTGCATAGAATTTGTATTGACACCATTCGAAGGAAAGTAGAACATCAGTTATGAAATCCATACACACATAAGGCCAAGTCTCTAATATGCCAGCAAAATAGTAGAAGACAAACATCAAAATAATCTAAATCCAACTCATCATTTTCAAAAAGAGAAGAAGAATTCTAAATCGGATATGATATATCTCGTGTCGAAACATATGTTATCAACGTTCACCTCCAAAATGTACCAGCCGATCTAATATTGCAGTCCGAAGCTGGTTTTCTGCGCAATTAGTGATCTTGACTCATGCTCTTTCGTCCGCCCACCAGATTTATGCAGATGAGCGTCGAATTTATGAATTATCGGTAATGTCGGGTGTGATAAGCGAATGGTAATGGGTCTCTCGAGGAAAATCGGGTCACGAAAACGCATATAGAATGTTTGTTCCTATGGCTCTGTGACATGGCCACACGGCATGATCGAAGATGGCGGTTCTGCGTTCGATGGCCGCTAGAGGGGTCTGTCTGCTCTCGAGGCCCGCCTGGACTCTGAAGCAGACTTTTTCTCATTCGCATCGGTGGTTTCTGTGCTGTCGGAACAGGTGGATTACGTTCAGGGAAAGCGGACGACGCTGGTAGAAACGTCAGTCGGCGACGTCGCGCACAGCAATTCATTGTCGGTGAGTGGAACTTTATTTCTAATTGTTTTGCGAATCTCCGCGGAATCGAATCCCGAGCCCGCCGTAGCCGGTGTTCGTCCCACGGGGATTACGGGCCCAGGACCAGGGAAAAAGAAAGGGAAGAAAGGAGACGAAACAGGACGAGAAAGGATATCAAGGGAAAAGTTTTTAACCGGGGAGACTTTCTATTTCGGTATTTTTACGCGCCCCGCCGCGGAATAGCGAAAGGCAACGGAGACAGAGGATACCTAGTCGGAAAAGAGGTAAACGCAAAGGTCTGTCCGTGATCCCTGGATACGGGCTGGCAAATGCAACGCTCCTTCGGCTCTGGAAGGCGATCACAGGTCTCGTATATATGTATATGTATACACGGGTGATTCCAGATGAAAACTGTTTTGTTGGTCGCGCTACCCGTTTTTTTCCACCGCATGCACAGGACTGGTTTCAAACGATTCGCGCTTCTGCGATCTGTGTGCCATGCGTGCTTTGCCTCCACCCGGGCTTTAGCATTAATCCATTTTAGCGGACCTTCGAAATGTGCTTTAAAAATCCAACGATTCCAGTAAATTGTATTTAATATTTATTTCTGTCGAAAGGGTAAATAAAAACGTAGTGTGATGGTACAATTTCATCCAAATCCACAGTTATATTATCACTAAAGAGTCATTAGCATAAATTTGAGTAGGACCTCATCGGCCCTCAGACGGAATTCTTATAAATATACATTCACTGATTTATTTATCGATTTTCTAAAAACATTTCTCGAAGGCACGACTTGTGGACACGTTAATCTTTCTGTTGTTTCGAATGCAGCAGCTGTTCATTTAATTAATTCGCCAGGAACTGTGTAATTGAATGAGAATTTTTATTTTATGGGCTAAAACGGACGCGGTCTCCGCTATTGCAGGTTGGCTGTCAGTTTTTAAGCGAAATTGAATCGAAAGTTTTCCTGACGCGTCCCCTGAATTATGCATGGCAAGATTGTTTTCATCATACCTACTTTTTTTCATGGATATTTAAATTGTGTGCTTGAATCGTTTTTATTACATTTAGTTTCTGCCAAGTATTTAAATTTGACGTGCCAAACTCATATTTCTGTGAATATTTAAATAGTGAATGCCTAAATAACTTTTATTACTTTTATTTTTTTTTAATGAACTTTCTAATTGTGTCTGTTAAAATAGTTTTCATTATACTTATTCGAAATACTTAAATTCAACATATTACAATTATTTTGATTATACCTTTTTTATTATAAATATTCAAATTCTGATTTCTTCAATTGTAATATGAAAACAACAAAACTATAGTGCTATAGAAGCATGCTCGCTTATAGTAGCACAAGAGTGCGTGTACAGTATGAGTTACACGCTTGTTTACCAAAAGTGGAGGCATTTATTTATGCCAAAATTAAGAAAAATACGTCGCAGAAGAATTTTGGAACAAATAACAGGTATCCGAGGTAATAAATTAGTGTTATTTATTGATACCCCTTTCCGACCTTGCAAGGCTTAAATAAATTAGCATTGCGTAACAATATCTGTTGATAGTATACATATTAATGAATATCAAGTAATCATTAATAATGAGGTAATGGGGTCATTATTAGTAATACTTTCCTTATAATTTCAATATAATATAAATACAGTCCAACCGTGATTAGATAATTTCAAACACATGATTGAAATGGTAGCCAAAATGAATAATCTGGAATTTAACTCAGAGTTAAAATGTGTCCTGCCAGCTTAGAGAAACAAAACGGGTACGAAATACCGGAACGTTCCTGATTCCACGGATCTCGATTGACGATCTAAGATCTCGATAACGTTGGCCTAACCCATGTAAACATTGGGGAACGATCTGAACGGCCAAATTCGAGCTTCCATTGTCGCGTGTCGAATCGCCTCAAGGACGCAACGGGAAATGTTGAATACCACGGTATGTCATAAAGGCTCTTGGTAGCCGGTAGGGTATTGTGGGTACGTATTATGGGTATCCGTGGCTTGTGTCACAGTTAACTTATTTCGTATTCGTGCGGCGAAAATGTATCCGATGTCACGACAAACGGCACGGTACGTGGACTGAGAGAGCCGGTACCCGCCTCTCGGCTACCCTTTTCGTCGTAACTGATTCGACGAACTGGTACCATTGCTTGTACCGAGAGAGATCGTTTACCGTGCTTGTCGTTTAATAAAATTCAAGCACGTCGACGGCCGCAGATAACTTTTCATATCGCGCGAACGCCCACTAAGCGCTCCGCTCAGCGCTCGAGTTCCACTATCGTCGCTTTGGGCTTCATCCTGACTTTCTTTTCACGTTTGTCCTGCACTTCCGCCTTTTTACACCTTCTGCGTGCCAAAATTCTTGACCCGTGGCCTTGGCCAAGGAACAGAATCCAAAACAACAGTCAGTCTCCATCCAAACGGCAATTTGAGACGTTCTCCATTGGATCTGCAAAAAGATTACAGTGAATTCTTGATATACAGTGACTCACGAAAGTATTTGAACACTTACCATGAAATACTTGATTTATTATAATAAGTATTTTATACAATACTTACAGAAATATTATCAACGTCGTAGATAGGTGTGACACTTTAGATTATACAGGTCAAGTTTCAAGTGAATCGAAATATGTATATAATAATTATGAATTATTTCATGCAAACATAAACTTTGCTGATGCCACAAAAGTATTTGAACAGGTAACTTTTAAAGCTTTAATATTTGGTAGGACCACCTTTGGCACGAATAACATGTTGTAAGCGAGTATGCATACTGTTTACTAACTTTTCTGTAACACTCGGAGATATAAAGTTCCACACTTCGAGTATTTTTTCTTTTAAACTTGCCTTGGATGATATATTAAATGTTTTTTTTTCCTATTATTGCCCATAGATGTTCAATCGGGTTAATATCGCGGCTTTATGTTAGTGTGACCAACATGTGGGGGGTATTGTATATGACCCATTCCTTAACGATTCCTGCGGTGTGTTTAGGATCATTATCCTGCTAAAAGTAAAAGTGTTCGTACATACCCAATTTTCTTGCACTTTCTTTTAAATTTTCTTGTAAAATGTTCACATATTTGTATTTATCCATTATTCCTTCTATGAAGACCAAATTCCCGGTACCGCCTGCTGACATGCACCCCCAGATCATAATTGAACCGCTCCACAGTGGTCCGGATTGTAGAATTTAGGAACATTTGTGTATAACTTTTGAACCGTTTGAGATACTGAAATGGGGTTTGAATTAAAAAATATTGTAAAATAATCTCTTTCTAATACTACATGTTAGAAAATATTTTTTGTTTAATTTGTTAATTATTTTTATAAATTTTTATTTAGTTGTTGAATCAGTTGCTTTCCTTATTAAAACCATTATATAATAATTCGAAATTCAAATCTTATAGTTTTTTTATGTATAATGTAATCATGTTATTAGAATTTTTGATGAAATGTACAGGTATACAAGTTATTAAGTACGGTATGTAACGTCACAAATATATATTGCGAGCAAAAGTAATATTAATATTTTTTTAATTGATAAGGTAAGAAGTATACTAATTAATCTTACCACTTTGTTGTTGAAGAATGCTTTTGTCTTCTTTATTTTTTTAATAATTCTTCATCCTCTGGACTTGATGGGATATTTGATAATATTCTAGTAGGATATATGAAATCTTTTTCTAAGCACTTTTTTGACAAAACGGAGTAGAAGAAACTTAAAACAGTTATACTATTTTCAATTTATTAAACTTATTAACCCTCGCATGACGGATCGTAGTTGCCGGTGACTGGGTGTCGCGTGACCCATACTAGCGAATACACAGTCAGAGGCAAAAAGGTAGTCGAGATCCACACACACGTAGTTAAGAAAGGAAATAAACTTTTATTTTGCATTAGTTTGTTTGAATTGACAATTTTTTGCAATCTGGCCATTATAATTTAATTTTACAAAAAACAAAGCTTTATTGCGATCTTCAACGCGATTGTTCCATGATAGGGTAAGGGACCCAATTACTGTGGGGGTGCCAATTACTGTGTCTATATAAATTATTTTTAAAGCGTGATGAATATTAAAAAAAGACATTTCATTAAAATCAGTTAATGTATTATGTTATATATCTCTTTTTTAATATTCATTTTTAAAAATAAGTATAATTAATATAAGCACAGTAATTGGTGCCCCCACAGTAACTGGGTCCCTTACCCTAAACAGCTTGAACGCGATTGTAAAGGTCTTGTAAATCTGTGTTACCATTTGTTGTTTTAGCGAATTATTCGGAAGGACAAAAGGATGTTTAGGGGTGGTTAAATGATGGGTAAAATGAAGAATGGACGATGAATTCGCAGGATTCTTGGGCTATTTCGAGCGCCGCGTTTACAGCCAAGTGCTAAATGGCCCCAGAACAATTTTCTTTTCTTCTTTCCATCGTGAATGGCGGTAGTTACGTCAGAGGCGCTCCGTGCAAAATCATTCTAGCGTTTAATTTCTCAGTGAACACGAAACTCACAAAGTGGTTGATGTAACGTGTTTCCACCCATTGGCCTGTCCATTACGTGACTCGTCGAAACGTGTAACAGCGTCCGTACAGTAAAGTTTGTTGATACTTTGCGGATTTCGTGCGGCGTCTTTTGTTCGGTATTCGTAGGGACATGTTGTTCCCGATTTGAAAAACTCACCCGATGGACACGTGAGAATATTCGTGTGCAGCGTTTCTAGGAATTAGGGAACCTGCTACCTGGGGGAAAAGTTTTTCCTTTGGGAACGTCGGGCCTTTTCTGGGGGACCTTATTCTGTAACGATGTCACGCGTTCTATAGTAATTCCTAGAAGCTTTAATTAGGTAGTGGATATTCAGTCGTGCCGTATAAAACCCCTGACATTATTTCTTCCGTTCAGGAATGCAGTTTTTAATTGTTTTTGTAACGAGTTCGGTGCTATTTTTAATTAAAATTGCATTTAAGTGTGATATATAATTAAGGATATTAATTGAAAGTACATTTTAGTATGAATCTAATGTTTGTATTTTTAACGACATTTTCACTTTTTTGGACTAGAAAAAGAATAAAATTTGATGAATTATTAGTTGAAGGCTTTGATGGAAGAAAAATGGCACTTTTTTCTTATGAACTGTGTTTTATTGTTTTTAAATTCTGCAGATGAAACATGGTACCTTAATTTGTTAACAACCATTGCTTCTTTTACATAATTCTCTAACGAAAACGGTACTTTTCTCTGTTAATAGGTATTTCTTCCTAGATCGTCGATAATAAAAACGGTAACTTTTTTTAATTATCTTTAATAAAAATGGTACTTCGCTCTGTTAATAGCCATTTATTTTGTCTACGTCATCGGTAATAAAAATGGTAATTTTCTCTGTCAATCACCACTTATTTCTGTTTAGATCATCAACGATAAAAATGGTACCTTATTGCGTCAATTACAATTTTTTTTTTGTTGAGTCAATAGAAGGTCATACGAAGAGATTTAAAAAATAATTTACTACAGATCGTGACGTCGGCCAAAATTCGAGATCTTATGCACGAAATGATCAATCCAGATAATGGTCAATCAGCGGAGGTAATCTCAAAGCCTGTTAACATAGTATTACTTACGTAAAGGTTTCGAGGATGTAGACACGCTGCTGGTAGTCTTTAGCTAGCTGTACACGGTGGCAATTACCATATTTTTCGTAATTCTGTTAATCATATTTCGCAGAGCCACGCCTTATCTGCCGTTGTACCGAAAACATTGAGGTCTCAGCCTCTGGTATCTTGCCTGTAATCAACTACAAACACGCTCAATCAAATTGAGATTGTTTTCAGTGCGCTTAAAACTTTATCCATTAAAAGACCCCTTGTCTCGATGGTTTCCAAAAACAAAAACTCTTCATTTAAACAACTAAGCATCATTTTTACCGAAATGTAAAATCTTCAGTTAGACTCTGCTTCATTTTAATTACATATTTATTCATCTCAAGTCTAATCATGGCAGCGATTCAGGTTCAAAATCTTTTGCCGTGATAAAATCGCTGTAACTCCGGAACTAATGATTTTTTCTGCACGAGACAATTTTTGTACACTCCTGAAAGATTGATAAATCAACTCGGAAAGTTTGATATTTACACGTCTATTATTTTCCTCAATAAAAAATCTTTTGGAGCTCTGCTTCAGGTTTTCCTGAACGCGTCCCGATAAAATCGCTGTAACTTCGGAAGCAATGATTTTTTTCTGCAAGGGAAAATTTGTGTACACTCCTCAAAGATTGATAAATCATTTAACTAGCAAAGTTAAAATTTCATACGTCCCCTAGTTTCGTCACTAAAAAATCCCGAGCACCACAGTACGTAGAAAGAACATCGTTCGTCGACCCTTTTAGCTGTTCCGAATAGAAAAACCGCAAATCTTGGAATAAATTCTGTAGTGTAATCGCCTAGACTGCTTCAATAATTCAATGCGAACCTGCAAACACAATTCTTCGAACAATAATTCATAAATCGTGGAATGCAAGAATGCCGACTTCCGCGTGCGCGATTCGCCGCATAATAAATCGATTAAATCATTAAACGTCGCGATTCGTATGAAATATCCATGCATAGAAGTTATTGAATCTCCATCGTGGTGTCCGTCGTGGATGGCGATGATCATGACGGGATGACGATCATTGTCAACGTGGACGAGAGCCGGCCACGTGCTGCATCAGAGAATCGTTTCCGCGGTATCGTTACACAAGACACGTACCATCAGCCAGTCGGCATCCGAGCACGCATAATTAATTATTCACTCGTCAGCCATAGCTCGCGGTGTACAATGTAATTAGACGCTTGTGCGTCTGAAAATGAACCAGACGGCGACGAGATATCGGGTGCCGATTATCCACGCTCGGAAAGAAAGGATCTTCCTTTAGCAGCTCGCGAGCTCTGCGTGCTCTTCGTCGATCGGAATGGCAAACACGCCTCGGGGACTCTATGGGTCGCAGAGATCTATGCACCGAGGATCCTTCGCATTGAGATAATGCTAGTGATATCCGCACGTGACTCGCGCGATTATGCTTGCGAATTTGAAAACGATTTCTGAAGACGTGTTCTGCAACGTTCCAGGGACCTTCGAAATCTAGTCATTGTAATCATAAAATAAATTGTAGTGCATGGATTTTCTTAGATTTAAAAAATTTTTCCTACTGTTTTAAATTGCATTCATTTTTGTCATAAGTGCATAAAACTTGAGATTTAAGTTGTGTTTCTGAATTAATATTTTCGTGTACATTCTGATTTTCCTGAATTTTTTACTTTCATTTTTTTTTTAGTTTTTGGACTACTCACGTTCATAGAAAGTCGAATTGTAAATTAGCTTGTACATTGATTGATATAGGGTCGATTGATGTGAATTGATGAGATGATTTACGCTAGGAGGAATTGCATATGATGCTTTATTCTTTCTAATCAAGATTCTGCTTGATGAGGAGGTATCCAAATCTTTGTGTCAGACCGTAATTTATGATTTTTATCCGGTTGATCTTTAAGAAATTGCATCTACTACTAGTGATTTGCTTGCAGGTAACTTTCATTACTTGGAAAAAATACGGAATTCTCTCCTGATCTATTAATAAACGGATAATGCTACTGTTATCTGCACGTGACTCGCGCGGTTATGCTTGCGAATTTGAAAACGATTTCTGAAGACGTGTTCTCGTAGTCCGCGAATTTTTCTGCAATTCTTTTTTTGTTCTTTATCGGTTACTGCAACGTTCCTGGTACCTTCGAAATTTGTTGTAGTAAAAGGTAGAAGAAACGTTTATAGATACCAGGAGTATTTTATTATTAAATACCCGATTTTCGAAAAATTACCTATATTTAAGCTGTGATATTTTTCTTTAGTTTCGTAATCGTTCATTCTAAGATTTTTTCTCGTGAAGAGAAAAGAGAGAGAGAGAGAGAGAGAGAGAGAGAGAGAGAGAGAGCGA
>CM052130.1:12231204-12370684 GCA_028454255.1 Halictus ligatus
CGCTGGTCGACACAATGTTGGCGCACCAAAAATGCGGGCAGAGAGGCTGCTGGCGGTCAAGAGCATGGTCGGAGGGACCAGCTGATTACGTGCACGGTGTACGGGAAGAGCGGTTGTAATTAATGCGTCGTGCCGGCGTTTTTGTCACGGTGATTCGCGGATAGACGGCTTCGCCGATGGCAGTGCCTGGATAAGAGACGAAAAAAAAAACGCCGGCCATTCCGACGAATGAAACGCGAAGAGGTGCACCGGTATCCAGAATCGGTGCGTCGCCCTTTTACAAACACGGAAATCCTATTCCCCGGTCTGGCCATTAACGCGCGGCGTTAATTATACGCGCACACACGCGCCGGCTTCCCCGCGACTCATACGCATAGATCCGTTACCGTCCACGGCTCTATTACACGCAAGGGTGCCGATTACCACAACAATGGCTCCCCCTTTTGCGAATCGGTCCCGTACCGTTGCAGACAACGTACAATGTTGCGCTGAAAAAGAAACCAGGCTTTCTTGCGACGCGCATTCAGTCGTTCCTGTAAAACAGTTGGAATTAAGCATATTATTCTGAAAGGCGCCGGTGGCCGATCGATATGAAATTTGGAGCGTGTTACGAATAATGTGCAAGGACCCCAAATATAAAATTTTAACTTCGGGAATTCACCCGTTTAAAAAATACAGATACTTCAGGGGAAGCCGCACAATCTCTGTGATCGTTTGTTTCGGACGTGTCATTGTTCCATGAATTTGTTTAAATAGAAAATCGAACTTGAGAAATTCTCACGAAGTTGGCTGAAACTAGAGCTTTTCGTAAGCCAATACTTGATCGAGTAGACGGAAAAGGGCACAGACTTACTTCAATTGTTAAGGAGTCTTTGCAAAAAGGAAGCGCCAGCTTTTAAATCCATGGTGGTTTCGGTCATAAAACAAATTTTTCAAAGTTCCTACAGACGCTTTAATTTTCACATCTTCGAGAAAAAACGCGTCCTCGGTTTCTCGCCACTTCTCAGGAATGTGTGTCTACGAGGAAAAGGCGATAGTCGCAAACATTACGAAAACCTGCAACGCTATTCCAGTGATTTTTCTATGTATGTCGCCAGGACCTGGATGATAAATCTTGCGGAATTATACCCCGTCAGGAGCCACGAATCTCGAGAGGCCTCAGACGCCTAGTGTAAACATATCACTGCTTGGGTATGTATGTTGTTGTTGACAGATATCGAGAATTCACTGTCTGTGGTTTTTTCTTTTTTCGGTGGGCCGAACCGTTTCTTATAAAGTTGCCGTTTACACAAGGTTTTCTCAATTATTTTCTGAAACATGGGAACAGCTCGAAGCCGAGAGACCCGCGGTCGTTCAATTATTATGCGTAATTGATATGCTGGCAAGGGTTCCAGACCCGCGATTCACCAGCGATCATTATCGCGGAAGAGGGAAGAGTCCGTGGAACAGAATTGATAGATTTACCACGTATAATTTCCGCGTCAGCGATACGTAAACGAAGATTATTGAGAGAGACTGGAGAGACCGGAGTTTCCGTAGACGGCCATTTTCCTGCTTCGTAATCGCTATTGAAACTTATTCTACCGAGACCAACGACCGATCCGATTTGCTATACGCTTAATGATTCGGATGGAATTTATTGCAATCGATACAGGAACTATCAGCAATCCAGTAACAAATTCCACCTGAAACCAGAAAATTAATCCAATTTGTTGAGGACGCTTTCCTGGAGCAAAAGGAGCTCGGATCTTCCGTTTGGAAATTTCTGTTTTGCATAAACCTTGCCCACTGAAGCAACATCCAGCGAATTTTTATTGCCTCTTGTTGCTTTTTTCTCTTCTTTTATTCGGTAAAAACGGCGATTTTTTCTTCAGTGTCGATACAGCTTAAGATAGATTCGCGATAAGGTAGAGTGATCACGTTACCGACAAAAATAAGCGAAAAATGGTTTTACATGCCTCAACTGTTCGTCCTTATATGAGAATATTTTTCGCTAGGAAAGGGCTCATTTGAAAGAGGAAGGTTCAATCTAGAGCACGTTGGTCACGAGCTGACGAGATTATGTAGATATTTGGTAATATAAGCGTTAGAAATAGGCCAAAAATTGACGATGCGCATGCCGTGGAATCCAAGTATTTTTATACCATTGGATGAGTTTTCTGGATGAAATCGAGAGTAGCGCGGGCTAGAAAATATCTCCTCCTACAAATTGAGCTATATTTTGTTTTGATTCTCTGCGAAACAAAGCCAAAAACTTGAAGCGCGTCTCTGGCATCGGAATTCATGATATCGATCATACAGAACAAAAAATGTGACGAGTTTAGTCACAGATTTAAGATCCGTCGGATCAAGACCAAGACGGATCTTAAGTCAGTGTCTGAAGGCTGTGAACGGAAATTATACAGCAGTTGCCGACTTGCTGACTCTGCAAAAGTCATGTGACTACCCTTGGCTCTTAAGGATCCGCAAGGATTGAATCGTAAAGGTACTCATAAAGGTTCAGTCGATAGATTGTAGCAAAAATTAATCTTCAAGCTTGGCGTCATACGTGCTACTGAAAGTGTTAATTGGTTCCCGGTCAGGTATTAATTATGGAATAGTCTGTAGCATCTGATACGGGTTTATAGATCTATATACAGGCAGATCTCTTTCTCCAGAGGAATTCTTCCTCCTTCTCACGTGGCCCCAGCTCGAAAAATAAAAGAAATGCAACTCTCACCTCGAGCCAGACACAAAACCGAGTTTCTTTTGTCTTGTGAAATGAAAAAAAACAGCTCTAGAGTAGGGCTGCTTAGCTGGTGGATCATGAGCCACTCGTGGCTCTTTCCCCTATCTTCCTTTTTCGACAAGAAACCCCCACTGCGTACGACGTCGTACCATAAGCTTGGCAGTCACAGGGGAAAGGAGAATCGTAGCTGTCTCATTCTGCCGCGCTCCGTTTCGCTCTTGTTCTTCTCTACATGATGGACGGTGGAGGAGGGGATTAGGCGCAACGAAGAAAGCAAGCGAGGCGAAGCGCGGCAGAATGAAATAACAAGATGTCTCGGCATTTGTTTAGAATTTTGTTTTCGATCGATTTGGCTGTCATTCCGAGAAGATTGTAGAGGGGGAATGGTGGGAGCATCGCGGCCGAAAAGAAGTTAAGCAGCCCTGCTCTAGAGCATAAGAGAAAATGACTTAATTTTAGTGGCTGAAGATAACCGCGGTAATTGAGTTGCTAGCTTGAAAGAGGAAGAAAGTTTGTTTTCAGTACACGAGGCGAAATTGAACACAAGTATGTAGGTCTCCTAGAAACAATTTAGCTTCCAAAATGAGTATTTATGGTTTATTTGAATCGCTGAGATTTAACCCTTAGCACTCGAGTGGCGACAGTATAAGGCGCCACTAAAAATTCCTATATGGTTATTCAAAATATTTTTTACATGATTAAATTTGTTTTTATTTAATAAATTAATAAACATTTCGTACTGTACGAGTACATTGCATCGTTTTCGAAGGGAAATATTTTAGGTCGGAAGAAATGTTTCGTTTTAGAGTTAAAATATCTTCGAGTGCAAATGGTTATTGAATGGCATTTTCTCATTTTAGGAATACGAATACCCCACGAATCTAATTTCGGAGGGATTCCGTGTTGAACCTGCTGCTGGATGATCTCTCCAGCCACGATCTCAGCCATGCATATGCGGCTATGCGTCGCACACTAATATGTATGTCAAGCATAGTGAATCGAGATATACTTTCCCTGCTTTCGCACGTATCCACTGTCCAAGACGAGTTCGCTAGCAATTGAGCATTGTCCGGGCAGTAGGTAGCAGTGAAACCGGAACTCGAGAAAGTTCCAAAAAGATCGACGAGACGGGAAAATCGCTCCCGGTGTGTACACACGAGTGATAAAATTGCTAGAGCGTTCTGCTAGAATGATTCGTGCCGGTGCGTGCATATACCATACGTAGGAAAGCGGCAAGAATTTATTGTGCATCCAGCAGACTTTAGTACATAAAACGATTCGTGCCGCTTTCGATTGAACAATATACACTTCCATCGGCAACACTCGCAGAGTGTGCTTAGCTGTGCTGCTCGATCTTGTGTACCCAAGTGAAATATTTACAGAAGATTGTAAATATTTTGTCGATCGCATTGTACTCGAGCGATTTCTCAATTCTTTTCAACCGAATTGTTTAATCTTTTTTATGCTCTTCTACTTTTCTCTCGTTTAAAGATATTTTAGTAGAGGTGAAATCATCTTCTCTAGGCTCTATGTCTTTTTCAGTTGTTATTAATAAATTAAGTATTGTTATATTACGTTCGAGGTACTTCTGACGATAACCATCGCTCTTCTAACTTCCAACAAAATTATTACTTTCTTACAAACAAATTGTATATATTCCTCAAGGATCGATAAACAAACCCACAACATTTGAATTCGATATCTGTGCTAGTTTCGTAAAAAAAAACCCAAAGATAGCTCTACTTTTCGTTGAAATAAAGAGCTGTTTCCAGTTCATCGACTCTGTAGATTTCTAGCTGTAGATTTCTACTGGAGGTCTACTAGCCAATTTAAAAGCTATTTACACACACATGCACACTAAATTTGTGAAAAGTTGTAACTGAATTATATCAATTTTTATTTATATTTCTAGTACATTATAATTCCTGAAGGAACTCAACTGACGCTGTCAAGACCCGTGTCGTTGACGTACATCGAGAATACACTGTACTGCGCGAAAGAATCGACAGAAACCAGTTGAAGTTCAGGTAGCAGTAGTTTGCCAACGAGAGGATCCACCGTGAAATTGACGTTCGCCGAAGACGATCAAAACAAAAATTGTGCAACCGCGTCTGTCTTTGTCGCTCGGACGTACAAACGAATGAGAGGAGGTATATGCGAAAAAAACCGGTTCCCCGTCTCGTGCTGAATCATACCTAAAACCTGTCCGCTTCTTTCACGTTCACGTTCTAGCCGGTGACGTTTGACCGACACACGTGGAAACAGTGGAGCGAACAGCTATCTCGCGTTCGGACAGATTCCATTAATTTTTCCGCGATATCATGTCCAGGGATTCGGTGTTGGCTTACCTCGTTGCGTCACTGTTACGTCGGTTCTCTGGAAATTCCACTAATTGGCGCGACAATTACATTTCCAGCCTGCGCTATGCAGATTAAATGTATTCTGAAGTTGATTACGTTATCGGCGAGTAAACTGAGATGTGCAATTTGACGCGGAAGCTCAAGTTTATCGAGTGGGTTGGATTTTGAAGGTCACAGTGAAAGGCTACAGCGAATTCTCGATACAAGTCAACAACATGGGTCTTGCCAGCGTCATGTATCGGCCAGGAGACGTACCTGAGCCGTGTTATGTTTACACTCCTCGGCGTGCGAGGCCTGTCGAGCTTTCGAGTCCCTCACGGGGTATACCCCGCGGTAGTGGGGATAATTCCGCGACGTTTATCACCCAGGCCTTGGCGACATATAAAGAGAAATTGCTGTAGATGAAAAATTGTGACCCAAATTTTTCTACATTTGGTATTTCATTTTCTATGTGTAGAATAGAATTCTGGGGAACTTAGTAAGGGGTACCCATAAGTAATCAATTATTTGCAAAGAATTTGTTTTGTCTCTAGTTTTGTACCGATCGTTGAAGGAGAAACACTCTTTTCTTTTACAGTTTTCGGTAAAGCAGCCTGTGTTCAAAATATTCTAAAAAGTATAATTTTTGTTTACAACCCTGTAATAAAATGGCGGCGTCCGTACCTTCCGAGGATTATATTCGTCATTGCATACTTTTTCATTTTCATGCGGGATTTAATGCGACGGTAACAACAGAGAAAATTTGCGATGTTTATGGAGATGTATTGAAGGTCAACAAGTGTGAACGTTGGTTCAGAAGGTTTGCTGCTGGTGATTATGATTTCTCGGACAGGCCTCGAAGTGGACGACCAATTGAATTTGATAATGACACCCTAAAATCTCTAGTGGAAGCTGATCCAAAATTAACCCTTTGAACTCGAAGCCATTTTAACTCTAAAACGAAACATTTCTTCCGACCTAGAATATTTCCCTTCTATATACAGGATGTCCCGTGTTTGAATGAACAAACTTCGGGAGCATATCCTACAAGTGGAAATAAGAAAAAAATGTTCTTTGAAGTTTGCTCAGAAACGCTTTATTACAAAGTTATAAGCAAATAAAGTTAGAATTGATGACGACGGATTTTGCTTTACTGCACATTGAAAGGTCGAACGTGTTTATCTTATTTGTCTATTCATGTCATGTTTACTATCTTGATATGATTTGCTTTTAGTGTTAACGATCAATTAGATCAAGAATACGCGGTGAAAATTCCTGGAGTGTTTTCAAATGAGGAATACGCTGATATTCATTTCATCTACAGATTTTGTGACGGAAATTCCCGAGCTGCTGTACGAGAGTACGAACGCAGATTTTCTAGAAGAAGAGTACCTCATCCCTCTGTATTTATTAATACTCATCGGCAATTACGCAATTTGGGTTCATTTAGAAGTAGGAATGAATAATTCGATAAACACGTTCGACCTTTCAATGTTCAGTAAAGTAAAATCCACCGTCATCAATTCCAACTTTATTTGTTTATAACTGTGTAATAAAGCGTTTTTGAGCAAACTTCAAATAACATTTTTTTCTTATTTCCACTTGTAGGATATGCTCCCTAAGTTTGTCCATTGAAACCCGGGACACCCTGTATATTTTTTCATGCTATACATACGAAAATGTTGCGATTTACTCGTACAATATTGAAATGTTTAGTAATTTATTAAATACAAAGAAATTAAATAATGTAAAAAATATTTTGAATAATGATACAGCAATTTTTAGTGGCGCCTTACAGCCGCCGTTCGAGTACTAAGGGTTAAGTATACAAGAATGATCGAGAACCTTGGGTCCGCATGGTCAACTATACAAAGGCACCTACACGATATGGGAAAGGAATATGGGTACCGCATAAATTATCTGAGACGGACAAGAATATTCGTCGATCAATTTGCACTTCATTGCTATCCAAATTTCGTAGAGATCCATTTCTTAGCAGAATCGTTACCGGCGATGAAAAATGGATTCTTTATGATGACATAAAGCGTTCCAAGCAATGGCTTTCAGCCCCTAAACCTAGCTTATCGCTTAGAAAGGTGTCACTGTGCATTTGGTGGGACTGTCGTGGCATAATTCACTTTGAGTTGTTGAAACCTGGAGAAACACTTATTGCTGAGTTGTATTGTCAGCAATTACAACGGCTGTATTCAGAACTATTGAAAAAGAGGGCATCTCTAGTCCACAGAAAAGGTGTAATACTGTAAAGTGACAATGACCGGACCCATACAGCGAAACTCACTTAGGAAAAAATCAAAGAATTGCAATGGAAAGTTTTACCGTACCTCTCCGTACTCACCCGATATTGCCCCCTCTGAGTATCATCTTATCTCTGGAGCATTATTTATGAAATGAAACATTCACTTCTGTAGAAGATGTAAGGAGGCACCTTGAGTCATATTTTGCTTCACGAACCCTGGATTTCTATAAGAGGGGGATTGAAAATTTGCAGGAAAGATGGCAAACCAGTGGAGTAAGAAATAAAAACTTGAATTTACTTATGGATCTCCCTAATATTTGTAGGATTCGAACGGCCGGTTTACCAAGTGTAATTTCAAGACACGGACGATTCCAGCGTCTCCTCGAAGGTAGAGAGCTCAAGGACCCAGATTTCGATCGTTCCGAATCGAAGGATGCCAGCTGATGACTATCTCCCCGAGCGTTTTCACTGAATAGACACGAAAATTGTCCACTTCCGAGGCTTTATGAAACCCCGAGGAGAAATTCAGGACGAGACATCGCGACAGGATGCTCGATCTCTTCTCTTTTCCGTTCCACCACCGGACCCTCGTCTTTCCTTCTTCGCGAGGCCTCGGGGACGAGCGCAATCCGCGCCTAACGCGTGAGAAAACAAACGCCGAATTACAAAATCCGCGGGCATGAAAGTGGCAACGTCGCCGAACGTAACAGGATCGCGGAGATTTCGTGCGAACCGGCATGTCAAGTCGCACAATGAGAAATCCCCGTTTTCCCCGGGCTCTTACGCGTTTGCACTTGTTGCGGTTGACCGAGTTCCGGTCTCGAAGAACCCGAAGAAAAAAGATCTGTTCGAGCGGTCTATGCCCTAGACAGACTAGACTCGGAGACTGGGAAACGCAACTTTTTTTGTTAGAAGTGTTAAGATATTGTGCAAAGACCAAAGACGATTCTTTGGAAGGCACCAACGACGTTACTCGAGAACGATTTACCTCGGAGAAGTCATAAATTTTTCATGGGTCTGCGGTTCCTGACTGACGTCTTTTAGACTTTCTTGATCCTTGATGAATTGATCGGGAGACAAAACTTTGACATAACTTGTTTCCTGCAATTAATACATATTATTAATAATATAAATAATTTTAAACAAGCTATTATCCCTGAGAATATATTCATAGATCAGGATTAAAAATGGTCCCTACAGTTTCAAGTACTCAAGACTCATATAAAAATTAGTTCCACACACTCTATCACGGAAAAAAAGCTTTTCTCAGCTTCGAATACTTAAGACGAACTGAAAATAGCTGCAATAAGCTTTAGAAAAATTTTATCTCGTAAAAAAGTGACCGTAATTGTCATGATTAGAGCTGTTCGACGTTTTGCGAGGCTCCAGGCTGAAAAATTCTGCGGAGATAGATTTCCAGCGAGCGCATCGAAATGGGATCTGAAAATCGCTGGCTCATAATCGAAATTGCCGATAAAAAACGGTGTTATCGCCGGTCGATTGAGACACAAATGGCCGCGAGAATACGCTATCCTTCGCTCTCGATGATCCGCGACAGAAGAGGACGGACAGCTTTGGTCTCGACCGTGGCTGGTACCGCCATCCTCCTATCCCTTCTCATTCTATCGAATCATCTACGATCACCGTTCGCGCTTCTGTCTCCGTTCCCTCCATTCTGTCGCCATTACCACCATTCTGTCTCGGATCTCTCGCTCGCCGGCAGTCCTCGAATCGCGCACCGGACCTTTATCCCCGTCCAGGATCGTTACAGCAGTCATCGGTTCTTGAAAAGAACAGATCTTCCGTTAGAGTGATTAGTCTTCCCTGAAAGAATGAGGCCTTGGTGCGAATCGTCGCGGAGATTCTGCATTGAATCGCGAATACGTTTCGATCCAGCTGCGACTGGACTGTCGATGTTTATTTCGTTATTGTCTGTTCATTGTAATATACGTCTGCCGGCTAGATTGTGTCTGGTAGGCCATGAATTTTTTATGAGTAGACTGCGGATGTCTATGCAAAATTTTTAGTCAATTGTAAAATATAGCAACCAGGTAGATAATGTCGAGTCAGACTCGTGATGAAGACTGCAAACAGAATTTTCTAAACATGTATATTATTAATTCCCCTGAAATTGAAATAAAATTCTATTTTATCGTAGATTTTATCGTTTACCTATTTTATCGTTTTACAGAGCAGGTGGTTATACAATAGATATAAATTTTCTATTTTACCTAGTAGATTAGAGGCATCAAAGAAGTTCTAGTCATTGTAATCATACAATAAATTGTAGTGCAACAGGATTTTCTTAAATTTAAAAAATTTTTCCTACTGTTTTAAATTGCATTCATTTTTGTCATAAGTGCATAAAACTTGCAGGCTACTTATGAGATTTAAGTTGTGTTTCCGAATTAATATTTTCGTGTACATTCTGATTTTCCTGAATTTTTTACTTTCATTTTTTTTTTAGTTTTTGGACTGCTTACGTTCATAGAAAGTCGAATTGTAAATTAACTTGTAGATTGATTGATATAGGGTCGATTGATGTGAATTGATGAGATGATTTACGCAAGGGGGAATTGCATGATGCTTTATTCTTTCTAATCAAGATTCTGCTTGATGAGGAGGTATCCAAATCTTTGTGTCAGACCGTAATTTATGATTTTTATCTGGTTGAACTTTAAGAAATTGCATCTACTGCTAGTGATTTGCTTGCAGGTAACTTTCATTATTTGGAAAAAATACGTAATTCACTCCTGATCAATTAATAAACGGATCAAGACAGCTCATTAATCATAAGTGTATATTGTGAAGTTACATAAAGTTTCATTAGTGCTGCTAAAATCGAATCAAGAAGAAGAAGAATAAGATCATATGGAGTAATACAAATAAAAATGAAATCATGAATCAAATTCGACACGATAATAATAATAAATGATTTAACGATAACCCTTTGGTCGAGATACTGTAAATAAACGTTTCGGACGTCGATGGCATGAGAAATTTGATGATGGAAATGACGGTCTTGTGAATGAAGGACACAGACGACGGAAAAATTAATTTTCACCAGAAAAAGCGCGCAATTTGTTAAAGAAAGTGTTGATTACGATGATTCTTGCTTCGCGTGACATATTAGTTGTCACATCAGAAAAGAAAACTAACCATTGGGGCCACATATTTTCGTTACGCAGAGAATGCAATTCATGATGTTTAACTCAATCTCTTGACCAATCACAGCTAATTCTAAATATAACTCACACAGCAATCAACGTGTTACTATAACTTCGTTCTCGAAAAGGAAAAATGTTTATTTAATATTTTGAATGCTGCAGGGGTCACCGATAACCAAGTGCTATCGAGTTTCTCAAAAATAATTGCCCCAAGATCAACCCAAATAAATACGGATGTTTTCGTTTCGCAATTAACGGGGCAACAGTGCTAATCGAAATCTGTGTCATGTGAATGAATTACATAAAGTGACAAATGCACAAAGATAACATTTCTATCGCATCCAACGTGTATAACAATAAGTCACTGTTAAACATTCTGCATTTCTCTAGTAACATAGGAGAGGAATTAAATTTCCAATTCCTTAATAAATAATTCAGGAATTCGTGCGTTTAAAAATCGGACATTTTTTGCCCAATGCTTCCTCGACTCAGCAACCGAAAATTATTTAAATTTGTGCTTAAACTACTTTGAATTGCACATTTCTGACTATATGTCTTCTTGACTCAGTCACTCACAAGATTTTGAATTTTCTCCTAGAAACAGGACAATCCTGACTCGATATTTTATTGACTCAGGAATGCTCGAAGTTGCTGTTAAAAACGGGTCATTTTTGACCCAATGTCTTCTTAACTCAACAACCGAGAATTTGTCGAATTTGTTTTTAAAAGTAGGTCATCACTGAATGACCTCTTTGCTGAATAACTCAGTTGAATTGACTCTATGCCCAAGTTTAGATAAACAATTAGTTTATAACCGGCAATATTAACCGGTAATTTATAATTGGACTGCGGATTTTATGCATTTATGTCAAAAAATGGCGTAAATCAGTACAGTAAAAAGATTGATATACCATTTTTAACATATAAAAGTGATTAATGAGCAATATAAATTTTTACTTAGCTCCTGTAGATTGTGTAAAAATTTTATTTTGCAAAAAGATCCGCAGTCTATTCCACACAAATCCAAAGGACAGAGCAGTGAAATGAAGGACGTATGGTCACCGTGCGCCTGCAGCAACCTATCACCAAGCTGCTACGTTCTTGATTCTCTTCAGCAACTCGGAGTCCGTCGAATTAGCGAAATAACGCCGACGAATTCCAGGTAAACTGGTAAACCGAGACAATGAACGGATGAAGATGGTGCTCAAGGGGAACTTCCAGTTGGGACATCTCTAATGGCGATCAATTGCTCGCACGGAGACGAGCACGAACGTGAACGCGAACGAAAGTGGATGAGGAGGACCATGGTCTCGGCCGTGGCTGGTACCACCACGTATATCGGACCTCCTTCTCGTTCCACCGAATAATCTGCAGCACCGATTCCCGACTCCCACGACTGGTTCCGCCGGTCGAGTCGGTCGAGATCGTTCGCGCTCGGGCCTGTACCGATACCATTCGCCACTTCCAGGCCCGGTCTCTTGTCTCGGGCTCGCTTCGGTTTCATTCGGTTAATAAACGCGCGCGTCGATTAGTCCATCACGAGCCGTCGCGTGGCTCGGGTTCCTTCAACTTTTCATCCTCCGATCGGCTATTATTTTTTTCCCCTCCTTTTTCCCCTCCTTTTTCCCCATCGATCATACCGGTCGCGAGATTCGGGCATGTGCCGCTAGTTTGACCACGTCTCACGCCCACTCTTGGATATTAGGGAGCCCCGGGAGCTGAACCTTGGGTGAGTCGAAATCCATTATGAGATTTTAGGATTTCATGCATTTATGAGAAAAATTGGCGGGTGTCATTTTATGTAGCAAAGATATTAGAAAAATTTAGGCGTACTGTTATATTACTTTCAATCTGCTAAACATAAGAAAGAAAATAAATTTCTATTTGACTTCAGTTCGTTGTAATTCAATCTTTATTTCTACAGATGTAATTTTAAGTAGCAAAAATATTAGAAAAATTTAAACATACTATTACTTTAAATCTGTTAAACATAATAAGGAAGAAAATAAATTTCTATTTGACTTCAGTTCGTTATAATTCAGATAACAAATTTTTGTTTTGCATAAAGATCCGCAGTCTAATTATGAGACTTCAGGATTTTATATTTTCTGTACTTGTTTTTTCATTGAGGCTTTTTGTCTATTCAGTGGATTTTGTTGGACGGAATTTTTCGGTCCAGTGGTGCCTTCAGAAAAATGTAGGGGTTTTATGGAATTTAGGGAACTGTATTTGGACTATTATAGAGATTGTAATAGGGTACAGCATTTTGGCAAAATTGTAGGATTTTTTAGTTGAACTGTTGTTTGGGGGGTCTATTTAGTAAAACTTGTTAAACGGAATTTCAAAAAGGACGTTTCAGGTTGTGTCTGAAAATCAGAGAAGTCTTTGTGTACTTCGAGTTGTCATAACAGCTGTCCATCTTACTCCAATCGCTCCAAAGTTATAGTGTATGGATTGCAGCAGTAGGGTGAACATTTATTTTGACATTCAACTTATTTCAACTCCTGTGTATTTCCTCAACATTATTACACTTGTATATATTTTTTTAGTCGAGTCTAGTCCTCACTTTGTTGAAGATGGTCTTACACTTTCAAAAATTATTTTAACATTAAACCTACCACGGTCAAATTGACCGGTTTTCTATTTCATAATTATTGAAATTATAAAAACCTTTTTATAAGAAATTACTCAATTGACTTCTTCATTTAAGCAAATATAATGAAAATCGTACAAAGTTTAAGTCAATTCAATTTTCTCCCTTCTATAAGAAGTTTCACTATTATATGTTTTGTGCTTGGTAGGTTTAGTGTTAACAAATTTTTACTGATATACAGTGGCTCCAAAAAATTGTTACTGACATACAGTAGCTCCACAAAATCCCCAATTTTAAAACTGCTACAGTTTCTACTTGAGTATTTCAAATACAAAACTGCAAAGACATTACAAGAATGTAAGGATGTTGTTGTATCATCTTCGACTTTTTAAGATGATTAAAAGAGGAAATATATTTTCATTTAATTTTGGTTTTGTACAATTGACTTTGTCAATTTTTATTTGGCAGAAAAATCCTCAATTTATAGAACATTTTCATATAATTTCTGTTTCGCGCAATTGACTTCGACAATTTTTATTTTGCACAAAAATTCTCAGTTTGTAGAACATTTTCATATAATTTCTGTTTCGTGCAATTGACTTGAGCAATTTTTATTTGGCACAAAAATCCTCAATTTATAGAACATTTTCATATAATTTCTGTTTCGTGCAATTGAGTTGGACAATTTTTATTTTGCACAAAAATCCTAGGTTCATAGAACATTTTCATATAATTTCTGTTTCGTGCAATTGACTTGGACAATTTTCATTTTGCACAAAAATTCTCCGTTTATAAAACACTATTGTTCAGAATAGTCTCGCAATGTTCTACAAGATGGCAGTGAAAACGTTCTCCAGGTTCCTGGAAATCGGGAAGAAGCTTTTGCAAATTCTTCAATATTAACTAAAAATGTATCTACTGTTGTTGCAAGGGTGAAACAGGCTTAATCCGTCTCGTTATTCAGAAACAGTGCGGTAAGCCGAGTCGCAGCGGTGTGTCTTCGCAGCACAGACTCGCCTTTGTTGGAATGTTTAATTGCTGGAGGAACGGTGCCATTGTGCGGATTCGAAAGTCATCGTCCCTACCTGTTCTTCCGTAATTAATGGATCCAAGTAACTGTTTGATCGCGGTCTGGGATGGAGAGAACGAGAACGATCTGTTTATTGTCGTGAGTCACCGAGGCCGTTTCAACGGCATAGTTTTATAAACGGTTTGCCTGGAATGTTGAAACTCGACTTATTATCCCTCTGACTCGTTGTACGCACGATAAAGTCATTTCTGAGCGATTAAAACGCCGCGCACAAACACACCAGGCGAAATTCGAGACCATTGCAAACTTTAATCGAAGCGACTCACCTTTGTTTAATCGTTTAATAAGCTACGAGACACCGCTGTTTCATAAACATACATTGAGTTCTTATGCTTCCGGGAGTCATAGAATATGTTATTTATAGTATCCATCGTCGCTCTAGTTAGTTGAAAACAGTGTTAGTCTTTCTTCGGCTTTTTATTACTTGCGTATTGTTTTGAATAAATTCAGTTTCAATTCTTTTCACAACGAACGGCGGACCAGTCTTGCAATTATATAATAATAATAATGTCTAGGACCGTACTTACTAAACTTTACTACAAAACTTACCTTTGAAATTTTAGTATAAGCCCGTATAAAAAGGTTGAAAAACACAACTTTTAGTACTTTCTCTGCAATTTCTACGAATTGCAATTTTAAAGCAAACATTTTTTTCACGTTATGTAGCGATCCAATTGTTCCAACTTCTCAAAAAAAAAAAAAAAATTCAAGCAGTATAGTCCAATATTGATAAAGTTATGCGATTTTTAAGATCGTCCGAATATCAGTGGGAGTCACTGTACTTCGTGTCGATGATTTTTTACATTACGTAAATTACCAGAAGAACATATTCAACAAAAAAAAAAAGATATTAAGAGCCGAAAATATTAAACAATGGCGGACCGAAGGATTCGTGGATTTAAACGAAGATTTTTGATTTTTGTGGTGTTTTTATCGAAACGAATGGGTCGAGAGGTAGAAAATTTCGAGGACGGGAGACAATGCGTCGCACAGTGGTGCCAAGGTGGCAAAAAATCCATTTTATAAATTTCCGATTTTTATTAAAAAAAATTATTTTTGTATAGCGTGTAATAGTGCGTGCATGATGTGCCAAAGTCAGATTTTTGAAAAAAACATTTTTTACGGAAATGTACGTATGGTAAATAACCATTTCTTCGCTCCTGGGAATTCATCAGTTTTCAGTGCGATAGTTATGTAATTACGCACCCTATAATTAAATACTTAGGGGTCTACAAATCATATGGGTTATTGCAAATGGCTTCAACTAATAACTGCCAAACAAATTTTTCAAAAAAGGTTGTTTAACATTAAGTAATAGGGATGAACCTGAAGCCTCTTTACGCTCATTTTTTATTTATGGAGGAATACAAAAAATTATTTTAAGAGCTTCGATCTGGAACTAATCGTTTTGGCGAGTTATAATATTGATATAGCTTTGTGCAAAAAATCATGAGATACTTCGAGATGCTTTCGTCGCAATTTGAGTTTAAATATCAACTTTCGGAATTTTCAAGAATGAATCGCGCGGGAGTCACGATTGTTTGATGTTTCAGGTGAAATTTTTAAGGGATACTTATCAGATAATAAAAAAAATGTGACATTCACACATATAAAAACATATTCAATAACAATTTTTTATATTGAATACACAAAGTTTTCGTTCACTGGACCATTGTCGCAAATATACAACAGGTATTCTTTGGTAGTGCTCCAATAAACGCTATAAAAATCATTTATGTAAGATAAAAAAAATTATTATTAAATATTTTTTGTACATAAAAAATTAATAAATCATATGCACTTCACATTTTTCTTTATTATTTAGAAATATTCCTAAAAAATTTCACCTGGAAATCAAATAATCGTAACTTCTGCACGATTCACTCTTGGAAATTCTGAAAGGTGATATTTAAACTTAAATTGCAGCGAAAGGGTCTCGAAGGGTCTCATGATTTTTTGCACAAGGTTAGATGAATATTACACCTTGCCAAAACGATTAGTTCCCGACCAAAATCTATTAAAGTATTTGTCGTATGCTTCCATAAATAAAAAATGGGAAGAAAACAGATTTTCGATTAGCCCATATTACTTAATGTCAACAACATTTACAAAAATTTTTTTGCCAAATAAGCTTTGTACCTGTGGGAATATCTCCACAAATTTTAAAACAAATTCGTTGGATAGTTTCGTTTTTACAGACTTTTTGCCGCTTTTTGGCCTTTTCGCACCACTGTGCGTCGTCTCGAGGACGCGTGGTCTGACGATGCTGCACAGTTTAGCTGGAAGGCGAAGGAACACGGTGCACGTTTTCACTTTTCATTGACTCGGTGGCAGAGCGGCGTCGTGTCTCGAAAGGTTTACGGGCGAGATTACGTTATGCTTTTTGTAAGTGAAATCCCGGCGGCTCATCTCTCGAACGTTCTATTGTCTAGCGGGGCGCGTTGTGTGCTATTTACTTTCTTACCTCGTGTAGAAATTGCCCGCAATTGATCGGGCCCGTCGCTGGAATCCGCGCCCGGGACGATAATAGCAGTGGAAAATTCGAAACTCGCCGGTCCATTTAGATTCGAATCGGTGTCCGGCGAATGTCGGGCACCGGTGGCTGACAGTAATCGTCGTGGATTTGTCGTGTCTATAAATTAACGCCGCCTACTGTGCTCCAGAATCTCGGATTCCCATTGGCCACCGTCTCGAATCGTGCATCAGACTACACGAGGGCCGGACGAATATAAACTGGACTTTTTTTGCCTAATTTTCAGTGGAATTTATTCAAAATACATATATATAGGCTCACGAAAATAATCGAACGCCCTTCAAAACAGTATAACTTTTTTCAAATTGGATCAAACGACCTTACTTTTTCGGAGCAATTAGAAGAATTGCTTTTCCAAATCATCCGCAAAAAAGATTTTGAAAAAATTGCAATTGGTAAGAATTATATGAGAAAATAAAAATGGAACTTTTTACTACTTTCTTATTTCAGCTTGCAATGAAAATTTAAAATATGCGTTTTTTAGATCTGTGTTACAAATCGTAACGCGAGCTACAAATTGTTAAAAGTAGTGAAAATCGTAATTTTGGTCAGTTTCTGCTTAAAATTTACAGATTCTAACATTTTTCAATGAAATTGTCAGTATGTGTACAACTAACGTAGATCTACAAAACGCATATTTTAAATTTTCATTGCAGGCTCAAATATAATAAGAAAGTTGTAAAAAGTTCCATTTTTATTTTCTCATATAATTCTTACCAATTGCAATTTTTTCAAAATCTTTTTTGCGGATGATTTGGAAAACCAATTCTTCTAATTGTTCAAGAAAAGTCAGGTCGTTTGGCACAATTTAAAAAAAGATACACTGTTTTAGAGGGCGTTGAAATACTTTCGTGAGCCAGTGTACCTATTTTTCTGGGAACAGTGATTCCGTGCAAAAGTCCACCACGTGGTTTAAAATATAATCCTGAAGTATCTAGTACGGAAATATAATCTCCCACAGGTTGCATAATTAATGGACAGGATGCAAGTAGAAATTTATTCGGTGGTTTGTGCACATTTTAAATTTAAATGAATTCATAAACCACACCGTAGACTGGCATACCCTTTCTCTTGTATGTCTACTTAATTAAATTCCTTCTCTCTCTCTCTCTCTCTCTCTCTCTCATTCTCTCTTATCTTTTTTTTTCCGAGTTCGTTATCTCAATCGCAAGCTTGGCGATTTTTTTCGCGCTTAGATTCGCAAGTATTAGATTATCGCTGCCGATCTCTTACTGAGAATAGAAATGTTGTGTACTTGTATATAATAAATGCAGTTCGAAGTGTTTGCGAGGTGTGTGGCTCGATATTTTAGTCTAAGGGAACAGGTTTATTTATACATTTTCCTAATTAACATGTTAGCGTTACCGCATTTTTACACGAACAGTGGAAACGATTCTATCGTTGTAACTATAAATAAAAGTACGCTTCACACTATATATATCAGTAAATTAACAAGATATGCAGATAAGAAAACACTATTTCGTTCCAAAAAGAGGTATTCTGAACCTCAGTTGGTATACTAATATTTTAAACAAAATTAAACGGCATTTTCAATTTATTTCTGTTACGAGTAGTATTTTAATCGACGAACGAAATATTTCTCTTATTTTGGTAGTCGTTAAATAATCCGCAAAAGTGGAATGTTGAATAAAGATCACCAGCGTAATTATAAATAATTTAAACGCTGGGAAACGAGCCATAAAATCTTCGCGATCTATACATGGCTCTCGGCCGCTCTGTAAAGCGAATAAATATTTCTCAACCTGTCTCGATCGGATCTCTTATTAAGTCGGTCTAAGAGCCTTTCCGCAGTGATCCTAATAGATCCCACGATCGTTCGAATTAAGGATGACAGTGGATCGCAACAGGTTCCGATCCGGTGCAACGTCCCTCGCGTTCTTCTCGCTCTAGATGCACTTTTAAGCGCACTCGTACTTTGTCCCGTACTCTCGTTAGGAAACTACAGATCTTTATGCATTTCTGGCATGTGCACACTTTTCTAAATACAGGCAGGCGAATATGTTAACGAAAATTAATGACTCCAGCGAAAATTAATGAGTCTCCAGCTGACGAAAGAAAATTTTCTCCTATTTTTTAACGTACATACCAATTAATTATGAAAATACAAATTTTAGAAAGATTCACAGTTTACTTATTAGAGTAATCGTTGCACTATCGCTTTGCGATTTTTGTAAATTTTTATTCCTTTCAGAAAGTGTAACGATTAAATTATTTTGTATTTTTTTTTGTTTGCAATTCGTTATACACTATAATTGTAGCTCGGTGTTCCTGTTAAGTGAAAGAAGGTTTTTCCTGAGCAACAATTCTTGCAAACGATGGAGAAAGGTACAGTGAAAAAAATGTTCAGAATGCATCGTCATCGTTTTCGACAAATCCGTGAAATGTGGAACACGATTACGATCGAATAGAAGTTTTTTTGTTCTCTTTCTTTTCTTTTTTTCGGGCCGCGTCCGAGCGGACTACCGGCGGGAAATCATTCATGCTGTGCAGGTCCGAGAGAAAGTGCTAGCCGACCATTTTCTAATTGTCCGCATCCGCTGGAAAAGTAGCGGCAATTACGGTTCAACCTGCTGAATGTATAGTTAAATCGTTGATTAACGGCGCTACGCGGATTCGCCGGGTAATGACTCGCGAAACACGTCAGCGAGAGATCTTTCTTTTCTTCTCTTCTCTTCTTCATTTCGCCACCGCACGCGCCAATGACTTCGCATTCGATTTCACGCGGCTGACGAAATTACTTTCGATCCTCTGGGACGATCGCGAATCCTCGGACAATCGCTTCCGTCATTCCTTCATTTTTTGTTATTTTTACACCATTTTACTTCACCTCGTTTCATTCACGACGGTTTCATTCAGCACAAGTGTTATTTTCCTCCATTTTACTTTATTTTACGCCATTCCGTACAGTCAATTTCCGTTTTATAAAAAGGCTATAATTTTATTTGGTAAACATTGTGTTAATTTATAGGATTTTACTTTGTTCCATACTATTCCATTGTAGTTGATTTTGTTTGGCAAAAATGGTACAATTTGATTTGGCACATGCTGTTATTTTTTACCATTTTATTATATTTCATGCTGTTCCACTACAGTCAATTTTATCTGGTAAAAATGGTGTTATTTTATATGATTTTACTTTGTACTACACTATTCCATTGTAGTTAATTTTGTTTGACAAAAATGGTATAATTTGATTTGGCACATATTGTGTTGCTTTTTACCATTTTGCTTTGTCATGTATTATTTCATTGCAGATAATTTTATTTGGCAAAAATGGTACAATTTGATTTGGCACATGCTGTTATTTTTTACCATTTTTCTGTATTCCATACTGTTCCATCACAGAATGTTACAATTTTATACCATTGCATTTATTTTATATTATACCATTGCAGTTGATTTTACTTGGCAAAAATGGTATCATTTTATTTGGTGTATACTGTGTTACTTTTTACCATTTTGCTTTATCATGTATTATTCCATTGTAGATAATTTTATTTGGCAAAAGTGGTATAATTTTATTTGGCACATGCTGTGTCACTGTTTACCTTTTTGCCTTATCTTCTAGTCTTCCACTACAGTCAATTTCATTTGGAAAAAATTATACAATTGTATTTGGCACATGCCGCGTTATCTTTTACCATTTTACTCTAACTTGCGTTATTCCGCTGTAGTCAACTTTATTTGACACAACTCGTACAATTTTATTCAATAAAACTACGTCTCGAACCGAAGTACAAATTCAGTGATAACGTGGCAAAATCGTCACAAGTTTCATCATAATTGCCGCGCAGTAGCTACATGATCAGACGTAACACTTGAAATTTGTTATGTCTTCGAATTAATAGTGTATCTCGATAGGATGGAGACCATCGGGGCCTACGACTCTCGATAAGCGTGTTTAAAAATTCGTGATACAGTGAACTGCGCGCCTGTCACGTGACCCGGAAGAGATTAGTTTAAAAAGTTCCCAATCGGATTAACGCAACTCGATACATAGAGTGTACCAAGAAAATGCAACGCTCTGCAACTTTAGAACAATTAATGCTTCGAACAAAAATAATCGGACAAAATTTCATACCCTACAAAACCAATTAACACATTTGCGACGTAAACAAAAATGTTTCAGTGTGAAAAAATACAAAAACAATCGAGTATGTCGCGAAATGTATTTTTTTTCCATCTAATTTAACTTTTCTGGATTTTCTGAGTAACTGAAATAAATGTTAATAAAAACTCGTTCATAAAAGCATAGTTTGTTTTACTTTCAATCTAATTTTCAAAGATCAAAATACGGGATTTACAATTACCTAAAAGTAAAAATTCAAGCCTCAAGCTCGCAAACAAAATTGATGGCTTCCCCCAGCTTCTAATAGCTTAACAATTGCATCCCATGCGAATTAAGTAGGACACATTGTATACTATCAAAAACAGCAACGCTTCTAAATCTCAAAATTTAACCCATTTTCGCCAAAAAGCGATCATTAGGCTACCACGAGTCGAATGAATCGCTAACACTCTCCGCAGCCTTTGTTGCGTAACGCAGTTTCGCCTTTGTTATACGTAGATCATAACACGTGATACCAGCGGATTAACGCATTAATTAATTCCGTAATCACGTGGTCTCTCAATGAGAGTCTCTCGGTCCCGTTGGAAACGATCGCGTTTCGACGCTCCAGTTTCTCGGGCGATCTCTACGGGCTTTGGAGAATCGAGAGAATGATTTACAAAACGAGAAATGCTATCGACGGCCTCGATAAGCAGATTGAAGAAGAAGAAGAAGAAGAAGAAAAAGAAAAACAAAATTGGGACCGATTGTCGTTGCGTATGCAGGCCAGACAGTTATCAGCGGCGGAGGACGCGATACGAAATGCGTATATGTGTGATGGGTCGCGCGGGGTTACCGATGCGGTTCGTAGCATTGAATTAACAGGAGATTACCATTCGGCGGCTTAATCAATTTCCTTTCTGTTTTCCGGGCGACGATCCGCTGAAACGACCCTCCACGCAGATTGCAATCGACCGCACAAAGAACTTCTTGCGTCATTAGGCTGGCCATTCAGACGGTCGTTTTCGCGGACGAAAACGATTCACGCTCGTTAGGAAATGTGACAGTGATCCCGGATGCGGTATTCAGGAGGCTGTCGGTCCGTTCAATAAGGGAGCTTTTTCTCATCTGATTCGATTGGCACTTGCAAAATTCCTGCGCTGCGTTTACACTAGAGATCACGGTTTTGGACGTGTATTGAGGATACACGTATTTACGTGTTCACGTGTACTAATATATATCCGTATTTTAATTCGTGTACCTCTTTACATACGGATACACGGGAACTGAAGTAAACGTGTACACGTGTATCGAGCTACACGGATAATACACGGCTATCCGTTATTTTCAATACACGTATATTATCTGTGTATTGAAGTTCAAGGGTACACGTGCGTCGATATAACGTTTGATGTTATAGTTGCAAGATCTTCAACTCGTGTTTAAGACTTATTGGAAAACCGCACTGGACAGGTTATGCAGAAATAGGTGCCCACTGTTAAATGTGTTACCAGACCGGACCGTCATCACTGCAACCATGGCAAAAAATCTCGAAATTTGTGAATGCGAATGGACAATAATGGAATCCCTTATACAGATTTTGAAGCCGTTTCACATAGTAACAACACCTTTTTGTAGCGAAAGCCAATCTTGTGTCTCGATGATGAGACCTATAATAAAAAAAGTCGTAGGAAAACATTTAAACATACGTGATAATGATATTTTGGCTACAATAAAGGAAACATTAATTTCCGTAATTACAAAACGTTTCAAATTCGAATGGAATGACAGTGATACTATTTCACTGTTCCATATAGCTCCACAGCTTCCATATTTGCTCGAAGACTCCTGTTCGAGAAGTGAGGACAGAAAACTCAAAAAATAAAAGTGCCCTCCAATTTCTTTACGATGAAATATATGATGTTGATGATTTAGATGCCGAATTTGAAATGTACATCTCTGGGCCATAACTACGGTTTGACTTGGATCCATATGAATGGTGGAAGGCAAGGACACACAAGTATTCAAGAATATCCAAAATCGCTAAAAAATATTTAACTATGCCAGCAACGTCAGCCACGTCCGAACGGTGCTTTTCGTCTGTTGGAAATAAGCAAAAAGAAACCGTCTTTTGCCGGAAAATGTAAACACTTTGGTTTTTCTTCATCAAAATAAACAGTTAATTGATTAAGGTTTATCAACAGAAATTATGCTGTTTGTTAATTTTCGAAACCTATCATATTAACTCTTGTGTATTTAAATGTACTATCCATGTATCCGTGTATCCATTTACTTGAATACACGTGTTCACGTGTATCAAAATACACGGATAACCCACGTGTACCCGTATGTTCAAGGTCACAGTTATACGCGCATTATCTTTATATTTTGATACACGTGAACACGTGTATCTGTGTATTAAATAGTATCCGGACTTCTGCACGTATATATTAATTACACGTGAAATAGGGATCACAAGTTTACCCGCATTAGGGTAAGGAACCCAATTACCGTGGGGGTAACAATTACGGTGCCTATATTGATTATACAAACCTGTTTTTGTGCGGTAGATAGGAACCGCATAAAAGGAACCGCACAAAAAGAAATATTCAGTATACAACTTACTAACACTTTGATGGCCGCACGTCTACGCAGTTAAACGTCGCCAAGGTCCGGCAATATTTTTACAGAATTAATATAACAAAACTTTATTAAATGCACGAAATAATTCAACATGTGCGAACATACACATAAAACAAAAAACAACAACAAATTTAATATTTTCCCTTTGTGTGATAATTATTAATCACACACATGTTGTGTGAGTGGACAATAACAGTTGTTCCGGCTATCACACACATGTTGTGTGAACGACCATTTAAGTGTTAAAGAAAATTTTTTTATGCGATGGAGAGGGACCGCATAAAAAAGTCTTACTTAGAAAGTATGTCAAAGATTTACGAAATAACGAGAAAGTGGTTTCCAAACAAAATAAATAATTAAATTACACACGAAAACATTTTAAAAAATTTAATTTCTCATTTTAAACATGGAGAAATTTTCAAAATGCACATAATTCATGAATTCCTAAAAATGGGATCACTACATGAAGTGAAAAAATTGTTTACAAACATTGCAATTGGTCGAAAGTGCAGAGAAAATACTAAAAGTTGTATTTTATAACTTTTTTATGTGGACTTACACTGAAAATTTAGAAAGTACGATTTGTAGATCTGTATGAATTATACATGTTTTGAGAATTTCATAAAAATCGGTCAACGTTGCAAAATTCTGCGATTTTCACCCTTAAGCTTTCCTCGTTAAACGTTTGTAGATCATTGCAACGTTGACCGATTTAGATGAAATACTCAGAATATGTATAATTGATACAGATGTACGAAACGCACTTTTTCAATTTTTAATATGAGCTCGCATAAAAAAGTTGCAAAATACAACTTTTAGTACTTTCTCTGCAATTTTGACAAATTGCAATTTTAATCAAACATTTTTTCGCGTTATGTAGCGAACCAATTCTAACTTGTCAAAAAATTGAAGTAGTATAGTCCAATATTGACAAACTTATGCCATTTTTAATAGCGTTCGAATATTAGTGGAAGTTACTTTTTAATAAAAAAAAGTTAATATCACTTTTTAAATATTCATTCTCCTTTAAAAAATAAGTATAACTAACGTAGGCACAGTGATTGGTACCCCTACAGTAATTGGTTCCTTTACCCTATTGGTTTTGATTGTTTAAATAATTTCTTAGAGCATTGGTTAATGCGTTTGATACTTTGATAATGACAACCGAGTGCAGAGATTGTTGTGTCCTACATGTTTGCTTCCGTTGAAGTTCCTCTGTATTTTTGTTAAATATGATGTCGAGTTTCTCATTTTGTCTGCAATTTGCTGTAGAGATCTTCTTCCGTACTTACTATGCTTTCCTAATATTTTGTTGCGTGTAATGTTATTACGACATTGTCGTCTGTTTATCAACACGTTACATGCAAATTTTCTTAATGAAGCTACAAATGATACTTTGTTAACTATTATAGTTTCTTATGGTAAAAATTATAATTTACAATATTAACTATTTGCTCACCTTATTTTCATTGCAAGGAAATATTTGAAACACAACAGTAAAATATTTTATTTCATGTATCTGAAAAATCCCATTTTTATCAAAATAAAAATATTTTACCTGCTGAAATTTGTCGTTCTATTCAAAGTAACATTTTATTTGAACCGCATTAAATGATTTAATTAGATTAAAAATCGTTTAAAAACGATTCAGATCGTTTCCTCGAATTAGCTTGGAACTCGTTGCTGGAGCCTCGCAGCAACAAATGGTGCGAAGAGAGGAATACCAGCCTCGGAGGGTCAGGGATTAAATTAACAACGACAATTAATTGGCGGACCGTGTGCTGCAGATGTGGTGACCGCAACTGTGAAATGCGATTCGCGGGACACAGAGGGGGAGTTCTCACCTTGAACGTTATGCAACCCGCGATTAACATACGCACACCGAGAGCACTCTTAGGTCGTCGCCGGGTTGGGGTTAGTTCGTGGAAAAACTGCGTCGGTGACTGGCGCGTCCGACGGACATTTAAACGGTGCCAGTGTCTCGACAAGCAATTAGAAAATTCCATGGAAACGGTTCCCCTTGGACCTGCCGCGCGCCGATGACGATAATGGCGACGAGCTCATCTGCTGCTGCTGCTGCTGCTCTCTCCTCGAACATGCTTTTTCTCTTCTCTCGACAGACTCTGGCTCTAACGGTCGTCTAATAGAGCAATTACACCATGTGCTCGAAGACGTGTTTACAGTTAGCCCTTTCCAATCTTTCGGGCTTTATTAATAGGCTCTGCCGATAATTGCATCGCGCTCGATTGCACACTCTGCGTACAGCTTTGCTTCAACGCTGTGGCTGTTGATGACGACTGCGGTTGATTAACGTTCAAATATTTTCTGTTCACATTTGAGGGCGCGAGATCGTTTTTATAAACATTTATAGGTCGCAGAATCCACGTAGGGTTACTAAAACTCCAGATTTGAGACACAAGAGTGCAGAATGTTATTTTATCCAACTCGTTACTGTTCTATTTTTCATTCTTCTCCTGAAATAAAATTATAAACAAATCCATACTGGGATAATCCAGCCTCGGTACCAATTTAATAGATCTGCTTTGTATAGTATTTGCAATACAATGATTCCTCTGTATATGTCGCCAAGGCCTGGATGATAAGCGTCGCGGAATTATCCCCACTACGGGTACGTCTCCTGGACGATACATGACACTGGCAAGACCCGTGTTGTTGACTAATATTGAGAATTCACTGTAGCATTCTACCTAAACTACGTTTCAATCCATAGAACCTATATTATCTGCTGTATAGGACCAATTACAATATTTTTTTGGCTATCTATCCCAACAAATTTTGACAAAAGAATATTTTTTCTTGGTGAAACAAAGATTCAAGAACATTTCTGTATTTCTTCTGTACTAACTCTGCGGCTTGTTGCATTTTTAAAAAATTGTTAATATTGCTAGTACTCGAACGATTAGGAAATCTGAATAGTTTCCTAGAATTTGAATAGAAAATCGTGCAAAATGGAGTGGAAAAAATGGCGAAATTGGCGCGGTAGAGTAAGGTAGCAGATCTTCGTAGCCGAAAAAGGAAACGAGGGGACACGTACGACCGGGTCGAGGAACGAAAGTCGCTTCCGCCGTTTTCGGGATCAGAATTGGTGCCCGCACGAAATTGGTGGCGAAAGTTGTTGACATTAAACGGGGCACTGGGCTCGCGCGGCACTATGGTCACTCTCAGTTAGGCGACGCTAGCCTGCGTGCATTCATTATTCATGACGTTAGCTGCGTGGTAATTATACATTTTAATGATTTGCAAATGGACTTCGTAATTCCGCTTCGATGAGACATTCCATTGGGTATTTTCATTGACAGAGAAGGTCTCTCGACGCTGCTGTCTACCGTCCCGCGGACTCTTAATAACAACAATATGCAACTGTAAACATGCATTGTACAGTCGATAATATCCGGCTGGGAAATAGTACTTTTCTTGTGCAGCGTTCGGTTCTCGGAAACGTGTTGCACGCGGGCCGAGCAAAGAAAAGTTCGAGTTGTACCTTGAAAATTCGCGAACTCTCTTCAGGGACCCCGATTTTTCTGCGTTCTCCGGGGATGATGCATTCCGCCGCATCGAGCAATGCATGCTAATAATATCACGCGAAAGTCGCAGCCGTTCCGCGGGTACTCGCGAGATATAGTGTTACTGGGATCCAGTTTAACTGCGGACTACCTTTCCTAAGTCGACAAAAGATGGCCGTGTGTAAGAGACACCTCGGCCAACCGCTCACCGGCACCCTGCAACTGCTAAACAATATTTCACCGGGTGGTCTGCGAACCTCCAACCAGCCGATCCTTCTAAAACCAGTTAAACACTTACAATTTCAATTTTATGACCAGTTTGCAAACGTCTTAAGGTTGAGCCACTCAAAGCAATTTTATTTTACTTTATTCATTGGTGCTTCAGGAAAATACATTTTTATTTTTAGCGATTTTTATACATTCCAAATAAAACATATCGATGCAATACTAAAATGCATTTGTGTCTTCAGAATGATTTTCAGACATTTTAAATAATTGTATATACGTACCTGTGCATCAAGAAAATCCAATTGCATCTTTCTAGTAATTTTATATACATATTTTAGATATAGTGAATCAGAAAAGTATACCCCTATTTTTAGAATGATTTTGAAACTTATAAAATAATTGTATACATTGGTGCATCGGAAGAATGCAACTGCATCTTCAGAATAATTTTATACAATTTCAAATAATCGTATACATTGGTGCTTTACAAAAATGTAGATATATTTTTGGAACAAATCATTATTTCTAAACTTTTCATTATTTCTCAAAGCCTGCCTCGTAACATTTGAGCCAGCCAGAACAATAAGTTGAAATTCACAGCTGGTTAAGATTAATGTCAAAGGTCGAGCCGTGCGAGCGACCAAAGTCTGGATTCCTGTCGGGCGATATTTGACGTGCTAGCCTAAATATCAAGCGAGTCGCCGGGTATGTGAAAGGGCCGCTCACCCCTGCGCTGCGCTCTGCACGCTGCACGTGCATCGTGCGCAGCTAGCACGTGTCGCGCGTGGCACATTTCTCTGTTAGTCGGAGATCCTTTTCTGCTGAACACCCTGTAGATCGGTGGCAGCCGGTGCAACAGGTGTTGAGCGCACCGCAGCCCGGCTCTCTGATCTCGGTTTTCTGTGCAGCTTCGCAGCTGGTTCTGCGCAACAAATCCTGCCCACAGTTTGTGAGTCATGAAAAATTTATAAGATCCACGCGAGAGCATGGTTCTAACGTTCCATGAAAACACGAGTTTCTGAGTTATTGAGTTCCGTAGACGTGGCTGCTGCGCTTGTGCGCCGATTGCGCCGTCAGTGTGTTTTTGAAAAAAATGATCTTCCGTTTAACTCTTGCTAAAATGGAGAAATGAATTTCACTATTAATTTCAGTCAAATATAAATTCGTTCAATAATTTTACTTTCAATTTCCATATTAACCCTGTGCACTCGAAGCTATTTTAACTCCAAAACGAAAAATTTCTTCCGACGTAGAATATTTTGTTTTTATATATTTTTTTTTTTCATGTTATACATACGGATATGGTGCGATTTGCTCGTACAATAGCGAAGTGTTTTGTAATTTATTAAATTGAATAATGTAAAAAATATTTTGAATAATGATATAGCAATTTTTAGTGGCGCCTTACAGTCGCCATTCGAGTGCTAAGGGTTAAAAAGTGAGAGCATAGATGCAATGAGAATTATTAATAAGTAGAATTGGAATGTTTTTGCATTCACAAAATTTTTGGGAGAATTGTTCACTACTATTTTCACATTATTACAGACGTATTTCTTGCAGGCTTACTACAGGTTTTTATCTTTGAGAACATGCATACGCGTGACACTGTTTTAAGATTCCGAATATAAAAAGATTTTGAAGAAATTGTAGGAAAATGTGTAAACGTCTGTAATTGAATGCAATGTTTAATAGTAAGGTTTAATATAATTTTTATTTTATTTTTTCGAGACTGCAAGATATAATCAAGGGGGAAAGTTTAAAGTGGAAATCTGTGTTTGAATGTTTTCGGGAACTCTAAGACAGAGACAAGGAAAATGATTTGCGGAATATTGCAATCTTTTGGGGAATTTGTTGTTCGATGTTCTAAGGCTCGGAGCGGCTTGTAGCAATTTCTTGATGTCGAGATTCCCCCGTTTGATCGATGTCCGCGCACCGTGTCGCAACGAATTGTACAATTTCATACGGAATGAACTCGCCAGTTTCTTTGACTTGGCTTCCTCCGAGCGAGCTCATCAACGTTGAGAAGTCATTGTGTCACCAAGAACGACAGGACCCAGTTCTCATGAGCCCCAGGACCTGGCGTGTAGGGGAACACACGCAATCCGAACGACAATTCCAACCACAGGAGAGGAAGAGTTATTCTAGTTGGACAGAAAAGTACTAGGGTACAGTCGGCTGCAACAGTATGCTTTCAAACCCTAAATTCGCTTTGTCTATAAAGTTCTGCGAGCACGACTTACTTTACAACATTTACAATTCAAGTTCTTGTGCACAGCACTGTCCTAAATCAAATTAGTTGTTACTGAATTTTTTAAAAATGACATCATATCTTACGGTAAGATATTCGATCTTTCATTTAAAAGAATATAGCAGAGGAAATTGACGGCTTCAAAGATTTAGTACTTCTCTTTACCCTACATTGACATCCATTGTTCATATACATTGCTCTCGGCTTTTCTTGTTTAAACAACTTCCGATCAGCGACTTCATGATAACCACAAGCGTAAGCACTTCTGTGCATCGCCTTGGTTAAATCGATATAACTTTAGACCTAATGATTATTTCTGGATACAAAAGATTGTACAACATTCTCCAAAGATTGACAAACAAGCCCAAAATCTTTAAAACCGACGTACCTACCGGGACCGTTTTAAAAAAATCCCGAAGGTCCTACAGCCACCCAATCGGGCCAGACTAAATAGACCCCTAGAAGATTGAACCTATTTCGACAAAATTGTAATTTCCGCATAAAAGAAAATTGTACAACATTCTCCAAAGATTGACAAACAAGCTCATAAGATTTAAAATCGATGTACCTACTAGTTTCGTTTTGAAAAATTCCTGAAGAACCCCTAGCTGGCTATAACTAGTTCAACTAGACTTCAACCGCTTGAAGATTGGACCCACTTTTTCTGAAAAAAAAGGCTGGTCGGATCCGATCAAAAGTTCACAGACTGTCATCCCGGACTGTCCAGAGGAAATTAACCCTAACGCTTCCTCGAAAAAGTCGCGCTGATTGCAAGAATATTGTGCAGTTGGGTTCAACGAGCTCGGCGGGCGTAGGCGTCGGATCGTGTTCACGTTTCCATGCGGAATCGATTATTGCGGGTGACTGTACGCGTGGCAGAGCACACATCGAGTCACGGAAAGGCGCAGAAAGTCTCCGAGAGCGGGTAGCATTCGGTTCGTTGGCGGGTTCGCAGAAGTAACCGGGCACAATGCGGAGAACCGGCCCGACTCGGCCCTGCGCGGCCCGGCCGTTTTGCTCCGACCTCTTTGCGGCTACGTGGGAGGAATAGGAAGTCGTGCATTAAATCCGAACCTCCACCTTTCAACGGTTAAACGCTTCTCAAATAGAATGTACAGGAGATACCGGCTAGCACTGGCACAAAAGCGAGATCGTGATTGCGCTCATTTTTCAGTTAACACTCGAGGAATTCGCTCCTTCTTTCGTCGACGGTGCCTGGTGCTCAGGCCGCTCTGCTTCGTTGTCGTTTCGAAATTGCCGGCAGCTGGTTCTCGCGACTCGAAAACCCTGGAAAATCGATTCCGTTTTCACCGAGGAATGCGCCTATCGGCGGAAAATTGCGACACGCCTCTGAAACGCTCTCCCGCAACGGTTATTCCACTCGCTGGCTGCTAGTATGACATCTTCGGTATAGCAAGCCGATTAGCGGACAGTATGTTCGATGTTTATGATACTTCTCGGATATCAGTCTTCGGGAAGGGCTCGGAAGGGTGGATGTAATCCAGCAGATGATTCCATTCCGGTGGACGAGCCGCGCTCGCATGATCCGCGTGTGCATACGCATAATTATTTCGACATTGGAGGAAGCAAAACGCGTCACGGGCCGTGTGCTGCTCGGCCAGTGGATGGGAAGATCGTGCGAGGGTCGACTGTCTAACGAGACCCATTGTTTAAACGATAGTTTTACTTTCTGTTTATTTTTGTCCGTGAAATCTGCACTGTTAATGGAACCACCTCAAAATCGATCATTAAACCTTAACGGTCCGGAAGTATTTCAAGTTTACCTCCCACCAGATCCAAGCTATTTTTCATACATAGAGAAACTGTAGACCCAACATTTTTATATCAAGTGTAGAAAGGAACATATTTATATTTATATATTTTTTTATTTTTGCCGTCACATACGCGGCATTGGACCCAGTAATTAAAAGTGCCATGCCGCTTATATGGCGGAATTGGTCCGTTGATTTGCACTAAATGTACCGCTGCTGGTTACATTTTGTTTTACCGGTTTTATTTGTTTTGAACGGTTTGCTGGTTTCACCGATAGCACGTTCGAGGGAGCTTCGTATTCTTCATTTTCTGGTTGAATATTTGCGAAGGTACCCTCGGAAATCAACGGAAGGTGACTTTTGCATGTCTCGCGTCGGTGGATACTTGATCTAATTGAACACACAGCAACCGCTCGAAGTGTGAATAGTGTCACGCGCGAGATGATGAAACGCGAAAGGATTTAGCCTTCATGCCCAAGGCTGACTGCTCGAACGGCGAACAATCGTCCGCGCTTTAAGCCGGTTTCACGCGGCCTGCTAATTAAAACTTGAAGAGTGCCACGGAATTATCAACTTCCCCGCGTTCGTGCGAGAAATTGCACCGGAATGCTGCCGAAACACCGGTAGCGGAAAACGCGCACGATCAAAATCGTCAAAACAATTACTGCATAGCTTCCTCAACTACAAATTTCTTTTTCTAAATAACTACTACAAAAAACAGTTCCTAAATAACTAATACAAAAATGTATGAACAAATCTGAAGCTTCAAAAATGAATTCCATAAATATTATTTTAAAAATTCATCGCGTAAAGTATTTAAGAAAAAATATGAGTTTTAAAAAGAAAGACTTGGAACAACTGTTTGATTGTATTGTAAAGAGATGAACACTTTATTTCGGGGGGTGGTAACTGTTCGTAACTTCGCAAAGACTGTCGTTCCCCTAATACGAATTTGCACGCTGCAGATTCGTGTTTACCGTATTCGCACTTTTTCGGTCTCCCGTGTGAAATCTGCGGAAAGATCGGCAGCGCGCGGCGCGTTGCGAAATGAATCAACAATTACGCGAGACGCAGACTAATTTGTCGAGGAAGCAATTCTATTGACGAATTCCACGCTCCCAGGACACGGTTCCGCGATTATTTTATCTCCGCGATTGTATAATCGCGGACTCTCAACGGAGGAAAAAACGCAACGAGGCGCTTCCCAGGGTCCGCGAATGGTGAAAAGTTGTTTCGCGATTACGCAACGGCGAGCCTTTTCTCTCTGAATGAACGGCACGATTTTTTCTTTTTTTTTTTTATTTCAATCTGTGCACGCTTTATGTGACGTTTCGCTCGGAACAGGTGCGAAACCAGGTGATTTTTCTGCCGATTCCTGCGCGTCATGGGTTCGATGACGGTCCACTCGAGCTGCGCGATAACATTAAGGGCCAAGGGTAGTCACGTGACTTTTTCAGAGTCAGCAGGTCGGTAACTGCTGTATTATTTCCGTTCACAGCCTTCAGACACTGACTTAAGATCTGTCTTGGTCTTGATCCGACAGATCTTAAATCTGTGACTAAACTTGTTACATTTTTTGCTCTGTATTATCGATATCTTGAATTCTGACGCCAAAAACGTGCTTCAAGTTTTCGGCTTTGTTTCGCAGAGAATCAAGATAGAGTGTAGCTCAATTTTTAGCTGGAGATATTTTCTGGCGCGCGCTACTCTCGATTTCATCCAGAAAACTCGTCCAATGCCATAAAAATGCTGGGATTCCACGGCATGCGCATCGTCAATTTTTGGCCTACTTCTAACGCTTATATTACCAAATACCTGCATAATCTCGTCAGCTCATGAGCAGCGCGCGCTAGATTGAACCTTTCCCTTTCGAACGAGCCCTTTCCCAGCGAAAAATATTCTCATATAAGGACGAAAAGTTGAGGCACGTGAAACCTTTTTTCGCCCATTTTTGTCGGTAAAGTGGTCACTCTACCTTATCGTGAATTACAGAGTCTTGGTTGTGCAAAGTCGTTTGTCAATAAAAATTTATTTCGCAATATACGAAGCATTAGCGATTGGCTCGTGTTCGCTTTGGTTCTTTCAGTGGAAGTCTCTCAATCAAGCCACTCATCAGACCATGTTCGTTCCTCGCATCAATTTGACATAGTTTTCACTGATTCTGAGCAAACAGAGCGTTCTGTGCTTCGTCTTGTTAGTTGTAAACGACGCAAATAATGTTAGGAAACCGAGGAATATATCAAATTTCTTGTCTTTCTTAATTATCTTTCTGTCGCATTGATCTATTACCGTTGGTCCAATTTTATATAATTTTATATAATAAAATGAGTTGTAAAAGCGAAATAGGCTAATGAGTGACTTGATTGAGAGACTTTTAATGAAAGAACCAAATATAACTTTTTTTGAATTCGACCAAACGACCTGAGTTCTTTTGAGTCGCGTTTTGTAGATCTACGTTAGTTATACACGTACTGAAAATTTCATCGAAAACGGTTGACGCAGATAAAAACGGCACACATAATAAGATGTTAGAATGTGTGGATTTTAAGCAGAAATTGACCAAAAGTAGTGAAAAATTACGATTTTCACCACAAAACAATTTGTGGCTCGTTTGTATATTAATCGATTTCAACGAAATTTTAAGCATGTGTATAACTAACATAGATCCACAAAACACATATTTTAAATTTGTATTACAGGCTCAAATACAAAAGTTGTAAAAAGTGCCATTTTTATTTTCTCATGCAATTCTTACCAATAGCCATTTTTTCAAAATCTTTTTTCCACATGATTTGGAAAACCAATTCTAATTGCTCAAAAAAAAAATCCAGGTTGTTTGGTCCAATTGAAGAAAAGTTATATTGTTTCAACATGTTGACAGCCATGTCACTCACATGTGGGTGCCGGAATTACTTGCCCAGGTTTTAAAATGAATTTTTACGTTAATATATTCCTTGTACCAAATTCAATTAGGATCTGTAAAATGAAAGAAAGTTGGAGGACTACTCAATATCATATGTTAACGTTTATTAAAGCAGTGGGATGTTGCAATATCGCGTGTACAAAGCCTCTTTGAAATTTCGGGATTCACTGCCTTCATTTAACAGTGCCAGTCATTTTTCACTGCCTTTCAGAATGTCTGCGCTGCGTCTGATTTGCCCCTTCATTACTTAAAAATCACTATCTGCTTCATCTTCAGTGTTGAAAGTATCCTCCGTGTTGACTTCTGTTGATGATTCCTCCTCGATGATATCTTCTTGCACGGTTTCCTGATTAGACCTTTCGAAAATAACTTCATCGTGCAGTGATCTGTTACTATTTACTCCCTTTTCGCGAATTCTGTCAAGAAAAATCACATCTCGACTAATTTTAATCCGGTTAGTTTGTATGTCCAACATTCGATACGCCTTCGATTCTTCCGAGTATCCTACGAAAGTAAACTTTTCTGCCTTATCGTCTAATTTCCTTCGCTGGTCCTTAGGGATGTGCACATATGCCTTGCAGCCAAAAATATGTAAGTCGCTCACGTCTGGTTTTGTACGAAACCATAGTTCGTATGGAGTCCTCCCTGTTGCTTTTGAAGGCAACCTATTTTGTAGATAGTTTGCAGTGCATACTGCTTCACCCCAATATTCTTTCTCCATATGTGCATCCAGTAGCAGGCATCTTGCCATTTCCAGCAACGATCTATTTTTTCTTTCTGCAACTCCGTTTTGCTGCGGTGAGTATGCAGCTGTAAATTGCGATCGAATACCTTCCTTCCTTCCTTAAATATGACTGTAGATCTTCATTGATGTACTCCCTTCCTCGATCTGACCTTATAACTTTAGGTTTTCCGTTAAATTTCGTTTTTACCATTTCCACAAATTCCTTGATATATTTTGCAGCTTCACTTTTGTAACTCATCAGATAAATATTGGAATATCTTGAGAAATCGTCGATGATTGATAAAATATATTTCCTGTTACCTGGAGTTACGGTTTGCATTGGTCCGCAAACGTCTGTGTGAATCACGTCCAGAATTGATTCACTCCTCTTGGTTGATTACTTTGGAAACGGTATCCGTGCCATTTTGCCCTTTATGCAGCACTCGCAGGTCTCGCGCGTTTTACAGTCTCTTACCTTGATGCCTGTCGCTAGACCTTTCTCGGCCATCTCCTTTATTGCGACCGGATCACGGTGCCCAAAACGTCGATGCCATGAATGTTGACAGTAATCCGCGTGTCCCGTATTTATGGCCTCATTGACCGCGCAGACCCTGTCGACCGTTTCTAATTTGTACAGGTCTGGAGACAGTCTTGCCGTTGCCTGTAGTTTCCCGTCCTTGAGAATTCGACACTGTTTCTTCTCGAAGTCGAGCTTATACCCGTCTTTAATTAGTCTTTTCACAGACAATAGGTTACAACCTAGGGTCGGAACGTAAAGCACATCCTGTATTGGGATTTCCTCAACTTTCTCCGAGTCCGCAACATACGTAACTGTTCCTGAACCGATGCCTTCCACTTTGGCTGTTTTCTCTTCATCCGCCAGGCAAACGTGTCCCTTCCTGTCAGGGTCGAAATCCTTGAAGAAGTCCTTCGATGTTGCCATGTGGCTCGTTGCGCCGGAGTCAACAATCCAGGAATTCATTTTTTCTTTTATTGTCTTCGCCCCGAAGCATGCTTCTTTCGATGTTCCGCCCTTCGCGTAAAAACAGTATTCTAGAGAGGACTTTTCATCGGACGCTTTATTAGACTTTTCTTGTCTGTTCTTCCAAACCTTGTACCTCATGCATTCACTTTTAAAATGTCCAGGCTTCTTACAGAAGAAACAACTTTTCTTCATAGCCGCTTCTCCAACAATTTCTTTAGTGTCCCTTGAGCCCCTGCGACTTCTGTACTCATCTATTAATCTGCTTTTCACAAACTGAGTACTGAGTTCGCATTCCGATCTACTTTCTAATGCCGTTACTAAAGTCTCGTATGATTCTGGTAGACTCCCTAATAGAATTGCTGCTACGAGATTGTCAGGTAATTCTTGTCCGAGAGCTGCCAGTTGATTGACATAGTTTGAAAATTTCGTAATATGCTCTTCCATATCACCCCCTTCCTTCAGCACCATTCTGCATGCCCGTTTTAACAAAAATACCTTACTTGTAGCTTCCCGGTGATATTCCTTCAATGCATTCCATGCGTCTCGTGCTGTCCTAGCGGACCTTATATGATGCAATTGGTTATCTTCTACCAACAATCCAATGGTAGCACGCGCTTGGTCATCCCTTTCTGACCATGCAGCATCCCCTGTAACCGGCATTTCCTTGATCACGTCCCACAAATTGTCCTTGATCAGTAGGAGTTCCAACCTGTAGCTCCATACTGGGTAGTTTTTACCATTTAATTTTTGTATAGCGAAACGAAATCCCGCACTGTCTGCCATGATTTCACTTTATGTTTCTCCAACAAAAAATAACTGTGTTCTCAGTTGTCCTTATTGTCTTTGAACCGCACACAACTGGTTAATACACTTTTCACTTTAAAACACTGGATCCTGGGCACATAACCTGTTAGCGTTTATTAGAGCAGTGGGATGTTGCAATATCGCGTGTACAGTGTTGGAGATTTAACGGTTGTGTACATATAACTGTATGACTAAAAACTTGGTGTTACAAATGTGGGTCTACTTCTGAACGTGACGACGCGCTGGCTCGACTGACTGTTAGCGACTGACTGTAGTCCTCGCTTTACCTGTACAGCAAGGGTCGCTTATACCTAAGGGCTGTAAGCCGCCCCTTAAACCTAAGGTTCTGGAAGTGGCAATCGCTGCACACCAACATCATACCTGTAATTTTTTTCAATTTTTATTTCATTAAATAACTTACTTTGATTTTATGGAATTTTTGAGGTTTCTACTTTAACAGTCAAAGTATTAAAGAGCGTTCGAATACTTTCGTGAGCCTGTGTATGTTCTACCATCTCAAATATTGTGCAATATCAGAATAAATAATAGGATATATAAACACGTACTGATCTTCGTGGATGTACAAAGTTACATTACGTCTTTGCAACTTCAAGAATGCTGTACACAAGATCGTCAGAATGTGTCGACATTAATTCTGAAAGGGTTAATAATACAGTGTACAGGTTGAAACCAATCCCCCGGTAGATCAAAGAAAATCAACCCAAAGAAACCGTAGCACGTACCCCAGGAGATATGAGGTGGCAGAAAACCGCAGATTGGAAAACGCGGCCGTGTGCGTGTAATTTTTCATGCGTTTCGCACACATGCACGCCCGCTATATTGCGAAGTCCGTGTAACAACAATCTGAACTTGAGGATAGACGATGACGCAAAGGTTTAGACCGCGCGAAATCATCTCGCTCGCCGAGATCATTTCCATTTCCAGCGAAGAAAAGGGGACAAGAGCTGGTATTTGTGTTCGCCGCTCATTTTGCATCGCGGGGAACGCCTTCTGGAGTATCTGTCCGAGAGTTATGAGCACGTAGAAACGTTTCTCTATCGCGTGCCACGGTCCAGGAAAGTGATCTCGATGAAAGCATGGAAATCTGACACGGTTTCTAACAAAATCGTCCACGAGCGGAGCGAAATTTTGCTGGTCGATCGTAGATCGAGCGCGATCCTCGCGGAATTTTTCGTACGATCTCTGCTCGCAGGAAATCGACAGCATCATTGTAATTAAATGATAATTTCCTCGAGCGGCGAAATGGAAACAGGACAATAGTCATTCCACGAGTGTTTAATTGGTTCTATCACTGAGGATCTGCATAAATGAAAATTTCCTGAAGCTGTTGCACGAAACAGAAATGAAATAGAAGTTGATTATCTCGACTGAATGATTTTAATGAGGATATGCAATTGTGTTTTAAACTCTCCCCAAGTTTCTACTATTTCGTATTTCACACGGTAATTAGAGAACACGGATAGTATAGAAAATTATGTTTATGGGCACTTTCACATCTTCTCCTATTCTCTAAAAATTTATTCAATGCCTCCAACTTTTTGTCAAGCACTAGATGGAATATTTTACATAAGTCTCAAGCTTGCAGTAGGTCCTAAAAACTGTGTTTAAAATGCTCATTGCGTAAGACAGCTCTGCACAGAAATTTCACACGTTAATCACAACTGCAGGAAGCTTAGAAAACGGTCTTTATGGCTCTTGGACACTTTCACACCTTTTTGTAGTCTAGAAAAATTTACTCAAAGACTGCAGCCTTTTCTTCGATCCTAAAAGGTTCTTCTCTTGAACCCTAAACTATTTTTCGTGAGTTTCAAATTTTTCACAGGCCATAAAAATTGTATGTAAAGTATTTATTGCATAAGTCGGCTCTGCATAAAAATTTCTCACATTAATCACAAATGCAGAAAGCATAGATAACAATCTTTATGCATCTCCGGACACGTTTATATATTTTTATGGTCTCTAAAAATTTATTAAAAATCTTTTCTAAGTTTTAAAAGCTTCCCACGAACTCTAAAAACATAGTCGTAATTTTAAACATTCTCACAGACCTTCAGAACTATTAATAGTAGTAGTTACTATTAATAACAGTAATAGTACTTCAGTAATATATTTAAAATATTTCTTGCACAAGTCGGTGCTGCGTACAAATACTTATGTATGATTCTTCTTTTGTTTCAGGTATCAGCAAGCAGGTGAAAAACAGAGGCCGACAGCATGAGGAACTCAACGCTATTGAAATGGGCGCAGAACTCGGCGAATAGTAAAAATCAAACGAGCAAAAATGGTGGGTAGATCGAACAACTATCTCTGAATAGAATCGACGACTCGATCGATCGTTCGATTGCATAAAACCACTGAATCCTTGTTATAGGGACGACTAGGAACTGGATACACCCACCGGACGCGCTACAAAAAGGCCACATCGCCTACCTGGTCAAGGTACTGTTCACCCGCCTCTAGAAATTCGTTGGATTGTGCAGGAGGTTTCAAAATGAACAGACAATCGCTCCATCTAACAGAAAAAACGAATGAAAAGTGTGAAACGATAATCGTTAATGCGATTTCACTGGAGTCGTTGGGTGAACTCTCAATTTCACGGATTTCTCTTCGACTCTTTGTGCTCTTTGTTGCCTTGCAACCGTGCGAGCGTGTCTAAAAACAGACAAAAGCTTCATTGTTATATTTTGGCAAAGAAATATAAACTAAACATCGTGCCACGAGAATGCTTCACATTTTTATTGTTCATTTTAATGGATAATTTTTAAGTTCTCACATCGAGTAACGCGTTCAATTTCTTTGTTTTACGCTTCGGTAATAAATGAACCAATAATTGAAATTTTTTAAGACATGAGACTGTGGAACAATGTAAATTTTTATTTACATTGAGTTGTTTGCTTCTCCGATTTCTCTGCAGTTGCGCAGGCCGGTGCAGAGAAAATATAACGATCTCGCGTTTCTTTTTATTTTATTGATTGGCGAAGCGTTGAAAATACTCGAATCAAGGACAAGAACATGTACGTACGGACGTAGGTAGACTTTCTAACTGTTTGAACGCTGGAGGGATTCTTTCGTCTTAACTCCAGCTCAGTTTCAAAACATTTAATGCTAAGAAACCAACAAAGCCGCAGTTTCAGCACCTACACTCTCAAAATCCCCTCCAAAAAATGTATCCAATTTTTTTACTGAATCTTCTTGCTAAAATTCTCATGTTCCCCAATTTCTAACAATTTTCCAACGTGTTTCTATTCCGCTGGCAATTTACGCTTTCTGCAAATTGATCCATATACAGCACATCTCGCCGCCATGGTAGCTGCGCGGTCTATTTGCCGCGTTGCATAATTCCTGGGCGTTTTGTAATAAATAAACGTCGACTTATTAATAACCTCCGGACTCTTCGGGGAGATACGAACGCATTCCCCATAAAGTGCACGCTAAGCCAGAAGCGACATGCGAATTTAGCAACGCGCGTCGAGGCCGCGATTGCGAAATTCATCGACCGCGAAAGAAAAACAAACGATTTCCAATCGCGGCCCATATTCCTGCAGATGTTGACCTCTGAGAAAAGGCGAAGGTCGTTCGACATCCGGCGTCCGCCATGTCTCATCCGCGAAAGCGTCGCACACTCGCGGAAACGATGATCGCAAGTTATTTCCCATACGTTGCAAGTTTGCAAGATAGCAAGATAATTTACTACCGCCCAAACAGACGAAACGAACAAGGAGTTTACTGTGCACAAATAGAAGCCGTGTTTTATCTTCGGACGACAGAGATAACGTTATGGTTCCTCGGCAATGTGGATTCGCGAGGGGTGTGTACTATCCCGCTTCGCTTTATTTTTAATTAGCTCTAGACGTATCGCGTTGTCATACGTAATCAGACACTTGTTTCCAGTCGACGCAGTCGCGACTAATTAAATAATTGCTTGAGCGAATTGCACGTGAAAAATTGGGCGCAACCCTTCGACCAATAGCGATCATTTTCAATGATTTTCATTCATGATCTCTGACTTTGAGGATTTTACTTTTGGAGATTTGTTTTCTTCTTTGTTTTTGAGTTCTGATCTGAAATTGAGAAAAATAATGGTTGTTGAATGTCCATCGATTTGTCGGTAGGAATCTAATGTGGAATTGTATTTTAGGCAACGTTTCTTCAGCCGGATCACGTTCTCTTGCATTGGCCCCTGTCGCTCGAAAAAAAGTTGCATAATCCCCTCACGGTGTTCCCTGCCTTTCATTTCTCTGTAGGAATCGGTTTGGCACGCGTGTGTGCGCCTCTTTCGGAATACAAATACACAAACTTGCGCGCCGGACGTCGTTGGAACGCGCAAAAGTTCGTTGCACCTTGAAATTTCGCGACCGAGGTGAATTTCACTATTCGGCCGACCGAGACGAATCGTGCCACGTCCCGTTGTTGCTGCTTCTCTGGCGACTAATTAGCACAAACGTCTCCCATCGGCGAAATTTGTCGGATCGTTGCGAGCTTCCTGTTTTTGGCGGAGTTCAATGCCGTCGAGAACTGCCCCAAGAATTTCTTCTGCATCCAAATCCATTCATCCTAAATTTATTCATCCTAAATAACATCATTCTAAGCGTCCTGCTGTCTACACATTCCATTTTTGCCAACAGTGTCCTAAAAAATAATGAGGCATTTGCAATTAAGCACAGTCTGTGTCATGTCTTACAACAAACGTGTAATTTACAATATGTACAATTTGTTGATTCAAAGTGTGAAGCACAGAAAATAATGATGTACTATTCCAGGATCGTTTATGTAATTGTTTTTGAGCAGTGTAACAGAGCTAAACGATTAGTCTTGTAAAGGATAAGATTAAAGTGGCAAGTTTTATCTCTGAGATCAACGTTGCAAAATCAACTTTCAATTGAGTAAATGTAGAAGACCGTTGTGCAGACTCCAAGATCGTTAAAGCAAAAATAGATCAGCTAAATCGATCGATGCCACAAAGTAGTAATTGCGCGTACGCACGTAGTTCAATCAATGTTAGAGGCTGCCTTGACTATTGATCCTGTTGCCGCATCATCTCGGCTGTTTATTAGGGGGCAATGGTTTATGATAATCACCAACAACCGGAGAACGCATGGAAAAAAGATAGGATGCATAATGCATCCGCATATGCTTACCCTCGATTCATAATCTTTCACGTATGATTTATAATATTGCTCGGTAGTCGTCACTACAAAAGAATCAATCCTTTGAATAAAAAAGTGTTGGTGTACCTCACCGGTGCACCTAAGAGAGTGAACCTAAAAGAATTTGTGAGGAAGTAGACTAAATTGAATTCAAGAAAATTTGGAGAAAAATTTGAATTGAATTTTTTGAAGAATTTATAGAAAAGCACATTAAGTTTAAAATAAACAAAATTGTAATGGACTCCAAGGACAGTAAATGTATCCGCCTAATTTCTCAATTAAATGTTTCAGTACCTGGGCAGCACAGAGGTAGACCAACCTAAAGGCATCGATGTGGTGAAGGAAGCAATCTGCAAGCTGAAGTTCAATCAGCAGCTGAGGAAGAGTGAAGGAACGAAGACTCCAAAAGTCGAGTTGACCATCAGCATCGATGGAGTCGCTATTCAGGAGCCGAAGTCGAAAACGTCACCGAAGGTAATACTGCGTTCTACAATCCATTGGATATTAAGATACTCAACCAGACTTGATGTTCAGTCGATTGTTTCTTTCCAGCGGATTATGCACCAGTACCCGCTGCACAGAATATCCTATTGCGCTGACGACAAGGGCGAGAAGAAGTTCTTCAGCTTCATCGCGAAGGAAGAGGACGCGGAAAGGCACACGTGTTTCGTGTTTGTCAGTGACAAACTGGCCGAGGAAATAACGCTGACGATTGGTCAGGCGTTTGATTTAGCATACAGGCGGTTTTTGGAGACCTCGGGGAAGGATTTGGAGACGCAGAGGCGATGCATGGTTCTACAGCAGAAGATCAAGAGGCTGGAGCATGAGAATAATGTGTATCGTCAGCGGTTGCAGGACATTGCCGCTATCAAAGGCTCGGTTAGTTCTAAGAAAAGCTTCAGCAAATGAAAGATTGAATAGTAGAGATCAGCTCGCTTTAGAGGACTTCATGGCTGCGAAGAATCCTCCTTGCTTAATTCTAGCCTGAAGACTTCACACTAGGTTTACGGGTCGCGTCAAAATGACGCGTACTGATATTTTTAATTTGAGATTGTAAAGATGCAGCCATGGCGAATTATTCAACAAATTTATTTCTTTGGGTATATATTATTTAAAATGACTAAAAATTGGATAGACACATTCTGCTTAAAATAGTTATTTTTACTGCTCCGTAAACCTAGTCTTAAATCAGCTGATTAACTTCGTATAATTTCGTAATTATACGCCTAAGATTGCCCCACACTAAAAGCTTGAATCCGCTGATTTACTCAGTATAATTGTACAGTTATTCACCGTAGGTTTAAAGAGAGATCAGTGCGTCCCCAAAAAGTATATTAAGGAAAATTGGCGAGTAGCGGCCCAAGGGTTAAAGCCGCTCCCCGTGGAGAAGTGTAATAGCGAATAATGGTCTCATTATCCTTTTCCTAGGCGGATGTGTCGGCATACTTGTCGCAGCACAACCTACCGGATATCCTACATGTTCCTGGGGCATCGGGCGAGACAACGCAGGTGAACGGTACAAGCAACAAGTCTTCTTTGAACACGAGCAACGACACCAATGGAAATACGCCGAACGGGTCACAACCACCGCCGGTTCCTCCGAGAAGTTTTGAGAAGACCTTCGATGACAACTTCATGGGGTACGTAGAGTACTTCCATTAACACGTTGATTGCTACTATGAATGATTCTATTCTTTGACCAGGTTTAACACTACATAGAACTACAAAGCCCTAAACGAGACTAATGTATATTCCTTTATGATAACAACAGGTTTGAAGTTATTCAGATTTCATAGGATTTTTTTTTTGGTAACATATACTTGAATAATAAAGTATACTAAAAAATTTCTCAAGAAAATATTTCTATAACTTTACGAATTGTAAAAGAAAAAATCTAAAATCCGTCATTTTGACGGGCTCGGTAGTTCTAGTGTTACACATTAATTTATATTATGATATGTATATGTAAATGTATTGAATTGTGATAGGATTTTTGTGATGCAAAAGGGCTAATTACTTTGATTTTGTGGAATATTGTTGTGTTCATATATGGCAATTAATGTGTCGTCGTTTTTTGGAATATTTGTTTTATATTTATGGGAAATTTTGGTGCAAACAGAAGTGAGCCAACTCCCACGCCAACGGTTGGCACCAAACTGGAAGGACTGCTGATGGACGAGTTCGAGGAAGATTTTAATCCAAGAGCATACGAAACCGCATCGAATGGCACAACCAATCATCAAACGAACCATAATTCTCTTCTGAATGGACAGATATCTCCGAGTAACAATTTCTTCTCCCAGAGTAACGGGACTACAAGTCCGCCTCCATTGTGTAAGCTAATTACCAAATTGTTTTTCGGATATGAGTTCACAAGATTAAAATTTTAATGTGTCTCTTCCTTCTTTGTTTTTTGGTTTAGTGGCTCCACCACCGAAGGCGAAGGACTCCAGACGCCAAAATGGAGTGAAGGAGGATTTGTTTGGCAGCATTCCCTTCAACCCACCGCCGCCAATGAATACTAAAAATGATTTTAATGATCCATTCGAGATGGGCGAGTTTGGGGCACCCACAACGATTTCCAATCCGAGCCAGCAGGAGTTGGAAAACGCTATTGGTCTTTTAGATAAGAAACTACTTGAGATGAAGGTGCACAATTTGATCTATTAATTTTTCTTTGATTATCGATGCGGGAAATGATTAACGATTGAAATTTCAGGATGGTTTTAGTAGAGGCCTTTCCATCGACACGGATGACTTCTCGTTGGAAAGTTTGGACCCCCTACGGAACTGAATGAAAAACGCCCCTTGAAAAGGGAGAAACGAGGGGAAGGCCAATAATGCATTATATGTTCGTTAGAGAGCATAAAAGTCCAGGAAACGTATAGGCAAATTAGGAACTACATTTATACGAAGCCAAAATTAGTCAATTACTATTATAATTATTCTAATCTTATATTTATCGTGATGTATGATATTTATCACACGCCTACTAAATATTGATAGTAGTGTAAGCCTAGATACCGAACAGTGCAGAAATGTTACATCGCTAGAGGAACTAGAGAAAACAAATGGTATTGATATTTGCATGATTCCTCTATTAATACTGTTTGTTTTCTCTCGGGAAAAATTTTAATTGTTTGCAGCGCACTGTGAGGATGCGACAAAAATTGATTGCGGTTCGATTGATGAGGTTATTGAATCGTGGGTAATTAGAACCTCAAAGACTCTTTAGGAATCTCCGTGCCTTTTATTGAATCATTATATTTACAATTGGAGGAACAAAATGCTTTTCGAAAGTCTTATTAATAGAAGATGTTCCATTCAATGAGTAATCCATCTCCAAGAGTTATGGGAATCGCTACTTTTCGACATAATCAATTTCAATCGCACCGAAGCAGCGATCCGATATTTTTTTATCGGAGAATGTTTGAAAGCAGTACCATGAGGTTGAAGAGAAATTAATAACATATTTTTATGCAGATATAATCTAACTTAAGCCCAACTACGACTGTGCATTTCTGGCGATGCGAACTCGTAGATGAAGACAGAATCGAGAAACTAACTAAAAATAGTGATAATCATTATCCTACTAATAGATGTGCCTGTATGAGTAACATCTGCAATACTCCCATAGGAATCATTCCCTACTTCTTCCTTCGATCGTTATTCCACTTTCCACGGAAACGTATGAAAAAGACGGATTGGCATGAATGTCGTTCAAGACTTTTTACTCCCGATTTTGCAGACGTTCATGTGTCTTGAGATCATGCATTGTTTGGAGGCCGTGCAAGCCGATACGTTTGATACAGTAAAAGAAAGGTTATTAATTGTGTACATATGAAATGCTGTTTTATTATTGTTGCTCTATTGTTTAAGCATTATCGTTAAGAATATAATGCGTGAATAATGTAACCAAGAAATCTGTTTTCTTTTACGCCATGTCCTACATGCAATCCCCTGCGTAAGATGCATCCATTCTACAATATATCTAATGGGCATAGGAGACCAGAAGGTCAGGTCTATGTCTATTCCATATAGAAAAGTAGAATAACATAACCTTCATTCATACGACTCCGAAACGACTAGTGTTTGCATTTTCTTGGAGTACAAATTCGTCAGCTAGCGATCATACTTTCATATTAATGTATTAATAAAAAGAATATCTCATTATTTCTCATTTATCCGGCATTCTATATATTTCAGTTTGTAACGTACTATATATTTCTGCATTCATAAGTGCATTATCCAAGAATAAACATTACGTCATAGCCACTAGATCGTGGGCGTTTATGCAAATTTCTATTTCTGCGGACCAGTCTGCAGAAAACTCGACAGGAGGAAGTATATTTAAGACATTGAATAGCTCGTTACATCATAAATATGAAGATTTCTTTTGAGGAAGTTCCAAGGGGTTAGGGTACTGTATGAAACAAAAATTTCTCCAATTAAATATTTCATGGGGTCTCAGCGTCGGGTCTCGAACAACAATGAATGCCATGAATCTACAAAAACCATCGCGTTTCAAATTCGAAAGTTCCCGGGCTCGGGACTATTCTCTGACGTACCGACCGCGGTCGGCGCGCGCAGCTTACGCGTTTGTCCACAGGTGGGCGCCATTGTCGTAAACGTGGCGCGGCGAGGGCTGCGTCAGTATTCCGCGAGCTTCCATCGCGTTCTGTCGTAGTTCAGCTTTGGAGGAAGGAAAAATCGTGTTCCGCTCGATCGCGAATTGCTGCGGAGAACTGGCAGAAGAGTGTCTTTCGGCAGTTCGATAGAAGGCAACGGGACCCAAGGATGGCGGACGACAGCCACGAGAACGGCACTAGCAACGGCGACGTGCCCGAGATCGAGCTGATCATCAAGGTGAGCCTGGCACGCGTGCGGAGAACCGAAGAGACGAGGAAGGAGAAAGAGATAGGGGGAAAAAAAGGCTATCGTTCCGAGCACGATATGGGCGTGGAACTGGACTGGTTTCTTCCTGTACTCTCTTCCTCCTCTCTCGGCTTCTTCATCGTTTCGGTGATCACGAGCGTCGCGCCGAAAACCGCGGAAGAACCCCGGTGGTGACAAAGAGGACCCCGGCCTGTCCCGCAGTCTCCTTCCCCCCGAAACCCGTGGCCCGTCGTCATTCTGCTTTTTCCATTTCGGTCACCGTCGATCAGATCGATCCGCCGATCGATCGCCCAATATTCCTTCGAGCGGCTGGACTTCGGAACATGGTCGGCGTCCGTTAATAATCGTATTAGTCGATGACTAATTCTAACCACCGTTTTTCCCCAAACGAAGTCGGCGTACAGACTACGATAACGTCCACGCGATTCGGCGATCTACCACGTACCGGGTGTCTCGGTTCTACTCGGTGGAATCACTCCATTCAGCGGGAACATTTCGATGATTATTTCCCGGTGACGTTTTGCGGTTTCGTTTAGGAGCAATGTTACAGCCCGGTAGTCGAATATAAGCTATCCCGGTATACGTAGCTCCTTTAGTGTCCCCAGCGGCTCTCAACCCTTGTTATCCCTTGCTGCGGATGGTATAGTTACTATTTTGTCAGGGGCAAAGTTACAGCATGGCAATTGAATATAAGCTACCCCGTATGTATAGCTTCTTCAGTGTCTCCAGCGGTTCTCAATCCTTGTTATTCATTGGTACACATGGTGTAATCTGCAGGGTTATTATTAGACTGCGGATCTTTGGGCAAAATTTGAAATTGTTTGCAGGAACTGCAAGACGCGGCTAGTGATTTAGGAAAATTGAAAATGGTACCTCGACATTCTTAAATATTTAAAATCTTTTTATTCTTTCAAACCACTAATTTTTATTAAAAGTGCACAAAATCCGCAGTCTAGTTATTATTTTGTTAGGAACGATGTTACAACTCGGCAACTAAATATCAGTTACCTCATAGCTTCTCCAGTGTCCCCAACGGTTCTAAATTGTTTTTCGTTGGTTCACATGGTGTACCCGATAGGGTTACCGCGAATTTTTATCAGATAAAATATACATGATTTCTCTCCTTATTTTTAAGACAATTTTATTTTATTATAACTCGTAGTATAATAGTTATAATTAGGTATACATAATTTTGCAATTAGTTGAAGTAGCAATGTCGGCGAATTAAATTATGATCAGGTGGAGTCTCCTGCCGCTATGGACAGTGGTATTCCAGCTTATCTATCGGTAATTTTTCAAGTGGTCACTTAGCATTTTGAGTGTCTCGAAAATTCCCTGAAATCCGAGTAACGTATTGAATGAACTAAAAATTGAAATGTTAAGTTTTGTGACGCCGAGAGAGTACTCAACTTTTTTCCATTTAACAGATAAAATAGCAGATAGCGAGTCGTCCTCGAGCCCCAAGTGGCAAAGATCGATGGGAAACAGATTGTTTTCCTGCCAGGGTAATTGATACTGAATTCTCTGCTGGTCAATGTCGCTCAATGGCAAAGGAGATCACGCGGAAATCGGACTACGCGTAACGAACGTTGAAACCGAAGGATCCACGTTGGTAGAGTTAGGTCGGAGACTGCGTATGTTTACTACGTCATCGGTGTTCTCTTCTTGGAAGTCGGAAACCCTTGACTGCGCTATCTCCCGTGATACGTTTCGACGGTAATGCTGCGTTCCTTTCTCGGCGGAGCCGGAGTGCTTGTCACCGGTTGATTCATGGTTTATAGCTCGCCTTGGCGAGCCGCGTCCCTTTTTCCCGCGTAATTTCATCGGGAAAACATGAGCACAGTCGGTCAATGACGAGAACGACGCGTTCGCGCCGGTCGTATTATTAATTTAGCCAGATTAGAGTCGCGCATACCCGCACAGCGAAGTACGGGGAAGCAAATGAGGCTGAAGGGTACTGATTGCTCGCCAGTCGAACTTGGAAGTTAGATCAATTTTTCATCAGACCTTGTATCTTTTCCAATATGGCGGCCGGTGATGCACGGTGTTTGTCATAACTGGACGGCAGATTTTATGCGCTTCTAGCAGAAATATGCCCGTAAAATACACCGAATGCTGACAGAAGATGCACATTTTCATGGATTACATTTTTATTATTATTTTTTATTTTGCGTAAAGACACGCGGTCTAATTATAAGGTTTCGTGGCAACCAACCGGAATCGTTGCCGGATAATTGATTATCTGTCGAAGACAATTTGCTCGAGGCCCGACAAACGACACGCGTATGAAATCGTTGATACCGAACGAATTTTTCTCCAATATAGATAACAACGAGCATTGTGCGCCTCGATAGTCAACAGCTGATTGGTAAACAGTTTTTATTACCTTACGGTTTTCGAGAACGGAATAAATATTCAACTGCACTTCGAACTGTGGAATAACTTCAAGTCCCCTGTTATCTTACGCTTATCTAAATTCTGCCAATTATAGTAGGCAAAACAATTTTTTTATGTACAGAATTAAATGAAATATATTTTATATTATTCAGCTGGAAGTTAGTAAATATTGGTGGGTAGCCAATAAGTGAAAAAATCATACTTTTACTGAAAAATTTATTTGTATAGTTCTTCTTACTAACACCACCGACATTACAGGTCCTTTAGCCCTGAATATTTATTATTCCAGGTAGTGAAAAAATCTGGAAAAATTCCAAGGTACTTATCGAAGTCTCTAACTTAACGTACGTAAGCATTGGGCGAAATGTTTGATCAATTTTGCAATGAAAAATAGAATAATATCTCAAAACTGATCCAGAATGAAGGATTATCGATTTTTAGAATCCAGGGGAACGTTATTGGACGAGGGATTAGAAGGAAAAATTTGTGTAGGACGGTGCAAGAGTGATAGGCTGTCGGCGATCGATTCGATCGAGGGCGAACTCGATCCAAGTTCTCGGAACGGTCTTTCACCGTGTGCGTTCCTGGGAAACGACTCCTTAAAGGGAAAGAGGCTTCCCTCGATTGTCCAATTACGATTTCGTCGATTAAACTTTCGCCAATCCGGCGATCGGACTCGACTCGACTCGCTTCACCTGTGTCGCTCCTAATCTAGCTCAAGCCGTTCCCGTGAAGCAGTGTCAAACGCTAATCTTATCGCGTCGGCTGTTTGATTGCCGATGAATCTCGCGCGCACTGTGCACACGGTTTGAGAAAACGGTCTAAACGACAACCTCTGTTATCGTTCCTCGGCCTAAATAAATAAATAAACAACCGACAGGATCGCGGCAGCGTCGTTTCGATTCCTCTCGTAGTATTCGAGGCTGGCGATGATAATTTGATTAACTTAACACCTTACCTGCAAGACTGTTACGCTAATAAGGTACAGCGAAGTGGGAATACGCAAATAATCCCTCAAGCTCTCCTTGCCGGCAGCGAAAATAGTAATTCAAGAATCATTCATTTCGCACAATTTACAGAGAGAGAAAATAATTTTAGTCAGCTTGATTTTACATAGGTCGGCCCAAAGACCACTAGGACATTTAAAATTCCAATTTGTTTATATTAACCCTTTGCACTCGAAGCTGTTTTAACTCCAAAATGAAACATTTCTTTCGACCTAGAATATTTCCCTTCTACACATTTTTTTTTCATACGTTATGCATACGAAAATGGTACGATTTACTCGTACAATACTGAAATGTTAGTAATCTACTAAATACAAACAAATTTAATAATGTAAAAAATATTTTGATTAACGATACAGCAATTTTTAGTAGCCATTCGAGTGCTAAGGGTTAATAAGTAATAACATAATAAATCGTTTCCTCTTGTAAAGTAAAGTGGAAGTTTTGAATAAAACTAAATTATTGATACACCGTGTATGTGAAGATGAACACACATTGATTTATTGGCCCGGCACCTTTCTCCGAATTGTCATAAATTATCCGTGTCGTCGCTGGTATTAATAAAACCGACAGCTCTATAATTTCTTTTTCCAAAATTAGTATACGCGTGTCAATGTTTTATTGATATGCGAATGCAATACTCACTATGCCGTGGTATAACGTTCTCTCGTGATGAAGTGGCAGTAGTAACATCTGTTGAACGCTGCCACGTTTTTTAACCCTCTGAGGACTCTTGTGGTCCTCGAGCAATATTTCCAGCATAATGCATTTTCTCTTTTAATCATTTCAAAATACCGTCAGGTTTAGATCTTATATATTATTACTAGACTGTGGATTTTATGCATTTATGAGAAAAATGAACAGGTGTAATACAAATAGGAAAAAGATAAAAAAAAGTTTAACCATGCCGGTATACCATTTTTAACATATAAAAATGATTAATGAGCAAAATAAATTTTTACTTAGCTCCTTCAGATTGCGATTAACGTAAAAATTTTAGTCTGCACAAAGATCCGCAATTTATTACTATCGAAAATATTCGTGGAAAATGATTGAATAAATATCTTTAGTAGAGTAAATATTACATTAAGAACTGGGCAGAGAATAAATTCAACTTTGCATTTGTGACGTAGACATTTTTGTTATGAATATATTAAATCTGTAGTGTAGATTTGAGCGTTAGCTCCCCGCGAAAAATTTTATAAAATTAAATCTGTAGTGTAGATTTGAGATTTAGCTCCGCGAGAAAAGTATTACTAAATTAAATCTGTAGTGTACATTTAAGGTTTAGCTCCCCGAGGAAAATAATATTAAATTAAATCTGCAGTGTAGATTTAAGGTTTAGCTCTCGAGGAAAATATTTCTAACTTTTTAAAAAATCCTCCAGGAAGTGGCAGAGCGAGAGAGAGAGAGAGAGAGAGAGAGAGAGAGAGAGAGAGAGAGAGCATCGGTGGTATAAAGCGGAATCCTGCGGGAGCGTAAAATAGCCGGTGAAGTTTCATTACACGAGGAGATTTAATGGTAACTGGCCGACCTTGCACTCGGAAGGCGATCATGCGAGGTCCCCGTAAGTGTGTCAAACGGGATAAAACGACGGGGGAGCTCGCCGAAGTCCTCGAGATTCTACCGTTAAACGATGAACTCCTTTACCTTCCGCTTTCCTCGCTCTTCTGGCTTTCTTTCCCCCTTTTGCTGCGTAAACACACTTCTTTCCCTCTTCCACGACCTCCTCGCGATTATCTCGACGCTTCCAATTCGGGTTATTTTGCATTTGCTCTTACCCGTCGGTCGTTGCCACCGAAACACTCGTAGCAACAATCTTTGCCTCTTCAGGAACGATTTGTTTAAAGTGAAAAACCTGTTCGAACTTCTGTTACCAAGCGCTTAAAGCAGGAGCGCTGAATTATACCAGCGTGGACCTAATTTATAAATCGTGGTTAATCAGTGCCACTAGCAATACTAATTCTAAGAATTAATTTTAAGCAATTAATACTGCTTTCAACTCTTGAAATATTTTTCTTTCTTAAAATACATAATGGTCCAAATTAGTAATACATTTTTGTACAGATATAATCTAACTTAAGCCCAACTACGTTTACGTGGTCCAAATTAGGCTACTCTCCCGTAAATGTCGCCTTACGAAAATGGCACCGTTAAAGTAATTGAGTTGAATAAAATTTTCACAAGAATTTTCATAAATTGAGAACAGCCTAACAGTATTCTTAAATTCTTTAGTTTTCACTGTTACCCACTTTTGTCGTAAACACTGCTCAATATTATATAAACATAAGCATTGTTCAAAGGGAAATATCCTGCGTGTTCCACGTTCGAAAACGCGGACGGGAAAAGTATCGCATTACCGAGTGCGGTTACAAAAAATCGATCGCATGTTGCGGCTTAATCTACTCTAAGGTCATTACACAAGCGTCATCGGTTTCAGCTAGACTGATGGTCGTGAATCTCCGAGCAGGGTCACGGTATAATTTCCGTATAAGTTATACATAAATAGCCCCGAGCTCAACCGAAGCATAAACTAAAATTTGCAAACCGTACTCACAAGTTTCTCTCCAGCTTCATCGAAGCCTTCTAATTAAAAGAAAAAAATATAAGTACGAGTATCGATTAACGTTTATGGAATGATCTCAGTGTTAAGATTTTTTAGTAATGTCTCGAAAAGTTTATTTTATTTTTGCAAAATTTTTTTTTGCAACATTTTTATGCAAAATTGTATTAATTAACTGCGAGACGCAGGGGCCACATAGACATGTATTTATTTTCTTAATAATTTTGTGAAGTTGAAAATAATATAACAGTATTTTTTAATTTTCTAAAGCTTTTTACTGTTTTTTATTTGACTTTTCCATTTTTGCTATGGATGCATAAAACAGTCCACTAGATACGTACTAGATTTAGTAATAAATAGTGAAATTGAATAGACTGCAGATTTTATGCATTTGCGAGTGGTTGCAATTTAAACAAAAACGAGTAGTGGCAATTTAAAGTGGTAGAAAGATTAAAAAAATTTAAGAGCCATACCCTCTTATTGAAATGATTGAAGAAAGAAATTTTTATTTTTATCCAGGAAAATCTCGGTCATTTAGACCGTGGTAGGTTTAGTGTTAAATGAATATATTTTAGTAGAATATATATTATAATATATTATACTACATATTATATTTATAATACATATTATTATACAAAATCCAAATAAATTTAATTTCATCATTTTTGTAAAATAACATGTATTAGTTACTTTTAAGGCTCGGTAGGTTCAGCATTAACATAGTTTAGCAGTCGTTTGTGTTGGCTGAGGGGTGGGGTTATCGGGTCAAGAACAAAAGCTCGTATAGTCTGTTATGGCCTACAAACGCTATAACGCGGTTCCGCAAGTGTCCCAACATTTATCCTCGAATATATTGATGTCTAATGAACAGTAACGTCTGCGAACGAGCGCATAAAAAAGAAGAAACGATGACATGACGTATCCTCGACGATCAGAGGACACGTGCGTTATGAAACTGTATTCATTAGAGTAGCATGATGCTCCACCGATAGATGAATCGTTCGCGTGATCGCGTATTTACTTATTTACCGTGTAAAGCCGCATAATGTATTCGACGACGTGTATCTTGCACCGTTGCTTCTTCTTTGCGCTTCCCTTTGCTCGAGATACGAATCTACATTGCCCCTCGTTTATTTGTTGACTCGAATTTTTTAATAATCGCTGACGGAAGAGCCGTGTAATTGATTCTTTCGCAAATTACGGGTTAACTTCGTAAGTACACGGCTGCGCCTCACCTTTACGTTGCAATTATCTATAAATATCCGGTTTTTTGCTATCTTACTTTATTGGCGCTCGTCATTATTACGGTACACTCTTTTTCTAGGATTTCTTTCGATTTCTTTGAAGGCTTTGAGGACGGAAGTAATTATGATGAACTTTCTGGGACACTCAGTTCAGTATACCTTAAAGATTAGGAGTAAATCAACAGTCTTTATAAAACGATTATCGAGTAATATTATAATTTTTATAGAACTTCAAGCTGACTTCAGGCTTGCTTTAAACTAAATTCCATAAATTAATATATGTAATAACAACTTGACCATTTAAAATTAATTGTGAAACAATACAATTATGTTTTTAGTAATATTTTATTTTTAACCGATGTGTATTTGAAGCTTCAGGCATGTGAAGTGGACTATAATCTGAAATCTTGGGATTCAATTGTAAGGCAAACGGTTGAATAAAAATTTCTTTTGTTATTCGAAGAGTATTTTGTGATAAAAGTAAGTTCATTTAATGTCGTTAGTGGTTTTACATTGCTTCCGAAACCATACCTCGGTCAGGTTGAAACACGAATACTGTGTGCAAGTGCACCGGTGCCCGCAGAAATGCTTATTTAAGAAGAAATCAGGAATTTACTTCGGTCAACTGCTAGACGGTATCTTATATCCCATAGGTGTGCATTTTGAACAACGTGAAAAATCGTATAATGAACGTTCGAAAACCAGTTGTAATAATCTTAACCATTAACACGTTTGCAACCTTATCATTTAATTTATTTCTTCCTGTATACGTCTAGTCCTTCCAGCCCTGGTCCTTTAAAAATCCTCTGATTTGCTTAACAAGTTCTGTTTTCATACTATTTATAACATAATTACACAAATGAACAAAATTATGCACGTAACATCGTGAAGCAAAGAAAAGTGCTTCGATGTTATCAAATATTGAAGATCCCTGATTACTATCTCGATTAGTTTGATTAGCAACGCTAGTGTTAAGTACTTAATACATTGCAATTGGGTGCATTTAGTTTTCTCCGTTATCAGTGCACGTAATTTTCCGGAGGTAATTAACGCGATCCACAACCGGGCACCCAGATAATAACCACTTTCAATTTGCTTAATTTGATATTCCGCTTACACTCCTGCTAAAAAGTCACAAACCTCCTTGTGGCCTTCATTCCGTGGATAACTTTACATTTATTTACATTCGCGTTGCGAAAATACGCACCGGAAATTTATTTTACAGTGACTCAAACAATTGATCAAATGTTTGATTTTGTTTAAATTTTTATTTAACTGAACACATGTTAATAAGATATGTAACAAAATATTTTATTATAATACGTACATCGTTTTTGTAGTTCGTATAATACAGAATCAATTTAAATATGTTACACGTTTTGAATAAAAGTAACAAATTATTTAATGATCAAATTTTTGAGTTTGAAAAAATGAAACATTAGTACTTCGTATACCCTCCTTTCGCTTTCAGTACGGCTTCTATGGGTCTTGGCATACTATCTACTAAACATTTATACTGTTCAGCCTTAATATTTTCCCAAGCGGTTTTAACTTCTGACCATAATTCAATAATACTTCTAGAATTGTGATCGAAGTTGACAACTGTTCTTTTTAGTAAACCCTGTAGGTGTCCTATTGGGTTCAGATCAGGAGACTATGGGGGTCAGTCTAAAACAGTAAAACCATGAGCTGTTAACCATTCTTTGCTGATATTTCCCTTGTGTTTGGGGTCGTTATCGCGCTGAAAAATGACTTCTTCTGCGTTCTTATTCCATTTTGCCAAGCTTCCAATTAAACCTTTCTGCATGTGTATGATGTTGCAGCCATTCGACCTTCAATTTTTTCAACGCATCTGATGCCCTCACTGGTCATACAACCCCAAACCATGATATGGCCTCCTCCAAATTTCAGCGTTTTTAAAAATTTTTTTTTAATTATTTATTTATACAGGTCGCATCAACATCTAGGTCATTAGCGACCACAGATATTATATTATAATTATATTAATAATTACAATAATACATTATTATGTCTTTGTACTTAACACGTAATTCACTTGTAAGTATGCTGAGGAAATTTCAGTGTTGGATGAACGTAATGCGACCGTACTTGTTCTTTATTTACTCGCCATGCCCATTCGCGTCCATCGCACCCAAAACGATTAATTTTCGTCTCATCTGACCATATTACTCGTGCCCAATCGAGATCTGTATAATTTGTATATTTTTCGACAAACTGCAGTTGAAGCTTCTTGTGCCGCTTTGTAAGAAGAGGTTTCTTTATTTTTCCTCTTAAATTCACTTCTCGCAGTGCATTACGCACTGTTTCAGCGCTTACGTTAATATTATGGTGTCTGACTAAATTTTTTTGCATCTGCATACAGCATTATCAACCCTACCATTACGGATAGATCGTATGATTAATCACTTTGTGGTAGTGATCCTGCTTTATTTTTTAGTATGTTTTCTTTTAAAGTTTTACGTACTGAAGACACAGTACCAACAGAGCACAGTAGCTTCTTAGAAATCTCGTGATGAGAAAGCCCAGATATTAATAGTTTTAATAGTTTAAATATGACTAAAAATATTTTTTGTATTAATGATTTTATCACAAACGCATTCTCGAAGGTTTAAATATAACGTTATGACTCACCAGTAATTACATTTGTGCTAAGGAATGCGAAAAGTATAAGAATTTTTCATAATTGAACTTAACACAAATAATTGATCAAATAATGCACAGAATATACAAATTCGTAATACACGTCCGCTTTGTACGATTACAGGGCTTAAACTGTCGCGAAGTACCGACGCAGTGTTTACATTTTTCGTGTGTATATGTACATATATCGTTCGACCTTTCAATGTTCAGTAAAGTAAAATCCACCGTCATCAATTCCAACTTTAGTTGTTTATAACTGTGTAATAAAGCGTTTCTGAGCAAACTTCAAATAACATTTTTTTCTTATTTCCACTTGTAGGATATGCTCCCCAAGTTTGTCCATTAAAACCCGGGATACCCTGTACATTTTTTCATGCTATACATACAAAAATGGTGCGATTTACTCGTACAATATTGAAATGTTTAGTAATTTATTAAATACAAAGAAATTAAATAATGTAAAAAATATTTTGAGTAATGATACAGCAATTTTTAGTGGCGCCTTACAGTCGCCGTTCGAGTACTAAGGGTTAAGTATACAAGAATGATCGAGAACCTTGGGTCCGCATGGTCAACTATACAAAGGCACCTACACGAAATGGGAAAGGAATATGGGTACCGCATAAATTATCTGAGACGAACAAGAATATTCGTCGATCAATTTGCACTTCATTGCTATCCAGATTTCGTAGAGATCCATTTCTTAGCAGAATCGTTACCGGAGATGAAAATGGATTCTTTATGATGACATAAAGCGTTCCAAGCAATGGCTTTCTGCAAACCAAACCTCAATATCAACCCCTAAACCTAGCTTATCGCTTAGAAAGGTGTCACTGCGCATTTGGTGGGACTGTAGAGGCATAATTCACTTTGAGTTGTTGAAACCTGGAGAAACCGTTATTGCTGAGTTGTATTTTCAGCAATTACAACGGCTGTATTCAGAACTATTGAAAAAGAGGACATCTTTAGTCCACAGAAAAGGTGTAATACTGCAAATTGACAATGCCCGGCCCAGTTCAGCGAAAATTCGCTCAGAAAAAAGTCAAAGAATTGCAATGGGAAGTTTCACCGTACCCCCCGTACTCACCGGATATTGCTCCCTCTGACTATCATCTTTTCAGATCTCTGGAGCATTATTTAAGAAATAAATCGTTCACTTCTGTAGAAGATACAAGGAGGCACCTTAAGTCATATTTTGCTTCACGAATCCTGGATTTCTATAATAGGGGGATTGGAAATTTTGCAGAAAAGCTGGCAAACTGTCCTTGATAATGATGGAGTTGAATTTACTACAAAGTTTGTTGTAGAGTTCAAAATAATTGATTACATATGGGTCCCCCTAACAGTTCACGACAAAGACCGTGAACGTCGATTGTAATCGAATCGGCGAACTTTCGCAAGAGAGAAAGGACGCAATTCGCGGGTATACGTTGGTCTCCCGCGTCCGCTCGAAGATGAAAGGCGTTCCAGCGTCTTCGTGACATTTGATCCACCGTCGACGCTTTCCTCGCCACTGATATTTGATGACACGGATACCTTTGCCGGTTTCCGTCGTTGATCGAAGTCACCGAGATCGATTCAAGGCTCCGTTAGATCGTCGAAGCGGACTGCTCATGATTGCTGACAATGAGATGTACCGTAACTCGAATTCCCACCTGCGGCAATCACTTTACGAAAACCGAGGGAAATTCATTTATAAGCCTCGTAATAACTGTAATAAAAGGTCGATGTTATTATAGCAATTCTCTCTGATTCCTCGCCATTAGGTGACTCTCGAGAAACAGTTGTCAGACTCGTTATACGCCGTGAATGATACGGAATTTGAAAATAAGATTTAATAATGCTTAAAGCTGTGTTATTTTTTCATTCATTTTTATTCATTTTTATCTTTGAAATAAAATGGACTCCGATTTTGCAAAGTTAAATTGCTGGTAAATAGAATGCAGATTTTATGCACTTGTCAGAAAGACAAGAAATTTGAAATGGTAGAAAAATGAAAATAATTTAAATTATTAACACGTTGACCCCCACGGAGGTCAACCGAGACCGGCGCTCTTGGTTTGCTTAAAAATGATAGTCATCAAATAAGTGGGACTGAATATCAATTGCAATAAAATCTGTTTTTGTGCGGTAGGTAGAGACCGCATAATAGAAACCGCACAAAAAAAAGTATTCAGAAACTTCATAAATAGCTATAACAAATAATTGTTTACAACATATTGAAGAAAATCTCTTTTATGCAGTTGAGATGGACCCCTCATAACAGGTTTTACTGTATAGTATAAATTACAGCGTAAGATGCAAACTTAATGATCAAGTAACTAGTAACGGTTATTAGTGGCTCTTCATACGAATGAAATAGACTCGATTTGTGTGAAGATACAAAATTCAAGCTTTATTTCATTTTCGCTGAGCCGCGGATATTTTAAAGCGTACCATATGCGATTTGATAGGAGTATGATCACGTCTGCTTTTTGACAATGCACACGGAGCCCCGAGAACGCGAATAGATATCGACATTATGGCATCGACGGTCAGGCAATTTAGGCAATTTGTCGCTCGGACGATCAATCTTCCACGGTCCGTCGTGCCGGGGACATTTTCCAAAAAGCACACGGAACTGACCAAGCGCAAAATTGTTCTGGCCTTGGCCAAAAAGTCTCGGCGAGCTTGGCACCGGGTGCGTCCGGCTCTCTCTGCGGTGCATGACTTGCTCTCGCTCTTAAAACTCAGAGGTCGGGCTTACGTCACCGGGGAAAAAATACTCCTGCCCGTGTGAACGGCGATTCTGCGTTCATTCTTCGTTCTCCCTCCCACCACGGCAGAAAGTTCCGATACGCCGAGAGATTTCGTTTTGGAAGCGGCCTCGCGAGATTGTCGAAATCGAGTGAAAATAGAGGCGACGCTCTTGATGGAGAAGCTGGCACAGTGCCGCGATCACAATTTACCCGCGCTAATGCACGATCCTCTTGATTATCGCCTGTTCGGGCATCAAGTGCCGAGACCAACTTTGAGGAAAAAGCCTCGTGCTGCTGCGGAAATACCTTTTCCTGGTCCCGTTCCAGAGGATCGTTTATTAAAAGTGAATTTCGATCGGAAAATATTGCTGCACGTTTGCTCGACTGGTCCGGAAAGGAAAATTTAGTACTCCCTAATCTCTTGATAACCGCACCAGCTACCTCTCTTCAAGATCCAAGGTCTATTAGTATCATTACACCATTATCTTCCGGTGTATCGTTTTCAGCGTAACGTTTACAGTCAACTCGTAAAGTTATCCTCCTGAGCACCTATTAATGGAGCCGGGCTCGGGCCGTAGGCCTCCACGTTAGGGGATGCTGATTCTTAAAATAAAATTAATGGACGCTGTGGTACCTCGTTGAATATCATAATTTCGGCATCCTTTGAAACGCACGACTCCTAGGATTGTGATTCTTATAATAGAGTTATTTCATCTGAATTCTGATTATTTTGTCAGCCCGTTTAAATTATCAGCTACCTACCAATATAGGTAGGGCTTTAGGACCAACATTGATCTCAGAGAACTGGATTGGAGAACGTGTGTAAAATGAAATCGAGACGCAAAGATTTGCAAGGGCTTAGCTATTAAATCATCAAAAGCGTTTTGATTGATCAAAATCTTGAAAAGTGGCTATTTTAAACGGAGCCTCCGCAACCGACAGAAAGGGAAAATTTTCGGCAGAAAACTGGGATACGGTCGGAAGAAACTTTCGAGCGTAGCCTTGAGGGAGAAAGAAAGAAAGTGGGGTGCGTCACCAAGGGAATAAATAAACCGTGACACCGGGAAAATGAGAGCGGAGCGAGTACGCTAGATACTCTCAATTTGCTCGATCAACTGGAGAAAACAGTTCCATGCTCGTCGAGTCGAGTCGAGTCGCTTCCACGTTGACCACAGTCTGTGCATGATTGCACAAGAAACCGTGGCATATATGAATTCATAGCGTCGAATAACGCGCCCATTCCATTTCCCTGTCGTTGATAATGTTCACCAAAGCTGTAATGTCATATAAAATTCATTTACAATGAATAACGTTGCGTCCATGTGTCCGCAGGCATCGACCATCGATGGACGTAGGAAGGGTGCCTGTCTCTTCTGTCAGGAATACTTCATGGACCTGTACCTTCTCGCGGAGTTGAAGACGATCTCTCTGAAGGTGACCACCGTGGACATGCAGAAACCACCGCCAGATTTTCGCACGAATTTCCAGGCGACCCCGCCGCCGATTCTAATCGACAACGGGGACGCCATTTTGGAGAACGAGAAGATCGAACGACACATCATGAAGAACATTCCCGGTGGACACAACCTCTTCGTGCAGGACAAAGAAGTGGCTACCCTCGTCGAAAACTTGTTCAGCGTACGTAAAAATTAACCATTAACCACGTTCACCCAGTTTTTGTTCCATCGAATCATTTAAATGTTCCGCCATTTTGATGGCAGCTGACGTTACAAATGGTTCGTTCAGGCTAACCGTTCGCTTTGCTATTGCAGAAATTGAAGTTGTTACTACTGAACGCAAAGGACAAGGACAAAGACCCAAAGTCGTCGTCGCTGATGGCACACCTGCGCAAAATCGACGAGCATTTAGGTCGCAAAGGGACGCGTTTCCTCACCGGGGACACGATGTGCTGTTTCGATTGCGAACTGATGCCGCGGCTCCAACACATCAGGGTCGCTGGCAAGTACTTCGCCGATTTCGAGATCCCGGAGACCCTGGTACATCTGTGGCGGTATATGCACCACATGTACAGGCTGGACGCCTTCTTGCAAAGCTGCCCGGCTGACCAAGACATTATTAACCATTACAAGCTGCAGCAGGTAACGGACGCGCCATGAAAGAACTGCATATTTATGCAAATATATACTCACGGAAACTGGTATCAGACAAAAATTGTGCTCCGTTGAGCCCTTCGCATTCATTTAAAAAATCTCCTTGACCCTCACAGGCGCCTCAAAAATAGTCGCATCGAATACTCTAGGATGATACTTCATTTATTTTACACTTTAAACGAACAAATTGTGTCTACGTCATATTTTTAAGAAGTACATCTTATAAGACAGACTCTGAGGAGCGCATGAGAGGTTGGACTAGTCCTCTTAGGATTAGAGTTAAGAACGAGGACTCAAAGGAGTACTAGACCTACTTTATGAATGTATTTATAAAACCGTGTAATACATGGATCAAAAGTGAACTATGTATGAATGAGGGTTAGCCATGTAGACTGCGTAGTACATAGGTCAAAAGTGACCTGGTAGGCATAAGGCAGACGAGGGTCAGCCATGTAGATTTAATCTTTAGTCGCCCAACTCGTTTTTAAAGTCACGTAGAAATTTAATGATTGCCGTTGCAGAGTATGAAGATGAAGAAGCACGAGGAGCTGGAGACCCCAACGTTCACGACCAGTATCCCAATCGAGGTCAACGACGACTAGGCTGGACCTGTGCCGTCGGGCCTACGATCTCGTCACATTAATTCAGAAAAAGCATGATGATCGTCGGCATCACTGTGGACACGGACGGTGCATACGCGACGGCGCAGTAAACGTTTTTTTACGATTGTTCTCCGACGAACAGCTCCGTGTAGGAAGGATCTAATTAATTTATGAGAGTAAAAAGTATTCGGAGCTCCAGATAGAAAATTCTGCTCGACGGACTCTCCATTTCTACAAACACTTTTGCTACATTTGATAAACGATCCGTCGACGCTATTTTACGGTCCAAATTGAATGCAGACTACAAGTAGCTTTTTTACCGCAAGAGACAAGAACATATAAGTACATACACACGTGAAATTGTATTAAGGCGTTCAAAGACGACCAGTTATGCGTATCCAGGGAACCACATGATTTTTCCTTTTTCTTTTACATTTTTTGTTCGTCTTTGTTTCTTTTTTTTCGTTTCTTTTCCCCTTGGTGGCTACGTACGACGAGTGGTACGTAGATCTGACTTGAGTAGCATTATTATTAGAGAATGGCATTTTAATATTTTACACTGTACTTTAGATCGAGACTTCGTGTATTTTTTTTAAGAGTTTCTCTGTGTCCCCCCATCTTTTGATGGTTAGCAATCAAATGAAGGATTATAAGAGCGACGTATGCATTCGGATAGTGATCGACCATTGAACATAATATTAATATATTCCTCCGCCGTTTCCCTGGTCTTTTCTTCTCGAAAATTGTTCCCCGTTTATCTCCCATCTGAACGTAATTGACTTTCTTTTATCAACGTCTAAAACTGTAACGGTAGTCTGGATAGGAAGGGATATTCTAGTCTAATGTATTTTGCATTGAACGCAACGTTCAAAAAACAGCGCTTTGGGATTCGGAATGAAATAGTGCATACGTTTCTTGGAAGTTCTACGTTGTAATACAAAGTTCTTAGTTACATTCGTCGACTTGATTTCGAAATCGGAATTTTCGTGGATGGCTCCACGCAAGGGAAGAATTTTGCGAATAGTATGCCTGGTCGTTGCGGACCTCTTTGTAAATGTTGCCTTAAAAAAGGTGGAAGAATCATCGTCCGGGAAAATAGCGCTTCTTATTAACACAGTCCAACGATTTAACAAACTCGGTATTTTCGTATTAGCGATTATATTATTATAATTATATTATAAATGATTATTATTGCTATTATTGTATTACTTTGGTTTATACTCGTAGAAATGAATATACCAGTGTTTACAATAATTCGACCTGATAATGTATTTACTAGAAACCCCTCACAAACAAACATTCGTATTATTTATAAAGTTACGAGAGACGTCGCGATTTCGTATTTGTTACTCTCTGTTACAAGATGTTACCGTCTAAAACAAACAGTTTTGGTGCGGTGATATCTTGTATAATATATCGGTATAAATATTAACATTAATATTTTCATGTAACTCTACACATGTATTGTACTTCAGTATATTCGAAAGACTTTTGCACCTGATATATTACAGGAAAATAAGCAGAAAATTGTGCATTCAAATTTTTTATTGATGTTTATCGTTGATAAAACGCAGCTAGCCTAATCTCGAGAAAATCATAAGCAGGATCCGATAATGAAAAAGAATATATCTATCCCGACGACATTCGTGTGGGTTTTAAAATAGCACGCGGTTTCCCCTTCCTCATGACCGCAACTATTACGACGCGTCTTCCATTCATAAATAGGGAAGCACTTGTCGTGCGGGCGGCCATCTTAACTACGCGATCGTTGAAGCTTCTTTTATTTTGATCGTAGGGAACACGCGGCCTCCCGACAAATAATCGCCGACCGAGCGACAACAAATACCAGAAAAATATTTACAACCGGCCAAACATTTCCGTCGGTTCGTCGCGAATCGGTTTTTCGGCGTTTCGGTTGTTCCATTGACTACCGCGGTCCCAGTACGCAGTGCACAGCTGATCAGTGGCCCCGACGGACGGTCGCCGCTCGTTCGTTCCTTGAAATCCCCGAAAAACGACAGAAAAGTTGCCGTTACCCGCGTCACCGTACAGTGACAGTTGAAATTCGAGTCTCAGCCACGTGCGAAAAAATTTCCACAGTTCCCGAAGTGTTCCCGGTCAAGTGTTCGAAGTGTGCGTGACCGTTTCCCGTTCGTTGGACGTTTCCAATGGTTGCCGTCCGGTGAGTAGAAGCGCACGGATTTTAAAACCGGGTCCTTGCCCATTTAATGCAATTACACCGTGCCTCGACTCCATCTTTAAAAATTCTCTCTCACCGTTCTATTCTCTCTGTGACATTCGTCGATTCGAAAAATCTATGCGTCGCCGCAAGGGTGGTGGGAGGGGGAGGAGGGGGGGACACACGAACAGAGATTTTTGATCGGGACCTTTGCCCGTCCACGCGACACCGAAATACATCCGCGCAACGGAATGCGCTGGACATGCAACAACAATGCATCCGCGAGTTTCCTCGGTAAGTTGTGTGTTGCTGGTTCTGCGGTACGCGCGCCGATTTCCGGTGTACATACACACAAGTACTTGTTATCGTTAAGGCTTAACGTCACGTTCCTTTGTTGTCCGTTTCGTCAAACGGTGGATTTATTCGGATCGATTCTACTTCGGCGAATTTTCTCCTTGTTTTTCAGGGAGTCAAAAGGGGAACAGCGTTGTTCCTCTAGAGCAAGTTGCGTTCCGGAAAGTTGCAAAGCGATTCTATTTTCTCGGGCGTGTCATAGGCACCAGGGTCAATCGATGCCACGAATTCCAAACTTCGTCGACGATTTTAGCCGCACTGACGGACGTGCCACTCGATTTAAAAACTACGTAAGCCGGCGGACGAGCTTTCGTGGCCGAAAATCGACCGTTAACCGTGCGAACACGTTTCCCCGTAACCGTTCGCAATAAAACCATCCATAACACGACGGATACTGTGTTTACTCCACGGACAGGACACCGTCCGTTATAGGTTATGTAATCGATACGCTAATCACCGTTCAGCCGAGACCATTTGCTCGTTCGATTTCATTAAACGGACAGGGGAAAAGAGAAATTAGTATTTTTTGACTCGCTAGGGAACGAGCCTAGAGCCCCGGTTATATTTGTGATCGCGTGAAAGCGAGCTGCTTAGAGAGTCAATAACGAGCTTTATGGGGCCACATGAATTATTGCGATCGTAAAGAACCCGCGTTCGGCGGCGCGTTAAGGGGGCACTACCGTTCAAACTCTACGGGAAATGAATACGGATCCTGTTACAGAAAGGCTTGACAGAAAACTTTGGTCTTCTTGCTGTACAACCACTATGTTTATAGGCCTCTTGCACCGTAAGCTTGTGCTCGAACAAATTTGCCTTCAAAGATTACGAATTTATTCGTGGAGAATCCTTGGACCTGTTGATCCGGTGACTTTTCAACTTTGAACCCTTTCAAAGATGCGAGATAAAGTGAGGAAAATTGACGGAGAAAAATTCTGTTACCATTTATATAGCTATAGGGTAAATTCAGAATTTGTTACTTATTTTAAAGATAGATAGATAGATAGATAGATAGATAGATAGATAGATTTAACACAGAAGCCTTCAGCTTGATTTTTTGTTACGTAAAAAGGAATTTTTATTAACTTATCCGCAATTAACGATAGTTGGAGCATGAAGTATGCTTTCCGCGAACGGAGGAGCTTCTTCAGTAGCTAATCTTGATAATTGCTCAGCATTTCTGGCTTCCTCAGTGGCAAGCTGTGCTTGAACGTTAGTTCGCATAAAACGAAGAACATCCTCCTCCACATGGAGGAGGAATCTTCGCAAATATATTTATAACTTTTAAAAATCAGGTTTGTTTGAGCTCAAATCTTCTACATAAATACTTCACCGTATCGTATTAACGTAGCAGAGAACTCAACAAAATTTTTGAAGCTATCACGCTGTCAAAAAATTATTTACCAACTTTTCAAGGAATTATATATCCTAAAGCTTTGTTTACAAATATAATTTTATTTTTTTTTCTGTCAATTGCGGACGTTGTTTTGGTAGGCAAGATGTACACAAACATTGATTGAAAAAGAAATTAAATTTACCATCATTTACGTATGAATAAAAATATATTCTTCGAGACGAAAATTCGTGACTGTTATTGATCGGTTATGGGCGTGTTTAGGTCATACGCTTTTTTAGCGGACGTTGCCTACGCGAGAAAAAGTGTAGCATTATTTTCAAGATTTCGGTGTTTATTTTCGCCTTGAGCCGTAACTTGTTGAGCTCTGCTTAACGTTAGCACTGCGTCCCTCGTCAATTATTATTCTTGGTTCCTTATTTTCGTCCGGCATTAACGGGATAGTCCGTCTGTATTGTTAAAAAAAAATCGAATTTTAAAAATTCTACGCTACACTTTAGACAATACCTAATTTGAGAATTAAAAAATTGTTCTTTTTTCAGATGTAGCAACACTTTTAAACCCTTTGCACTCGGAGCCATTTTAATTCTAAAACGAAACATTTCTTCCGACCTAGAATATTTTCCTTCCACATATATTTTTTCATGCCATAAATACGAAAATGTTGCAATTTACTCGTACATTACTGAAATGTTTAGTAATTTGTTGAATACAAACAAATTTAATACTGTAAAAAATATTCTGAATAATGATACAGGAATTTTTAGTGGCGCCTTACAGTCGCCATTCGAGTGCTAAGGGTTAATATTTCGTTCTGAATAAAACGGAGAATGAGATTAAGAGTTACGTTAATAACATTGTAAAAACGCGGAATTTTCATTGATTAATTAGCCTTTAAAAAAATTCAGTTAATTTTTAGATGGTGATGGTCGAACAACCGGATGACTGCATTTTTCCAGTCGGCCATGTTTGTTCTCCGAACACATGCAATTTCCACGTAATTGGCGATGCTCGTCCCGAGCAGATAATTCAACCGGCAAGGGTCATTCACTGGTGGAACAATCATTTTTCTAAACAATTATTGCAATCACCGGCCGTTATTGCTCCGTTCGACGACGCTCGAAATTACGCGTTTCACTCGCGGCTGATCGATTGCTCGCCGTACAGCGAATCAACAGGTGTTTAACGAGATTGAACGAGGTTTCCGGCGTTTAACCTGCTCGATTGCGGAGGCTCGTTGAAAATTCCATAGACTTTCCTCGAGGGTCGCAATCCCCGGGACGGGTTCTTTTTTCTAATTATTACGGCGCGGGGATGCTAGTTTGCTCCTGGTTGTTCGGCTCGCGAATCCGTTCGATCCGAGCCCCTGTCCGAGACGCATTCGAGACGTTTAAAAAGAACTGCCAAGAATTCTTCCAAATGCGTGAAAATACTCGTGGAATTCGCTTTTCCCCGCATTGCCAGGAGCAGACGAAAACAGCCACGCTGTGTCTCCTGGGTTATTTCATGACACAAATATCTTGCCGGCACGCTGGAATTCCGCTTTTCCTTTTTCGCCTGTCCCGACGAACGACACTCTCTCGTTCCTCTCTTAAAATCTCCCTCCCCCCTCTCTCTCGTCACTGATAGAAATGTCCTGCGTGTCTGGTGCAATTAGACCCTTCTTATGTCCTTTTTGGTCAAAAACTGGCCGGTCCGACGCTGGCCCATTGTGTGCACGCGCAACTGGCTATAACAACATAATAATTTCTCAAATTTTCAAACTACAATCTTCAAGCAGCTGGCAGTTTCCTATTTTTATTTCGATGTTTTCCATACCGGAAAATTTCAAAACCGTCCTGCGATGTTCCATCGCTGAATTCGGATAACAGAGAGTTTACTATGTCGTGAATTACGGGAGCAAATATCTTCCAAAGTGTGTCGTGCTTGGTATCATTTTAACCGGGAAAATGTGACGAATATGGCGGTAAAAGTTTCATAAAAATATGTTAATAAAATAACATTGGAATTTTGAAGGGTGAACATGAAAACACGAAGTTATCAAAAATATATATATATATATATATATATATATTCTTAATACTTGTGGATGGTTGCAACCCTTCCTGAATAATTACTAAATTTTTTATGCATTAAAGAACCACGAACAGACTAATTTTTACATGAATATTTTCTTTATGTCTTCTGAATTTTATAATTGTATTTGCTTCTGTCGTCAATGAAAATATTGTAGCTGGATCGAATGTTCTTTGCCAAGAGTGTTCAAACTACGCTGGCCCTTTAATTGCTGCTGTTTCACAATTATTTCGACGAAATTTACGCGCGTGATAGGTAGGTCTTATGTCGAAGTATGTTATTTTACTCCGAAGTTGCGATAGATCTCGCTAGATCCACAGGGTCGGTCGAATTCGATCCGCTGTCGCGCGTTTCCGCGTCAAATGCTTGCCCACGCGCGTTTATTTTGCATTTTCGTCATTTGCGTGTCGAAGAACCGCCCTGTTGGCAAACTTCGCGGGAACGGGCAAAAATAAGAAGTATTTCGAAGTATTTCGATCGCTCGCGAGAACGTTCGAACGTTCCCGTGGCCAAAGATTCGAACAAATGAACACCAAAATTAAATTTATATCCTCCAAAATGTTTCCAAAAAAATATTCAACGGGGTGAAGATGACCCTCAAAAGTAGCCCTAGGTTGCAAACAATCGAGAAATAGTTTAATCTACGACTCGTGTGTTTTTCAAGAAATATTCAACACCTCGGGTGTAAGTTGCCCTCGAAGGTAGCACTAGGTTGCAGACAATATTTTCTCGTTCATCTCCTTTGAAAATATATTATACCTAAATTTGAATCCTTTATCTCATAAAATAAAACTCGTAGTGACGATTTCAATCTACGAAACACGTATATTATTCATCTCTGCAATTTTTTTAGCGAATTAGTTCGAGACGAGGAAAAGATGTTGTAATTTTTTGATCAGAATGATGTGGTTCGCAGACTTTCCTCGTTGGAGAGCACCGACACCTCGGCCACAGCAACAATTCGATACAGGACCGATGCACGTACATGCAGCCGCGCGTGCCAATAAACAGTTTTCTTTCTGATTGATGCCTCACTCACCTGACACGCCCGATGCTGCCAGGTGCGAGGCGAACGAGGCGAGGAGAAAGGGAAGCGAAATATTAATTCCGCCCAGCGTTTTATTCTATCGCGTGGCCACGAGCCAAGTGCGAATTGAACGCGTTCGGTTACCAATCTCATTAGTTTCTTTCGATCGAGCGAACAACCCCGACGTTTGCACTTCCGGTGTCCTTGAGTATCAAATTCTAGATTCGCCGATGCATCCACCAGGTAACCGATGGGACGATCTTTCATATCTCTTTCAATTAAAAATATCTCATACAACAATTATTGGAGACCTTACTGCAAGAACTGGGCCATTTTTTGGTAAAATTGTGCTTGATGCAATTTTCTATATTTTTGCACATTACCGATTGTACATTGCAAGACTTAACTCTGAGGCCTTATTCAAAATATTAGTCACATTATTTTGTTTTGTCCAGTACATTACGAAACATTTAAATATTGTGTGTGGTATTATATCAATTTGATATTCTTAAAGTGGACAAAATCGTCTAGTTTTTGGGTCAAAATAGCTTCGAGTGCAAAGGATTAAATAATTTTATTGAATTTCCTGAGTGAAATGACCATCAGTCGTTTTGATAAAAGATTGTGAAAAATCGAACAGAAAATTGGTCATTCCCTAATTGGTCATCCTCGTTGTTGATCCACAAATCATGATTGGTCAACAGGCTCATTTCGAGTGCGTTATCTGAACGGGGTCGGTTTGTAGCGGAAGTAGGTTATTATGCGAAGGGAGTCGACGGTAGAATTTTTGCTCGTTGAGACGAACCTTTTTGCACGTCTCAACGGGACCCGAAGATCCGAACAAGCCCGGTTGCATTTTAATTCACGCGAGTGCACCTGCAGGAGAGGAGAACGCATGCGTGCGCGCGTGGGAGCGTGGCACGCGCAGTGCCGGCTAATTATGTGGCACTCCTACGTTCCACGCAGCACAGGTGTCCACCGTTTCTTTACTCGCTGCCAATTCCGTAACGTAACGGGTGTTTCGGAGTTATCGACCTCCGCACGAAACACTTTTACCGCTGTTTCGATTTTTAAGAATTTTGTAACATCTCCAGGGACTGGATTCTCAATCTATTTTGTTTAACAGTGTACTGAATTTTTACATTAAGATTTTATACTGAAATATAGACATTTTTAAACATTTACGTTTTTTAAAAATAGAAATAATCCTTAGGAAACTTTTCATTTTCGAAATTGTATAAAATAAGTGCCACCTTGATGTGCTCTAAACATATTTTGAACAACATTTACTAGAATCGAAAGGGTGTTTATTATTTAACACGATTATTGTAGCATTGGTTTCCTTATGTAGTTTTGTGTAATATTTAGAATAAGGTTAATTCAAAAGTATAGTTTTGGTGAAGAATATTGTGGTAATAGAATGCAGGTTGAGAACCTCCAGTTCCTATATAAGAAAGCGATTTTTGCGGTCATAGATTTTTGTCAGACACCTGGTATGTAACTGGTGTGTACCTATAACTATAAGACAAGTTCGTTCCCTTGGGAAATGGGTCAAACGGTCGTTCGTTTAACTAAAGCCCCGACGAGCCGTGGAAAGTGTGAAAGCCTTTGCTTTTCCTCTCGAAAAATCTTCGGAAAATCGCCATCTAAAATTACTTTGCACCGTGTCTGACCTGTCATGTCTCAATCTACTTAATGTTTCGTTGGAGATTCTGTTATAGACGAGCCAGTTATCCTTGTAGATGTGACGTCATTTCGTTACGAATGAAGTAATCGTAGACAAGGTTTTATGTCGACAATGTTACTATTTCAATTTCCCTCATAAATTATAGTCCACCACATTTCTCGACCGAGTATTGTACATTTTAAAAAAGACCTCGATAGTTCAATGAAAGTTTGATCGACAGATTGTCCAAGTAGAATGTCTCCTGCGTAGTCAGACAATGCTCCAACGTAACAATTGAACACCCCCATCCGACAGAAATTTTTTCTAACAGGTCCTGCCGTATTTTTCGATCTACGAGCAAGATATAACAAAGAATTCGCGATCACAATCACTAGAAAACCGAGAATAATGCGATAATATATGCGAAAGCGATGTACACGATACTTGTGAAAAATTTATCTTCACCACCGCCAATGACAGAATTTTCTCCTGTTTAATTAGTTCATTATAAAAGTTTTGTCAACACAATTGTTACATTTTTCTGATTAAAAGTGAGACCAAATTCAATTCGGACCACATTTGTCAGTTCAATCGACGATTCAGTGGAACCTCGATTATCCGAACCGACAATACCGGTAAACAATTTAATGTAAACTGAATTTCAATTGAGTCTACAAGTCACCAAAAATTTAATCTAATACTGTAGATAATTCTTCTATTATCCTAGAACAGTTACATCCCTTTGTTCGGATACCAGAGGTTCCGCTATATCGAGGATTAAACGAGTAAACACTGTCCAAAGTGGATCGTGTTTGGTATCATTTTAATCAGAAAAGTGTCGCGAACGTGCCAGAAATAATTCCATAAATAATTGATAAAAAACAAAGATAATTTTATCATTGAGACCTCGATTATGCGGACCGATCATGTCAGAGTGGTAAACAGTTCAATGTAAATTGAATTTCAATCCATTCTACAAATCACCAAAGATTTAATCTAATACTGTAGATAATTCTTCTATTATCCTAGAACAGGTACATCCCTTTGTTCGGATAACAGAGGTTCCGCTATATCGAGGATTAAACGAGTAAACACTGTCCAAAGTGGATCGTGTTTGGTATCATTTTAATCAGAAAAGTGTCGCGAACGCGCCAAAAATAATTCCGTAAGAAAATTGATTAAAAACGAAGATAATTTTATCCATTAAACTCGTATTATCTCTCTTCTTCTCCTCTAGCGGTAAGCGATTAATGGTCCCGTACGGAACACGATCCAAGCAGCATATCGGCCCTGAATTTTTCGCACGTATCGAGCCATCGCCCGCGGGAATCGCGGGGGCCAGCGATCCCCTAATATTCGAATGGGTGTTCGCCGACAGGCCAGACAATTTGCCGGGACGGATTCCACGGTTCTCTCCTTTTCATTTTCTCGCGACTTTGTCTCCATTAATCGCGGCCCGGTGCGGCCGTCCGCTCATATCCGCGGGCCTGAATAATTTGAAACAGTCTCGGGCGGCGACACGCGAAACCGCACGAAGAACGTCGTCTTTGGAGGGCATCCAAATCGTTTATCCGGGAAACCGCGAAGTTTCCGCGGCGGATTCTTGCGTCTAGCGTTTCTCGGTTCGGCCGGAGAGCTACACGGACGGGAGAGACCCGAGTCCGCGTTACCAACCCCCCTGAATGGGACAAGGGACACGCGTAATCGTGTGTATACATACACCCACACACATGTATATCTCATTTACCGAATCTGGCCGCTGCCCGATCAGCAGTGTCAGTGATCGTGCCTCGTCCCGAGCCGGAAAACAACGCTAACTATTCGACTATCGTCAGTCGCACGTACCTGGTGTAACGAGAGAACCTGGCACCCGCAGGTAGGCCTTGCCAGGAGGATGGGGGCCCACGATGGGGGAGTGCCATTGCTCTAACATCGCTATCATGCAGCTGTTCCATGAGCTGAAGCAGCAGTTCCCTGCGCTCCCTGATCACGTCGTCTCCCAGTGCATCGCCCAGGTATAGGTGCTCTTTGTCCACCATTGCTGCTCCTGGAGACTCGACTCGCTTTCTCGAGCATGGTCCTTACGACTCGCGTTGCTTACCCTGCGGGCCTATTATCTCGCCGCAACTGGATACTATTATCTGCGGCTCTTCGGAACGTCGGAAAAAGATGGTCACGAACGCGTTAAGAACGTTTTACTTTCTTTAATAATTTTATCAGGTCGAAAATAATATAGTCTAAGAGTCAATGTGACCAATTTTGTATTTTAGTTGGATCGAGCTTCAGTAAGTCTAATTTTTATAAAAGAAACAAAATGTGTTGAAATATTTATTTTTCTTTGAAATCATTGAAGTTGGATTTACGTAGTTGCTTCTAGCCAATCGGTCTACGTGAAAAATATTTTTATACGCAACATAGCGTACGATTATAGCTGTAATTTGCTACAGATAAATCACGACTTTCGAAAGATTAACATTCGGATGCCGGAGCCGGGTCCGTTTAGACCCAGTACTTCAAAGGCATCACCTAGCCATTCTCCCTGCTATAAGACGGTTAATTTTTATATGTTTTGTGCTTGGTAGGTTTAATGTTGGTGGAGAATTTGCATTACTTTTCGCGATCGAGTACTCCAGGAACGGCGTCCCGGTTGCACAGAGTGTGCTCCTAACCAGTCTGCAAAGATTTTCTCTCCCCGCTCATCCGTCATCGCTAAAATACAAAGCACGACAAGGACTAACACCGGTGTACAACTCGCGTATTCATAACACTGCCGTTTATGCGAATTAACGTCCGGCGAGAAACTGTTGTACCCAGCCGTTGCACGAGCGTGGAACCTGTGTGTACGTGAATCCTTTGTGCTGAACTTGTTTGTTCGTTTTATAATACTAAAAAATCGTCCATGGCGTGGTACGAACCCAACGACGTCACCCTAATCAACGGAACTTTAATGGAACACACTAAAATATTGATCTAATCCCCTCGAGACGGAAATGCCGAGAGCTGTCGGCACTTCCGGTTGCACGATATTAATGATTGCCGAGCCTCAGAGTCATCCTAGAGGACTGCGGAACCCTGACGTTTCTAACCCCTTGCGGTCCACCTGTTGCATTTATTTGCATTCGACCATTTAGCCGGGATATAATCCACTTGGATGAATGATCATCCGTGCTTAACACGTTCGCTGCTGCTGAAAAGCAATCTGTCTTGCTCTGGTTTCACTGTTCTTAGGGATATTTCGGTTTACACAATCCATTTTGTTAATTTGTTCCGGGCCCAGCGGAATTTTTGTCGAAAACAGCATTCGATCAACCATTTCTAAAATTTTTATAAGTGTTCGCCATTACATATTTGGACAGCTTTTTCGCGAAATGATAGTCGTAATATTCAAATAGTTCTTAAAGGCCAAATAAAATCAAAGTTTATCCAGAATTGGGCGTCGTACCCGAAGGGTTTCTAATGAAAAGGGTGCTTAAGGGTAGAAACCAAAATCCACCAAATCCACTATTTCGAAGCAAGCGTCAGTAGCGAACGTGTTAAGGGGGCCGGTAGGCATTTGGCCTTGACTGTCATGCTATGTTACGCTATGACTTTTTTTCTAGACATTTTACGTCTTAACACTAGAACGACCGGAGCAGTCAAAATGACTGGTTCCTAACTTTTCTTTTATAATTACTGCAATTGTAAAAATGTTTTCATCGGAAATTTTTCAATGAACCTCTTCATTGAAGCTCATATTACAATAAAAGTTGTATGAAGTCTGAATGGGCACAGTCTTGTCACTGTTACAAAGCAATATACGTCAGTCGCATTTATTGCTCGGCCGTTCTAGTGTTAAATAAGTAAGTAATCAATTAAAAATGCATACCATCGTGTTTGTACATGTCTTTGCTACGTCTGTCCAAAGCGTTTTTTAGATACGAACTCTAAATCTCTCGAAATTAAGAGAATCTCTCTGCGGCAGCCATCTTGTGGCGTCATATTTGCTTCAGAAAGCGAGTTTTCTGCCGAATATTAAAAATTACTCCACGATGAGGTACAAATTCGCAATTTGGGCTCTGGACAGACGTAGATTGGACTTTTAGGAAACACAAGTGACCACTTTTAAACTGCTCATTGCAATATTGAAGCGTCAATTTTTCAAGATTTTGACCCTTGCAAGTTCATATACGTATATTGCAGAGATTCTCTGGATTTCGAGAGATTTAGTGTTCGTATCGAAAAAAATGGCCCTGGACAGCCGTAGCAAGGACATGTACGAACACGGTCGTATGCATTTTTAATTGATTACTTACTTATTGAAGACGTACAATGTCTAGAAAAAAAGGCACAACGTAACATAGCGTGACAGTCGAGGCTAAATGCCTGCCGGTCCGCTTAAACTCCGACCACAACCCCTCCACCAAGGGATGTTTAATCGTTCCCGATGCTCGTAAGCGATCACCCAGCGAGGATCTACGATCTGCCAACGGCATTTGTGAACGCGTAAACATCCCGGCACATGACCGGATCCACCTGGACCGCAAGGGGTCTAACTCGCCCCGCATCACCCCCTCAGGAAGCACCGCGAGTCCGTTGCGGAGGAAGTCAGTGTCGGGCAGGGCATAGCCCGTTGAGCTTAACCTCCCCGCAGAGGAAAATCCGAGGGCAGAAGGGTTGTGAAATGGTCCTCGAAGGTCCCATGGCGACCGGAACACTGGCTGACCCGGGTGCGTGTGTGCGTTGCAGAACAGCCACGACCGGGAGACATGCGCGAGAAGCCTGCGCGCCACGCAAGAGTCACGACCGTCACCGGGCGCCTTCCCTCCGGCCGCGGTGTGCGGCATTCTTCAGCAACAAGCCCAGCAGCAACAGCACCCTCAGCAACCCCAACAGCAACGACCAAGCCCGGCCGCGCAGCAGCTTCAACGTTGCTGCGCGATGAGCCAGCTCCAACGAAGCAACAATGTGGCCACCGGCAATCCGCGACCGCACAGGCCAGCGTCCTTGGACATCGGAGCTTCCAGACGCTGTCCCCTGAGCTGCAGCAGGGTCGCAGCGATCTCCTCGTCGCCGCCGATCGCTGGTAACCCGTCGACACCCTCCTCGGCGCCACCCGCATGCACCACCAGGGGATTCTTCGACGACTGCATCGCAGGACCCCCGGAGACGAACTGCAACAACCGCGTGCAGAACGCCGGAAACGAGCCGGCCGGATTCGAGCTGAACGTGAACGTTGCCTGCAGCCCAGCTGGCAATCGTGGTACGCATCAAGAACAATGTCCCCTTACCCTTTCTATCAGCACCCTGAAATATCCTGAAGCAGACGAGGGCCTGTGGACATCGCGATTGATGTGGTCTTTGAGGACCAGGTTGAAAAGGATCGAGCTTCGATACCCAGACCCCTAGGATCCTGTAAGAATCTCTGGACTCGTTCAACATCGACTCCTACTCTTGCCTTCTTGGGGGTTAGATCGTTTCGGTGACCTAGTCATTAACCCTTTTGCTGCCACGGTGGTCCTATGGGACCGACGCTTGTCTTCTCAATTCGCCCATGGTGACCACCACTTTTCTGTCTCCCTCAGTCATTTCTGAAATTTTTTGGAAAGATGCCACCACTAAGAAAAATGTGCTATCAGCAAGATTGTGCTGTTATTTTAATATATTTCGCAGTTCTTCGCCATTAGAAAAGGTTTAATTTTGTATTGTGACCCACTGGTGCAAGTTCAAAAATTCGCGTGGCAGCGAAAGGGTTAACACGCTGACCGTGTACTTTGTTGGTTTCGCCTCCAGCGCCGAAGGGATGCGCATTCTCATCGAGTTCGTTTGCACCGGTCAGCTATGACCGCCACGGCAGTCGACGTGTCGAAGACGCGGCTGCTTTCATCCGGTTGCTGTTTTTAATGGGTTCTTTTCTTCTTTTTATCGTGAGCTGCGACGCCGAAGCACCCTGAAGCGGATGAAGGCTTCGTGATCGATGCGGTCTTTGGAGACCAAGTTGAAAAGGATCTTCCTCCGATACCCAGATTCCTCGAACCTCGTGGGAATCGCTGAAACTTGTTCAGCATCGACCACCAATTTTACTCACTTCGGGGTCAGACCCTCTTGGCGACCTGCTCTTCAAAGATACGCGTGCTTTCATCCGCTCCATTGCGTTCGCTAATCGACTGTCGTCTGGAAGAAGATAATTCAAAGCAGCAAACGGGGTGTTCCAACGAGCGAATGAGAAATTGCAATTTCAGTGTACTCGTTTGAAGATAACACAGACTGTCGGCAACCGGTGGAAACCGCTAGTCCGTCACGACGGAGCTAGATCCCGAGCCATTTCCGTTAACCGGTGGCTCCAAGTTGCAACATGGTTGCAGCGTAGTTGATGAATTAGATACATGCAGCGGAGCGGTTGCGTAACAAGCAATTACGTCGCTCGAGTGCATCGTGTTGGTATGGAAACGGGAATAAAACAGGTTCCTGCCACGTGCAGCGATCTCGCCGCTCATTTTTAAGTCCGGTTACAACGTATCGTGACCTTGCCACGCGGATGTCCTGCGGATCGTTCGATCATCGCCATAATCGTACAATGCATCGCTACTGCGTTCCTCAATCGATACCGTCGACTTCTTTTCGTCCATTAGCTTAGGCTGCCTTAGGCCGATGCACAGGGTGTACCGTGATCCTCGCGAGCATTTCTTTCACGCCGCGTCTCCTTTTTCCCGGGAATATTGCATCAAATCGCTGTCTGGCTATTTGCCACTTTTGCTACTTATTACATCGTTTTCTGGCCGTAATTTCTGTAAACATGAGAACAAGTGGAGGTAGCAGGCTATGATCAGACATGACAGATACAGTGGTGTATCAATCAGGAAATTTCGACACCGATCTTTCTCCTAGAACCAGGCAAGAATAGTATTCCTGGTTTCGCTGTAGGATCGCAATCATTCTCGCCACTATTGGACAATTCACTCTCATCTTCGAACAGGGGCCTGCGTTAACTATTCACAGGACGTTCTTCAATGTCCCGTAAAAATTCTACGTTACCACTTCTTGCAGGAGCGATTACTATATCATTAACCGATCGATATTTAAGTGCTGCATTCTTTGATCCTGCAGGGACCCGATTCTTTCTCAACATTTATTTTGATATTCATTCAACGTCCCCTATTCGATCCTCCAATCATCAGAACGTCCTCCGATATCCTCCATTCGATCCAATTCCCAGGACGTTCTCCAACGTCCCCTATTCGATCCTCCAAACAACAGAACGTCCTCCGATATCCCTCATTCGATCCAATTCCCAGGACGTTCTCCAACGTCCACTATTCGATCCTCCAATCAACAGAACGTCCTCCGATATCCCCCATTCGATCTAATTCCCAGGGCGTTCTCCAACGTCCCCTAACAATCCCCTAACGATCACCTTCGCCAAGTCAATTCAGATCTATCTTTCCGTCAGTTTGTAATGTCCGATAAATCTGTAGACTTCCGAACGGTGCCCACGATCGGTGGCGCCTGTAAACGAACCGATCTGATCGTCGATCCACGGCCTCACTACGCGGACCCGTTGCTCAGCGTGGAGAACACAGGCCCACAGATCGATCACACGAGAAGCTACACCTCTGTTAGCCTGACGCTTAGGCCACCGTCCTCGGAACCTCAACCGCCGATCAACATCAGATCACAGGGCTCGAGCCTGACATACTCGAGCTCCTCCCTGGATCCTCGGGGTTTCCAGAGTCGCCTTCAAATCAGCATCGGTGCGGGAGCCGTTGGCAGCGTGGCCGCTGCAAGGATCAGACCTCCGATGGGTCCCAGCAGACCCAACAGCTTGATACCGCCGGTACAAACCGGTCCCCAGAGGCCGCCAGGTACGTGATTCACAAAACAATTTAATCTTCTTTTTTTTCACGTTTACCAAAACATACTCTATGAAAAAATATATAACTCACGTAATTTTGATGATTTATACCCGAAAAAATCACAAATGTACTTCAAATACCAATAAACGTGTACGCAAAATTTCAATGCAAACGGTTTGATAGTTTTCCCGAAAAAAAAAATCGTAAAAGTTCGGGTAAGAACAAAACACCCCATTAACGTCAGAGGAGTCCTCGGTCTAACCGGAAGTTGCTTTTCAGGTCTTCCAGCGGGACCACCCAGCCAGTTGCCACGGCCCACGACAACAATGAGCGCCCCAACCACACCCTCGGTACCACCGACAACGAACATCGTCCCTCTCATCAGCCTTCCGACGACACCGTCAGGACCGACGACGACCTCGCCGCCCTCCAGTCCTGTTGGCGAACGGATACAGGCCAATTCCGATCAGAATCGATCGCCGTTGAATCAAGGTATCCCCTCGCCGAAACCCTCTCACCGTCCTAGTCGAAAATAACCTTCGGTCTATTTTAATAAACCGGGGTGTGCGTACGCATGTGTCCGTGTGTATCCTCCTGGTTGTAATACCGAACGCGTGCGCGCGTGCGTTGATCATGCTTTGTTTTTCGGTGGCTGGTATTATATAGGAGTGATACCCACGTATATTTACCTGCCGAGAACCGACCAGTCTGTCCGTCGCACGTACTACGCCCACGCACGTAACACTGAGAACGATATTTACGCATTCCTGACCCCACGCTCCGTCTATACATAGCCAGGCTCGCGGTTACTCTACGCGGACCACCTGATCCGCTTTTCCTTCTCACCAGCGGCGTCGTCTCGCCGATGACCATGCGTTTCCTGAACGATCATGGCCCGATCGCTCTACTCGGTATCGGTAAATTGTCCTAGAAAATTCATGCGGCTGGCGAGGACCTCCGGAAAGAACTCCTAAACCACTCCTGGAGGTTTGCACCCTGCCCATCGGTATTAGGCCATCAATTTCTCAAGATCATCCCGTTTGGTGATTCAATGCTACCTGGAAGTTCATACAAAAGAACAATTACTAGAGATAGGCCAGAACCCGAAAATGTCGGGTCGGGTCGGGACGAGAATTTAGGGATTTTCAAATATATAGGGATTCTCGAAAATATTTGTATATTATGAACATTGAATATTCTCAAGAATCCCTATATATTCGAGAACCCAACTCGTCTTGACACGTTGCATTCCCAACCATCGGGTACCTGACATTTTCGGACACCTCTAACAATTGCGCATTACATGTAAAGAATTGTCATAATACTCACTTTAATGTTTTTCTTTTTACTGATGTAGTGGCGGAGCGTCAAAGGAAATTGGTCGCCGAGCAGCTAGCCCGGAAAGAAAGGCTCGCCAGGGAGTTGAGGGCCGAGAAAGGACGACTCGAAGCGATGAAGAAAGAGCTGCAGTCTCTTTCGAGACCCTTCGATTCCTCAATGCCGCCTCAGGTACGTACATCACTGTCGAATAATAGAAACATCGCAAGCTTTACGGCCGAAATCTATTCCGTAGGAGCTGAAGAGGATATTGAGGAGCGAAATCTATCAGCTGCAGGTGGAATGCGACAGATTGGCGGATGAAGTGGATCAATGGTCAGATCCAAGAGGTAGTTCTCTGTTATTCTATTTATTATACGAGAGACAGAGTGATATTTTTATTGGAAGCTAAATCAAAATTCGTGCCTCGGTGTCTTCTTCTTCTTCTTCTTTTTCTAAACATTAGAAGAGAAGAGTCCATTGCCTAGACTGCAGATCTCTCTACTGAAAATGAATAAAGGTCTCTTCATGACTGCAGACATATATTTACATTTACACAAAACAATAGAAGTCTGTAATTTAGACAATTGTAATCCCTTACAATTATAAATTAACGGCAGAAAAAGAATTTTTAAACACATGAGAATGTTCTATATAAAAATACTCAGTGTCTCGTATTAAATAATTTGCGTAGCAAGTTCAGTTACGTTCAGTATAATTACTATTAACGATGGTTACCACTGCAAAGCTTTAATTGCCATCTTAATTTTCAGTACCTCTGGGCGAAACGAACGAAGAGTTCTATCAAGATATTTATACTGGTCAACCGTTGCCACCGACCTCCAACTTCAATCCTCCGCCATTGCCCAGACAACTGCCCGCTTGGCAACCGGATGTAACCGGAAATAACGTTGACAGAGAAGAACGGGACGGTCCCTCTTGGGTCTGTAGAATGTGTACGTTCGATAATCACCCGTTGATGAACAAATGCGAGCAGTGCGACATGCCGAGGCTGCTGGATCATGCAAACGCAGGTACGGCTTCCAAAAAGTCAATGGAGGAGATCACCAAGTCTCTAGCGCGCATGGACGCCGATCGAAATCCTCCGTCGACGTCGGAGTAACAAAAGTGTGCCTTAACAGCATGTGTACTGTTTGAACTTGTTCTGAACTGTCTTGAAGATTGACCGCTGCATACTGTGATGCAGTGTGGAACGAAAGGTGATAATAGAGTACTATAAGACTTTTCGAGAGAAAGCAATAATGTATTGACGCCCGCTGGAACACGAGGTATCAATAAAACAGGACCTAATATTTACTTAATCGTAACGCATGGACGTGTGTTGTTTCTTTTTACATTAATTTTTATAGCCCTTTACTGGAGTAACTTGAAATGTTAATACTTTACGATATCTGTAAGTTGAGTGGAAACGCATGTTTTATTAATTCGTGTGTTGCATTCAAATGAATTAATGATAGTAATTTGGTGTGCTGTGTTGGTTCTTTCCTCTATTTTTTTGGTTACCGTAAATGGGGGTAAGTAGTTTTTAAAATGTAAAAGATCATATCAAATTGTGGTATCGATCATAAATGTAACAGAATCTGAACGTTCGATTTACAGGCGAGACACAAGATATTCATATACGAGTCACACATCATCACAACTTTTCACCGAGCCGTGAGTATACTTTTAGAGTGCATTCCGTGAATCAATAATCTTCGCAAGATCATACAGTTGCATACAATATAAAGGAAGTTTCTATTTCTTTTCCAGGAACAGTGCATAGTTGGGTGGTATGATGTGAACTGCAATAGAAATTTGAGATAACTGTATATAAAATTATTATTTAAATTAAATAAAAAAAGTTGTAGGAAATCAACAGATTGCGAGAAGAGGGCACGAAAGTTTTAACAACTTCATTTCTTTTCTTTCATTTTTTATTTATCATAACATATGTCACGAAAAATTAATATATAATTTAATTGTGTGTGTGTGTGTGTGTGTCTATATATATACACACACCTTTTTTGATACTCAAAAAAGATTGGGAGAACGCATCTGCACTTTTCGTTACTGAACAACAACGTAATAGTAGTCTGGCTCCTATTTGTATGAGTTTTGAAATACTATTTAAAATACAAGGTATTTGTAATAAGTGCACTAGTGTAAAGTTCTCCCGTTATATGGCTGTACCCCTCTCCAAGTTAAGTTTAGTCTCACGAGTATACTCTCCATAGAACCTCTCCAGTTTCTGGTTGAACTTAGCGTTACGTTCATTGATGTAATCAATGTCGGCGTCGTCGTTATGCATTCTTCTTCTGCTGTACTTATCCCTCTTTGCAATTCTGTGACAAAATAACGAGTATTATTAAAATCCATACTAAGTCTAAGTACTTAATGCTAAAATACTAACTGCTTCTCCAAGTCCTCCACCATCTTGTCCACAGCCTCCTTTTTATCCTCGTGAAGACCATGCAGTATAGTGTTTCTATCCCCATAGAATGCTGGCCCCAACTTTTCCTTGGCATTGTCATACGTTTCCATATTAGGTTTGATATTCTTCACCAGTCTATTATACTGACGAATAGCTGCTTGTTCATAATCCGAGAAACCTGGATCAGGATTCCTCTTGTTCTTCTTCTTTCTTGCAATTCGTTCCGCCTCCGTTGCATCTATGTGCAATAACTTTATTCTGTCATAGTCCTCCCCCTATAAAAATACATAATATGAACACATCTGTTTTTTAATTAGTATTCACAAACTACATACTTTTTCTTGAGCCTCTTTCCTCGCAGCCTCGTCCTGCACGATCCATTCTGCCTGTCTTTTACGTGATTCCCAATTGGAAGGAAGCTTTTTCCTTTTATCCTCTTCGACGACCTCCTTGTGGTTTTGCTGCCTGGCTTCATTCTACGAAGGTAACATTTAAACCATTGGTTATTTAACTATTATTTTACCATAAAAAGGAAGCAATGTTAGCTCTATTACTAAAGGCAACGATACGAAAACAACCACTTGTTGCGACATTTCCCCGTCACACCGAAAACCCACAGACTACGGATGACGCACTTCTACGTCACACCGCAAACTCCCACTCGTTACGGACGAAGTATTCGTGCGTCACAATGTAGAAAGCGTTAAAATCTCAAAGGAAAATAATAAGAAACGCGTTCCTAGCCCGTTCATCGTCTCGACTAACAAATTCCACAATACTCACCCTCTTCGCGTGTAGATCTCGCAGCCGTTTCATCCTCTCGGCATGCTTCTCGGAAAACGATTTTTCACCCGAGCTCGAACCTACGTTCTCCATTCTGCAGCAAGTGTCTCCGAAATATGTCCGCTTGAAACCAGACTTCTGTCAATATTCGTCGAGGTTAGGACGCCGAACTGTTTAGGTGATTTGACCGTGGTACGATGATGGATCGCGTGGGTGCCGACAGATGTCAGTGTTCGTTGACTCGCGGAGGAACAAGGCGAGCTCGGAGCTGATCCGATCACTGTGATCGTGCGGCGGCAGTGGTATCGTGGGTATTCGCGTCGGGGAAAAGTCGGGTGAATTTTGTCGTCGGTTGATAGGATCGAGCATACCGGCCGCGGTACCGAGATCTCGCGTCTTTTTTCAGGACGGTCCTCAGGGTCTCGTGGGTCCGCGTTTGCGCGAGCCTTGACGCTGCTTGTAGGTGAAAACGTGACGCAGAGAATTTTTCTATATCGCACGGCGCTGAAGAGAGCTCGAGCTTTTCGAGCGTTTTCCCGCGGAACAGGCTGCTGTTGCTCGCGAACCGAAGGGGGCACGAAAGCCTCGCGCGCCTAACTCTCTCTCGCGCTCTCACTTATAACAATAACGTGTTATGGAGACCCTCGAATCGAGTCGCGTGTGCCGCCTCTGCGGCAAGCACTCCGGTATCTCTATTTATATATTCGACAAGAATGAGAACCACGTGAAGAAAATCAACGCCGTTCTACCGATCATGGTACGTCACCAATTCTGCACAATTCTTCTCCCTCTGACTCTCTACGTGCTGGCGTGCCCAACGTGTCATCTTCCGAACATCATGCACGCCCCTTCCTCGAACCACCTTCCTCTCGCAATGATTCGAACGACTTTTCATTATTCAAATCGAATCGACCGAGTGCGAGCCTCCCATGCCACGATCTATGTAGGCGATAATACTCCGTTTTACTGTTACGACGGCATTGAACATCGACAAGTGGTATTTACGATGTCAAAAGTGAGGTTATCATTACTTTGCGCGCCAATATGCCTTGTTAATGACTCCCACTATTGCGTAACTTTGGAAATGTAATAGCTATTTGTTGCTTCGATCAGGATCGCAGGTGAAACCTGCCCGAGGATTTGATCCTGGGGAAACCGAAACGGATGAAGACGAGACTTTGTCGAAATATCGAAATTATGACTTCTGGTAGAGTGCTCGGAGTTTATGAGGGTTGATAATCGTTTTACAATCATTTCATAGCATTTGAATGATACCTTAATATCCTGTATGCTGAATTCTATGAATCATTATCGACGACAGTCGTAACCATCACAAATTCAGTTCTGTGGTCATCGATTGGACTACGAGTTTATTGTATCAAATAACGTTAAACACTACGAACAATTCTTCTGCCAAATTCTCCCACCGGAATTTCTTTAATTCTTTTAATTTCTTTCTAATTTATAGAAAATATGCCACGTGCAACTACATATATGCGACTTAGATTCCTACATCGATACTTTGACCTTGAAATTAAAATATTTTCACCGGAACTACGCATAACCATTTGTTCCATATTGGAACTAAAGCTTTTGACACAACTTTATTGTAAACGCTGTTCAAGGTGTTTTCGAAGTTGCGGTAAAACGGAAAGGAAAATAAATCGTTTAAAACGTATTAGAACTTTTGTACTTAAGAACCGTGTAGGAGTTTCAATCAATGTATAGTCCGCCCATCACACACACTTTCTACTTATCGAAGCCACGTTTGCTTGGTTAAAAAATTCGTTTCTCTTGCACACCTAAAAAACTTAGATTTACATTTTTAATATATTTTTACTTTTATTTTCTGTACCCGAATTTTATGCCACGAAAGATCTTTCTCTCCTTTTCCTTTCATGCATACAGGGTACCGCAAAAATCGCGAAAGAGTCTCAATAATAATTTTCTGACTTTTTCTCTTGCAATCATTAATTCTTTACACTCGCCTGACGACTCCCGGGCGTCAATAAAAACAACGGGTTAAAATTATAAATATATTCTCTTCAGAAGTTTCTTAATACATTCTTTGTTCAAGCACATGTAATAAAAATCGTACGAAATCTGAATAAATTCAATCTTGTCCTTATAAAACAATACAGTAGACTGCCGTATAACGTGTAAAAAAATTATTTGAGAGGTGCTACTCAAAATATTTATACAAGCGTCCGAAGAGTCTTCACGGGTAGACAGCAGACCATCTTTTGTCTTCCATTAAAATGGAAAACAAAAGACAACGTGCAGCAATCGTGCGATTAACGTGTGACCAACTAAACAAGTTTTGTCATTTATTGGAGATTTCCACAGAAACAAGCGTTTGTGGAATGTAAAAAGTTCCGAATACAAAAATCGCAATAAAAAAGTGACCCGAGATCATTATAGAAACAGGAATCAAAGTACGAAATTTAGTATCTTTCTTTTCTATTTTTGGAGAAATTTTTTCTAATAAAATTTCAAAATCAGTCTTCGACATTCTTCCATAATTCCAAACCCCATTCTAACCTTAGTTCTGGAAGCAAATAGTTTCCATACCGGTAACCTTCACCTAAAAATTTGTATACAGACAGACATTGTATACAAACTGTTAAGCAGGATTGTACTGGAGTCTACTGTATAGCGCTCAATGTTAGATGTTTTTAATAATAAAAAAATTGGACACGTTGAGCGTCTTCACCTCCATCTTCAGCATCGTACGATCGCGAGGAGATCCGCAGTAGCGGGTATTGTATCGATTATGTATCTGTAGGTGCACGAGATGGACCTGTTGCCGAAACACATGTGCCATTGGTGCAGCTACAAGTTAGATCAGTTTTACAAGTTCTTCGCCGACTGTCTGAAGACGGACACGAACCTGAAGGGTCAGTTATCATGGATGGGAAAGGAGGACCCGCAGCAGAGGGTCGGTACACCGATGGTGCACATCGAGAACATCAAGATCGAGCCGCCGGACTACGACGCGTTCGGCATGACACCACTCCTCAGCGACGTGAACTACATCAGTTCCGTGAAATCGATGGCGTTCGAACCGGACGATATCCCGTATGCCCCATACCGATGCAGGTGCTGCTGTGATAAAATGGACCAAAGCAACCGGGCCGTATCAACGGACTATCAAAAGACCGCGGTGTCGCGCTGCAACAGGCTGAACAACGAGATTTACAGTCGGACCTATTCGAGGCCCGTCAAGGTCAAGCCTTTGAGCACCTCGACCCAAGATACGCTCCAGGAACGATCGAACCCGTTGAAACCGGTCAACAAAAACGACAATCGTTCGAAAACGACTAGTTACAGTCCAGGTCACATTAAAAATATCAAAAGCACGATTGTCGTTAACGAAGACGTTCAGCACACGATCGTTCGTAATCTGAGGCCCAGAAATGTACCAGTAAAATACGTGACGACGAGAAAGAAAGTTACATCTCGTGCGCAGTTGAAAGCCGCGAAATCGAAGATGGAGCCACTGAAGCCCAAGCAGGAGCTAACGCCGCTCAAGGTCGAGAGGCTGGATGATCTCGAAGGTAGGATCCTTAGGCCTAGGAAGAACCCGATCGATTATATAGGGCCGAAGAGGAAGTACTTGAAGTCCACGGATAAAAACCAAAGATTGACCGGCGTTGAGTTGAACGTGAGCGAGCACAAGGTCCGCAACATCGCGAGCAAGTTGAAGCTGTCCTCGGAACAGATGCTGACCGCGATAGAGGATACGATCAACTTCGCGGTGAAGAAAGAGCAGCTGTCGGATCTCGAGGACTCGACGCTAAACGAATCCATAATAGCGCTGCCAAAGAATGAGACGAGTAATAGTATTGCTGATAAACTTGACGCACTGCCTGATAAAGTCGAAAACGATAGGGTCAATTGCAGCTTGTTGGATCGCGCGCCGTCTGGTTTCAGCGACGTGGATGGATCGAGGGTCTTGAAGTCGCCAAATAAACGAGTCTCGGCGATACCGCAAGCGCCGATGTGCCTAAGGAGCCATAACGTGTGCCTCAGAAACGGCAAAAAGAGAGTGTTAGATCAACTGGGCGTGTCCCCTAGCAAACTACGCAGAAATGGTTGCAATTCGACAGACTCGAGCAAATCGAACAGCAGAAATCCGATGAAAGCGGCCAGAAGGTTCATCGACGTGAAGAACATCGCCGTGTCGATAAAGTTGTTTGATAATATCAAGCACTACTGCGATGAATGTAACACTAGCTTCGTTAACAGAGAGTTATTTAAATTGCACCCATGTTATCATTGAACTTCGATTAATGTGATCAGATAGAGATGTATTTTTACTCGAGCAAATTATACGAATATTACGAGAAACGTAGAATATTTCGAGATACGATCAGCGATTAGTGTTATCCTAAGTTTCTCGAATATTTCGAGATACGATCAGCGATTAGTGTTATCCTAAGTTTCTCGAATATTTCGAGATACGATCAGCGATTAGTGTTATCCTAAGTAAGTTTGAGCTGGAAACTTTAACTCGCTGCCTGAGGTGCTCTGGGTTGCAAGGGTGTATCGAATTATGGGACCCTTTACTTGTAGTACTCGCGCGAACATACGCGTAGCTGTATGTCGAAGATAAACCTACGAAGAATGTGTACCTTTAGAATGTATTTTGATAACGTGCAGTAAAAACATTAAATAATATAATACCTTATTCTTTTTATGATCGAGTATGTCTATAATACACAAGCTGTCAACGTGTTGACGGAAAATGTTGCGAGGAATGTTACGATTTACGCTTAAGATGTTTATGTACAGTCAGTCGCAAAACTCTGTATATAATCCATAAGCTCGTAATATATTAAAAAATTGATCGTCGTTTTGAAAAAATTTATTTATTTTTATAAATTTACAATTGCACGATTTGAACGTCTGGAAATGTAAAAGGATGAGTCGCGTGCATTTTGAGTAATGTTGCAAATTTATGGGTTGTATACGGACTTGTGTGACTAATATAGTAAATAAAGATTCACAATTCGCCTTCAAAGTTTAATAGATGTATTCATATTCTATATCTATATATATATTTTTTATAAAATGTAAAAAAATATAGATTCGTATAAACAATATTGTGATATGCAGGTGTTCCACGTGTATATGTAATAATTTGTTATGTAGGTCTGCCGTCACTATGTACACCACCCTACAAAGACGATAGAATTCATTTTCCTCGAAAAGCATATTTAATATATACGGCGCAAATTTTAGAACCATTAGTAAATATTGTTCGTATTTTACAGAGGATAAAAATTCATTGTGAACGGAACGTTTACAAAATCCGAAATACGGAAGTTTGCTCGTGCAAAATAGTTTTTCTCAATGTTCTATGCATTCTAATCTGAACTGTTATGAAACTTAAATTCTACGTTGTTAACGCTTACGAAGCGTACTCTCAACATCTTTTTGTGCATCATTATTGACTAAAAAAAACTGTTCTATAATATTAATTATTAATTTAACGAATAAAACATGAATAAAATGCAATTACTGAATGAAAAAATATATTTTTCCACTAATTAAAAATTCTGTTATTATAAAGCAATAAAGATCCTACTTTTTTTAAAGTTCTACACCAGAAGAATCTTATTCAATTTGTACGAGGCTTTTGAATGCCAGGGTACGTTACTGGACAGGTGAGGTCGCTACGAGGCGGCCATCGAGCGAATTGAAACTGACAAACAAACAAAAAGTTCGGCAAGTGTCAAACCACTTCAGATAGATGATTGATTATGTTAATTATAGTGGCCAAAAGTAGTGTCAATCGAAAATCCGAATGTCTTCTAACTCGAAAAAGTCCCCTCGCTACGAGGACGTAAGTAACATCGATTTTTACACGGCAGTTACGTTAACCTGTTTCCATTCACAAAACCCGATCGGTTTCTTTTCAGATTGCAAATTATATACAGAATTTATTCGATCCGAAAACAATAATAATAATATTGGGTTTTATTTTCCTACTGTTTTTATTTTCGTACATAATTAATACAATTTTTATACAGCTGATATCAACTGAGGATGACAGCTTGGGCTCTTCCATAAGTTTGAGTGTAGGCGAAAATTCGGTTAGAATTAAAGAGAAACCTAAGGTGAATACGGAAGCAGCAACGAGTGAGCAAAATGAAAGAGAAAAGTGGTGGCTGAAAAAGCCGGACACCAGGCTTGAGGTTTCTAACGCCATTCAGATGGAAGTCAAAGTAAAGCAGACACCTTCTCCATCGCCAGATGTTAGCTCTTCAATGAAAGAATTCCTGGAGAAAGAGAGAATGTGCAAAGTAATAAAAATATACAACGCGCAATTTCAAATACACTTATTCTTTCTTGTCTGATGTATTATTGTTTTATGTAGGCCATACATAAAAATGAAATTGAAACAAAGGACAGAGACGATACCCTGTGTGACATTTTGGCTTCTGCAGCTTTTGACAAATATCCGTCTGATTTCGAGAGTAAGTCTACCATACATAGACCGCTGAGAACTAAAAAGATTGGACATGGAAGAAATGGAAATCTTATTAGCCAGGCCTAATCTTTTTAGCTGCTCACAATGTTCAGTATCGTTTGCGATAAGCAAAAATGAATTAGGATTATTAACACTTCTTTTTACACAGATGCAACGGACGAAGACATAGGTAGTATCTTAGAGGAGATGAGTAAGATAGCCGGAGCTCTTAGTCCGAATTCTGCTCAAGATCGTACGAAATCTAGGAACTCTTCCAAAAATCCTACGGAAGAAGAAAAGTCTGTGGAAGAGTTGCTAGAGGAGGCTGAGAAGCTTGTAAGAAAGAATAGTACTAGTTTATCTAAGAGCGGGTCGAAATCCGATACATTAGTACCTGAGAATATCCCTGAGGAAGTGGACAGTCTTAACAGGGTCAGGCAATTGGAGGATAACATCTTTCAAATGATAGAGGAAGAGGTGTACAGAGAGACGGAGAAAATCAAAAAGAGTCCAAAGAACGAGAAGAGAAGGGAAAGCAGTCCTGGGTTTGAGATCTTGTACGAGAACGTGAACAGTCTAAGAGCTCCGAAAACGTTGGAGCTACAAAGAAAGAAGTTTGAGGAACAGAAGGTGGAAGTATCGAGTAGCTCCGACTTGGACGATCCAATCGAAAGGCATTCGAAATCCGAGGAGCTGAAGATTACCAGGAAGGTGGAATCGGACAAGGATAATCTGCAGAAAGAGATAATAGACGTAGACAAAGACTTTTTCGAGGATGTACTAAAGAAATCAAAGGAAAGAGCCGAAGGAGGCATGTCGGGGAGCTCGAGCTTCGGACAGGAAGATTTCTCGCATTTTTTGAAGCTTTTACAGGGTCAGGCAGACAAAAAGGAGCAGGAGAATCCTACGGATACTTTACAAACTGCTAACGAGGAAATGTCCGTTGAGGAGCAGAATCTGGTGAACGACAAGAGTCCAGAATTCCCAGAGAAGGAGATTACAGACATACTACAAAAAGAACTACCCCAGACAGAAGATCCGAAAACGGTACACGAAACCGTGGAGACTGATTCCAGTGCAGACGGAGACGACCGAAAATCGCCGCAAGATAGCGACAAAAAAGAGATGAAAATATCTGTTAAAAAAGACCAACAGTTTACGAAACACATTCCTGTGACAATGGTCAATAAGAAGGAAGAGCTGTTCACCATTGGTCTAACGCCGAGGTTGGAGTTATTTGCAGATGCGATTCCCAAGTTGTTGGCTGAGAGGTCGGTGGAGAGTGCGAGGGAACAGAAGGAAGAAGCTGTAGAAGAGGGGAAGACGGTTCAAAAGACAACAGCAAGGTCTGAAGTTAAACCTGTAGCAACGACTAGTCAGCGTAGCAACACGGAGCGAAAATCAAACCAGCCAGCTAGCGCGTCAAGCATTAAACCACCGAGAAAGGAGATCAGGTTCTCAAAATCGAAAAGCTACGATCAGATTTGCAAGCCACCGTTTAGAACTTCGTTAGAAAATTTAAGAACACCCAAGCCTATGGATCTCTCGAAGAGACCTGCTGCTACTACTGCGACCAGAAGATCGCCACCACTGAAGCCAAAGTTGCAGCCCACGGTGAAACGAATCACGAGAGTCCCTCCTAAGCCCAAGGTATCTCCGAAATCAAACAAGGACCCTGTTAAGACTGGTTCAACGGTTTCTCTGTCTTCCATACACAAAGGGTACCAGAAATCACCGGACACTCAACCAAGGTTTACAATGGCTGGCGGCGACAACAGGCTGAAGACGACGAAACCGAATTGGGAGATGCTGTGCCGTGAGGAGAAGCACAAGAACGCCCTTCTGAAGCAGCAGTTGGAGTCCGAAACAAAAATGTACAAGAGCCAGATGGACAACATGCGTATATCCTTCGAGGAGGAGCTGTTCGCTCTGAAGAAACAGAATATAGTTCTAAAAACGAAGGTGGACGAACTCTCGTTGAGTGAAAGACGTCCGGAACCTCAGCATAAGAAGGATACGAAGTTCATACTGATGGAGAAGGAGTTGGAGAAGCAGGAAAAATTGATTCGCGGCTATGAAACTGAGAACAAGAAGTTGCTGCAAGATGGCAAGCGACTGCAGGAAGAGATGAAGCAGTTGCAGAAGCAAAAGAGTACAGCGCTAGAGTTGAACAAGACGCAACAGCTCGTGGACAGGATGAAGGACCTTGAAGAGGAGACTCTGAAGCTTAACTTAGAACTTTCCGACCTGAGAGAGAAGAACGCAGATTACGGATTGAAGAACGAAGACTTGAAAGAGCAGAATAATCTGTTGAACGACGAGCTGGAGATGTTCAAAGAGCAACTGAAAACGAAGAACGACTTCATCACCGATAGACTACAAGCCATGACGAGCGCGGAGCTCGAACTGAAGAAACAGGTGGAGGATTTGTCGGTGAAACTGAGCTCCAAGACGGAACAGCTGCGAGTAGTGAAACACGAGTTCGACAAGGTCCAACAGAACGTGTTACCATTGGAGAAGGAGTTGCTAGAGCTGAGAGTGAAGGAAGGCATTCTGCAGGAGAAGCTGCACGTGTCTAGGAGTCACGTAGAACGCGAGAAGCAGCTGACGCAGAAGCTGAAGGATCAAGTGATCCTGGACAGCAAGAAAATCACGGACTTGAACAGGCAGGTGCGCGAAATGGAGCGAATACTTAAGAGAAAGAATCCTGACTCGGTCTCCGCTCTCATATTGACTGCGAATTCAGAGCAGGACAAAGTCGGGTCCGAGAAGGTCAAATTGTTGGAGGATCGAATATCAAGTTTAGAAAATGAGATCAAGGTGAAGGATGACTTGGCGCAGCAGAAGCTGGTCGAATTTCAGAAGAAGTTCTCGGACGTGAAAGAGAAGTACACAACGCAAATAATGGAACTGGAAGGGAAGTTGCTGGAGGCTACCATTAGGGATCGCAAAGTGTACAATGATATGTTCACGCAGACGGCAACGAAATGCGTGGAGAATAAAAGCGTGGAAACAATCAGGAGAGAAGAGAGGGCAGGGTCCTTCGAGAGGGAAGAGAAAAAGGAGCAGAAGGCGTTGGTCAAAGTGAATTTGAAGTCTCAGAATCCTAAGGAAGACGCTCATCTCTTGGCCACTATAAGAGGATTGAAGTTGGAACTGACGAACAAGGATAAATCAGTTTCTAAGCTGACCAAAGAATTCCAAGAGTTGCAGAAGACGAATAGGAGGCTGCAGAAGGAGAGGGAGAAACTGCTGAACGATAGGAGATCTATCAAGACCATCGACTTCGAGAAGATGAACCGTGCTATGGTATCTTCCGACTCTAAGCTACTAAATCTGCGATCTACGGAGGGGAATGATCCGAATTCCAATGTATACCAAAATGGACACAATCACGAGACAAACACTCAACGATTGTCCGCATCCGTGCAAAAGCTTTATGATCCTTTACAGTACACCGACAACGGGGACAATAATCTGGTGAAGAGGCTCACCGACGAGAACGACATCTTGAAGGAAGAACTGAGCAAGATCAACAAAGACTTCATGGCCCTCAAGAAGAAACGACTGTACGACTTGAATCTCTTGCAGGAGGAACACGAGCGTGAGATGGCCACACTGCTCAAAGATTACAGTGTGAAAATCGGAGATTCTGAAGTGGTAAAGTTACAGGTCTGTAGTATTACGTGCAGTATTGCTGTTGACTTTTGTTTCTGCGTTTTATTACGTTTTGCGGGGCCCGCTGTACACATCCGTTTTTTAACGCAGTACTATAAATTAAATTAGGCAATGCATACTTATTTTAAACGTAATTCCGACGTCAGACGTTCATGTTGCTGCGGAGTACAGCGGATCTAAATGCTTGCACGTAGTACACTCTCACGATGAACAAATTGATCATGTACGTTCTCCCTATTTTGCCAACAGAGCCAGATAAACACGCAGGTGGCTGTGATTTCGCATTTGAAGCAGCAAATCGAGAAGCTGAGGGACTACAAGGAACAAGTGGTGGTTCTAAAGGCTGAACGGGAGCACTTGGAGAACAAAGTAAAGACTTTGAACGACAAAGTCAAATACTTGTCGACACCAGTATGTGACCAACTATTTTAATATTAATAAAATGAAAAAAGTTATAGAATAACTACTCTGCCGTGTTATTTCGAATGGGCGTATCTGATGAAAAGTTGGTCAAATATCTCATGAACGGCAAAGAAGACTTTCGACTGAGAATTTTATGCATTTATGGGAAAAATGAGTAGTTGAAACTGGTACATCATTTCCAGCATATTCTTTAAAATTATTTAAAGAATCCCTTACTTGTCCCCTTAATTATCAAAAGAATTCCCCTTACTTGTAATTGATTCAATTTGTATTTTGCATAGATAAACTATTTATGTGCCACTTGACAGGAATAACTTGATGTAGGCGAAAGTTGCAGATACGCCCATCCGAATTAGTACAGCAATATTATCTTATTTTTCGCTGTATTTTTGGTTTCTAATTTTGATGTCTGGTTTGCAGGGCACGGAGCAGCTGCAGTTGCTACAGGACAAGATAACGATTCTTCAGCAACGACACGAGAGCAGGGAGATGACGTTGCAAGGTCTGGTTCGCGATCTGCTCCGGAGTCGAACGCAGTGCAAGGACTGCAAGAACGAGAAGGGCAAGAATCGACAACTTTGCTACTCCAGGCAGGAACTGGATCATATCCTTGGCATGCTCCAGGAGATCACCAACGTCCATTGACTCTGTAAATCAGCGGTAGATCAGGGTGGAAGATAGTGCTCCCGTAATGTCGAGGGGAAAGTGCTGGATCTCCTGAAAGGAAGGACTTTTTCTCGATTCGTTATTGGGCATTGTGATAATTTGTACTGTTACAGAGTGGAACCTAAGGTTTTGCTAGGAGACGTTATCGTTATATTGTTAGGTACTTTATAACAAGCACAGGCGAGGTATAGGATAGCTTCAATGTCCAGTATAATACTTCTGTAACATGCCCCGACTTTCGAGACGTAGCGAGACGCTTGCAAGCAGTGGAGACTATTTTGTCTTTGCGCTCGTCGGCTGGTAACTCGCTATTGTCTCGCGGCTGCAGCGTGCCGAGTCGGTAGGGATAGAAACGCGACGATAAGGAAGGAGAATTGTATCTTTGTATCACATGGAGAACTTTAGAGTTTCATTCTTGTTATCGATTTGGATTAAAATAGGATTATTCTGTATTATCAGTAGTGAAATTTTGTCAGGAATAACAGAAGGTCAACCGTACGAAATCTATCTATCGTATGCCTCGTTTGTGAGCAGAAAGTTAACAGTGTGCGCAGCCAAAAAGACAGACCGATGATTTTTGTCGGCCCCTTTCAAGATGGCGACCATTTAACTGTTCAAGGTCATTCTTGCAATATCTTTAGACATTATTAGCGTATAAACCAGTGAAATCATATCGATCCTGGGAAAACTCGCGAGTAACGATCGACTGGGATCACTGCCAAAGATATTAAAAAAGGAGAAAACAAAAAAAACAGGGAAACTAACAAATGACGATGTTACCGTTTTATCGTAACTGCTCGTCGACATTCTTTCTTGCCATTGTGTGCGCGCAAAACGCATGGACTACGTCCGCATTCGGAAGTATAATAAAACTACGATAGTCGTTTATCAAATGGACATAGAAATATTTTGATCCATATTTACTGAAACAAAAAAAACAGACTTTTTATTTATCTAACGACTAGTGAGATTAAAAAGACATGTTGAACAGGACTGCTTCCGCCGATCGGAACAAGTAGCTTTAGTCCGGTACTTAATCACCGCGATGACTATTCTACGGGTCGTCTAGCCGTACTAAGTGTATAGCGAGTCATAGCCATAATCGTACATCGAAAATACTTTTAAAAGGGAATAAAATTAAAAATAATACGAGAGAGAAAGCGTGACGAATATTCATGTAATCCCTCAAACTCTCGCAGTGAAAATCGTATACGCGTAGAAAAGTGTTTTCAAGTTTTCCTAAATCGCAAGTTACATAATCTGTCGGTATTAGGCAGCCATTTTTTTAGGAAACAGTGCGATTAATTGAAAGTTTTTGTACAATTTTGGCTGTGACTCGCTACAGTTGGAAGCACGATCAAAACGAGATATCTTCCAGATTCGCGTAGACCGTAGTTTTTTACATGAGGCTTTTTTAGATCACGCTGTATATGCAAGCGTTGTCTTTGATTGTTTCGACGATCGTATTTATTTTCTATTTATACAGGGTGTCCTAAAGTGGGCGCCGTTCGCGAGATATGTCGCCTGCATTCGGACACGTTGTGTATACGTTCATTATTTCGCCATCAACGAAGCCATTTCTACACATGCAGAGTCGTCCAGTTGTATGTGTATTTAGTACACTTTAAGGATAATCATTAATTAAACTATATTTGCACTCACGAAAGCACACGCATATCGCACAAATCGACGTGTCTTCAGTGTAACATCTTCTTCAATGTTCTATCTCGTTCTATTTGTAGCTTCATCGTCGATTATAGAACAGTCGATTGTTTTCTGTGTCGTTTGCACCGGTTTTCATCGAATCAACTATACACAACTATGCACGCAGACTATACAATTTTACTTCATCAAGACTGGATGTTATGTCAAAAACAACATACCTTTTTTTATAGTTATTTTTAAGCAGAACCGCCGTGATGTACAAACCACGAGATTATAACTTTAATAAATTAATTTTTCTTCTCTTTACCATTTATATTCAACTCTTTCTTTTCCTTCATAGCAATTCCGTTCAAAACTACTATTCAGTTTTCCGCTATTATTTTATAAGTACTTTGTTAACTGTAATTATTAACACTGCGTTTACGGAGCCTCAAAAATGACTATTCTATTTATATTACTTTACAAAAACAACATAGAAATAAATGTGTTGAACAATTCTTCATGAATGCATCTTTACAATTTCAATCATCGTCAATTAAAAGTATTAGTACTCTGTAAACCCAGTGCCAAGACCTTTTTTTAGAAAGCTTAAACTTAGTTTGTATAATAGTCTTTTAAAGTTCAATAATTCACAATCGAAAATTTCTTCATTTCTTTGGAATAATCACAATTTCACTGGGAAACGAATAACATAATCTAATAATTTCTTTAGTGATCGTTATCTCCATTGTTCAACTTCTTTTAGATACAGTTATTAAAAAACTTATTGAATGGCAAGGAACTTTTCAGAATAAAGAGTAAGTACAGTGGGCGTAAGTTTGATTTGAACAATTTATTCAGGCAAAATATATCTTTCTAATTACAGGCGATACATTTGTCTACATCAAATACAATTGCTGTATATTTACATACAGATCGAAGACAGTTGCAATCACAACACGCGGTGCTATTAGACTAGAACAACGACTATAAGCAGGCTGGACATAGCGGATCGTTGTTCCCTTAGAAAGAATGGACTCCTTTGTTTACCACTGAATTAAGCGAGGGGTCTGCCTGACGAGGTTGCTGCAACAGAGATTGAAACGAGCATATTATTAAATGACAATTATACGATTCTGGCAAAAACATCCGACATTAACGTCTGTGTATTGTTACCTAATAAAAGACTGCTTTCCACGGAAGATGGACAGTCCGTAGACAGCACAGAGGCCAATTACGATTGCCTGGCGTACAATTTCGAGGTTTATGTTGTCTTTCATCGAATCTTCGTCTTTCAGAACCGCCGAGATTTTCATCCTCGCTTCATCGAAATCGGAGATCCTATGATCGCGGGATGATTTCATATGCCGAAGGGAGTCCGTCGAATCTTTCCTTGAATAGCGGAAGCCGCTCAGATCCGCCAGGCGAGATCGTCGGTCGTCTTTCAAGAGTCTACGAGTAGCTATCAGTCTTTGTCTCCGTTGACTATCATTCGCATGATCGTTGCTTCGCTGCAACTTGCTAACATCCGTCTTTTGCCGTAGGAGTCGTCCCGAATCCGTGCTTCGATCGAGTTTATCCTGACGATTCACAGCCACCAAGGATCTAGCCAGCCTTCCAGCATCGAAAGCCCTACGTTCTGATCTTCGTTCAGCCGATAGATCATTCACACGACGTTCCGAATCGCGATTAGAAGCTTCCGGAGCCCGGGCAAGCAATGTGCGTGATTCCCGAGCCAAGTTCAATCGATTTGATCTTTCCAAAGTAAGCGTAGATCGCTCCGACAAGCGACGATCGGTTCTAATTTCTTGACGATTGGCAGAGTTCGATTTAGAGAACCTTGCGCGATCCAGAAGAGCTCGACGTTCCGATTGTCCGTCGATTCTGATGTCTCTGCGTTCTGATCGTCGACCAGCATCTCTAACTCGTCGTTCGAAATCGCGATTGGAGGCCACAGGTGTCCTAGAAAGATCAGTTCTTGCTTCGCGAGCTGGTGTAAATCGTCTTGGTTCCTCTCGACGTTCCAAATTATTGATCCTGAAGCGGTCATTCCTAACTTCCTGGCGTTCCTGACGTTCCAGTGATTTAGATTCCAAATTTACCCTGCGTTCCAACCGTCTGTCAGCTGATAGATCCCTAACACGTTGCTCTAAGGTGCGCTTGGAAGCTTCGGGTGTCCTGGAAAGATCATTCCTCAGTCGCCTAGCTGACATAACTCGTCTTGGTTCCTCTCGACGTTCCAAATTATTGATCCTGGAGCGGTCGTTCCTAACTTCCTGACGTTCCCGACGTTCCAGTGGTCTAGATTCAACAGTTGCTCTTCGTTCGGATCGTCGATCGGCAGATAGATCCCTAACTCGTTGTTTCGAAGCTCTGGCAACTCGTTCTCGTGATTCTCGAGCCTGACGATCTACATTTACTCGATTCAATCTCTCCCGCCTTTCCAAATCGTTGATCCGTGAACGCTCAGTCCTGATGTCTTTGCGATTTGCATCATCGTTCGAATGTCTTTCTGTTGATCTCCTGGAATCCAACAATGCCCTGCGTTCTGATCGTCGATCGCTAGATTGCTCCCTCACTCGCCGATCTAAGTCGCGTTCAGAAGCAACTCGTGATTCTCGAACCTGACGATCTACGTTAAATCGATTCATTCTTTCTCGTCGCTCCAAATTATTAATCCTTGAACGCTCTGTCCTGATTTCTCGACGATTTGCACCGTTATTCGTTTGTCTTTCCGCAGATGTAGAATCCAAGGCTGCCCTGCGTTCTGATCGTCGATCGCCGGACAGATCCCTCACTCGTCGATCCAAATCACGTTTAACAAGACGGTTATCCACCCTAGACTGTTCCAACGATCTAACCAGAGGATCGCGTCTTTCGTTTGATCTAGACACCAATCGACGATCCGATCTAGCCATCCTTTCCCTTCGTTCGTTGCTCTCTTCCCGTCTCTCGGATCGTACAGCAGAACGGCGATCGAGATTTGATCTGGAGACTCGTCTGGTTGCCAATTGCAAACGATTTAGTGTGTCGGTGGCCCTAAGAGATCGATCTATCCTTTCGCGACGAGATTCGGAAGTCTCGAGGTCCATGGATCGTTCGCGGGAATTTAATGTGTTCCTCTCGCGTCGTTCTTCCACGCTTGTCGACCTTTTCGTCAGTTTTCGTTCGGGAAGGTCGTTCACAGAGTTTCGACGATCCAGGGATCGAGAGTATTGCCTATTGATTCGGGAGTAAGAGGAGGCCCTTTCAAAAGCCCGAGATCGAGAGTCCAGGTTCCTCGCAGCAACAGAATTTCGTCTTTCGTCCAAAACCGACCGAGCGTTTCGTCGATCCTCGTTAGAAGTCGTGCGAACTTGACGAAGATCCTTTGCCAGTGATCTACGATCTTCGGCGCGTCTGTCCACACGATTCGCCAAGGTCCTTCGTCGATCTTCGCGATCCCGGTTTTGGTCAATACGTTCGAAATTAGGTTCTCGACGATCCAGAGATCTAGCCCTGTGATCTCGAGCTTCTCTACGATCTTCCCGGCTCATTTCACGATTCAGATTCGATTCTCGTCGTTCCATAGAGTGAGATTTACGATCCCTAACGTCGAATCGATCCGCCAATCGTTCCCGCCGTTCAGAAATCCTTGATGCCAGATTGTCTCGATTTTCTCGAAGATCAACAGCCGATCTACGTTCAACGCTCCGCGATTTACGGTCCAGGAGTCGGGTAGTGAGGCGAGCATCGAGATCCGAGAATCTAGAAAGTTCAATCGGATCCGACGATCGTCTCAGTGATTCCTGGCTGCGACTTCGGAGCCTGGAGAGATCGGTTGCTGCTCGATCGGCCAGTCTTCTCTCGATCCTGAAGTCCCTTCTGGATTGCAGTCGGGCCTCAGAGCTGCGATCTAGGCTCCGTGATCGAGAGATCCTCCGACTATCTGACAGAGGACTGGCTCTTCCGGTTCCAGCCTCTACAGACGTCTTTGGAACTCTGGTCTGATCATCGTCGAGAATCGAGTAAGGCATTTTGGTGAAGAAGTGTGAGTTTGGACAGGCGTCGACTCTGGAAATCGAGACCCTAATTAGCACTGTCAATTTTTAATTAAATTAATTCCTATATTAATTCTATTTTAATTTCAGAACCCAGAAATTAATTAGGGAAATGTTCAATTTCCATCATCCGATAATCCAGACCATCCGATAATTAGTATTCAACATATATTCAAATACTTATTGCTTATTTGTTTGCAGGTTGCTTTTAACAAGATGGAAAATATAAGAATAACTTCTAGGAACAAACGATTCTTCGATTTTCGAGAATACATTGGAATGCATCATTTTGTAAGTATTATTTTACTAATTGAACGCATTTTAAATACATGAAAATGATTATTGACTTACTGATGAGGTGCTTGGTGTTCCAGTTCCGGGCCCGCAAGACTTCCTGCTCTGCCTTCTTTATCCCTGGAGACTAACCCTAACGTTAGACACGCCAGGGACACTATCAAAAGTCCGATATACTGCCAGGCCTTTACTGGCAGCGCAACGTGCCTTGTGCGCCGCATCCTTAATGACAAACAAACTATTAAGTACCGAAAAATGTGGTCCACATCCACGAAGAGTATTTTATAAAACATAGATATACAAAAATGAAATATTAAAGTACAAGTGGACTTTGTTAGACATGTATAATTCATAGAGGAAGGAATTATTTTAGAAATTGATGATCTACACTCTACATGAAGTCCTTCCAAAACATTGTTACAGTACACTATCACACATTGTATTATTATATCTATTTCTTTTGTTTCTATGTTTCATAAAATTCTTTTACACCAGTTTCTTTACTTTCTACGTCTCAAGAAACCTGTATATTTTATCTCCTGTGTTTCAAAAATGTTTCTTGCGTCTGTTTCTTTGAACTCTATGTTTTAAAAATGTTTCTTACGGCTGTGTCTTTGAATTCTATGTTTTAAAAATTTCCTCTTTTAGTCTTGTACTTACTCGTACGCTTCCGCTGGACCAGTTGTTTTTTCCGTATAGTAAGTTCACCGTTGTGAGAGACTTCAACGCTCGGAGGATCCCTGTTGCTCCTTGAAGCTCCAAAGAGCTGCTGATGCTCCTAGCCCCAAGGGTCAGGCTTTTATACTCGCCGAGATCTCTCGCAATTTGATAGAAATTCAATTCACCGCTTATCAGCGGCGACCACATGGGACCCCGTGCTCCGATACGTGAAATTCGCCGCGAATGAAATCGAGTTCGCCGATACACCAAGGGGAACTACTGCAAACGCCTCTGTAATCGGTTAACCATCTAGAAAATTGCTATCCTGGACACCTGTGCGGCCGCTGATATGTCGGTTACCCGGTTGGCGCGTGGGTGAACTTCTGAAGGATCGCTGGATCGATGAGCGTACCATCTGGACCACTTTTCTTTCAAATTCATTATCGAGTGTACGCTATTCTTAGAATTTTTCGCTGTAGCGATTTATAGAAATACGTATTGTTTCGTTCGAGTGATCAATTGGAAAGGGAATTAATTTTATAAGGAATTACAAGATATAGTACTGAATAGAAACTCTTTTAACTGCTGCGTGTAAAATGTAATGTATAGAAAGAAAATTGTTGATTTAGTTTATAAGCGAAATGAGTAGTATTCGTATTATTTTTGGGCCAAGTATCTTTCATTCGGAATAATCAATTTAAGTAGCAGTCAATTTGATGCCCAATTAGGAGACAGAATACTAGATATATGCTTGTAGGAAATAAAATGTTCAATTATTTTATAAGCGAGATGAGTGGTATTCGCATTGCTTTTTGACAAGTCTTTTTCATTCGGGATGATCTATTTATTGTAACAGTAATTTCTTTTATAGAAATCTCTGGGATATAATAATATACATTCTCTTAATTATTGTGTGGAATGTAACATCTGTAGGCAACAAGATGGCGAGTTGTTTTGCAAGCAACGTGAGTAGTGTTTGCATTATTCTCGTAACAAGATTATTCATCTTTATAATATGCATCTCCTTATAGTTTGTTAACTCTGTTAATTTCACAGATAGCTAGATTCTCTCTTAGAGAAATTTATAACTCTGTACTACATAAACTATTGATTAAGTTTTGTAAACATGTTTAGAATGAAATATTATATGATTATATTTTTACTTGTAGTCTGAAAAATGATTACAGTAAATAAATCTTGCTATTTTCTAATTATTCTAAAATCGTTTACACTTCTTCGTTTCTAAATATCGTTCTTGTTTGTCCAAAACAAAAATAAATACCTACTACATTTATTTATGTTAAAACTCTATACCTTCTACATGTAATAGAAGTAAAATAAAGTTTTGTAGCATTAGTCGAATATTTTCAATATTCAGCTGATTTCAACAAACATTTTTCGCTAATTTCGATATGATTTCGTGGTTCCCCGCATTCCTAAGCGAGCCTATCATAAAGCGCAATTATCCCTCCTTTAACCCATTAGCGCCCATTGTACTCGCTTGAGTACAGGATAGAAGATAATATTTCTTTGCTTCTAGCGCTATCTAAGATTGACTAGATGTTTTGTCCATCGTTTGCTAAAATTAAAAAAAACCTATTAACGCCCAAGAATTTTTTTATGGACAAACCATATAGTCAATCTTAGATGGCGCTAGAAGCAAAAAAATATAATCTTGTTATCCTGTACTCAAGCGTATAATGGGCGCTAATAGCAAGCGTGTGGAAATTAAAAAACAAAATACTTCCTCGAAATTGAATTTAAATAAAACGCCAGAAATGGCGACGACAGCGCCAATTGGGGTAGTGGAAAAATGTTCAAACTGGTAGCCAAATTTACCGACAGCTAAACGCAAACGTTTAACCTAGGTGTCGCTAATGGCAAAAAACCCCAGAATTCACTACCAGCGCCCTCTATTGGTAAATTATTGGAATCAGTGTATGTCTACTGTGTCCGTTCCCGTTCATTATTCGCGCGTGTTTATACATCCGCATACTGGCGTGCAGGTGGGCGTTAATCAGGACGGCGAAAAAGTTACGTTCGCGGGCCGAGGAATGTAGCGATTAGCGATACACAACACCAAGTCGGGTCCAACGAAGATAACGAGCGCCTTGAACTTATGTCAAATAAAATGCTGCGATTCCTGTCACGGCGAAGAGCGCGCAGTGTCAGCGGGCAAACCGCGTCCTCGCAAATAAAAAATCAGCGACTGCTCAGCAACAAAAATGTTGTACAGTGCAGAGTCGTATTGCTGGACGGGACCGATCTGCCTATTGAGTTATCAGTAAGTCAAATATTTTATTTAACCCCTTGCACTATGATTTCTTTCTTAGCTACAGTTATTCTAATCGCACTGTCCTTAATCATTTCATAGAAGAACAATTTGTTACTCCAATTTAAAAGAAGCGAATAACACTGATACGTATGAACCCAGCAGAAGTTACTTCAACGATTACCAAACAGTTTCTGAAAGCATGTTTAAATATAAATAGTTGGTCTGATAGATCATCTTTTTCCGTTACAGAAAAAAGCATTGGCTAGTGACTTATACGAACAGGTATTTTATAGTTTAGATTTAATAGAGAAGGACTATTTTGGACTGCAATATACAGACAGCAATAATGTTCAACACTGGTTGGACCCGACAAAGCCGATAAAGAAACAAGTGAAAAGTATGATTAATTTTCTATGAAATTTGTATTACATTTGTCCATTCTCTCTGTTATTAATTGATGCATACATGTTTTCCACAGTTGGGCCACCTTACACTTTACGCCTGAAAGTAAAGTTCTATTCCTCTGAGCCTAATACATTGCGTGAAGAGTTAACAAGGTATCAGTTCTTCTTGCAGCTAAAGCAAGATGTGTTGGAAGGAAAGCTTCATTGTCCTCACCAAGTGGCAGTTCAGTTGGCTGCTCTGTCTTTGCAATGTAAGTATATTAGGTCGATGATTCGTATGCAAACCTTTCTTATATGTTTCCACATACCTTGACCCACATTTTCAGCTGAACTTGGTGATTACGACTCTGCTGCACACAGTGCAGCAACAGTGTCCGAGTTTCGCTTTGTCCCAGGTCAAACAGAACAGATGGAACTGGAAATACTTGAGGAATATGCAAAGTGTTCTGGCCTAAGTCCAGCTCAAGCTGAGTCGGCCTATTTAAGCAAAGCTAAATGGCTGGACATGTATGGAGTGGACATGCATACTGTCCTCGGAAAAGATGCCTGTGAATATTCCTTGGGATTGACTCCAACCGGAATCCTGGTATTCGAAGGCACGCAAAAGATAGGCCTATTCTTCTGGCCTAAAATTGGTCGTTTGGATTTCAAGAAGAAAAAGTTAACCCTGGTTGTAGTGGAGGAGGACGATGAAGGCAGAGGAGAGCAAGAACATACGTTCGTGTTCAGATTGGTGAACGAGAAGGCTTGCAAACATTTATGGAAATGCGCAGTGGAACATCATGCTTTCTTCAGACTAAGAGCTCCGGTTAAAGGGGCGAGCGGCCGTCAGAATTTTTTCAGAATGGGCTCACGGTTTCGTTACAGCGGTAAAACCGAATTCCAAACAACTCAGTTGAATCGAGCCCGCAGAACTGTTCAATTCGAGCGTCGACCGAGTCAGAGATACGCTCGCAGACAAAGTCATGTTTTAAGAGAAAGACAGCGTCAGCAGGTAGAGCAGCCACAAGTCTCGCCACCTGCTGGTAAGCTCTGAAGTGCCGTAGTACCTTACAGAGTTGAGCATTATTTGAATAACGAGCGAAATTTTATTCGTTATTCTCAGTCGTTATTCGTACATATTATTCGTTCATTCGTTATAGAAGATAACGAATAGACCCATTTATTCGTTATTCGAAATAACTTTTGCCCAACTCTGGTATCTTACAGAGATTGAAAACTATTTCTATTTTGATGTGTAATCTTTTTATTGATGAAATATATTTTAATTTTCAGCCGAGGAGCCGCCTCTGCAACGTCAGCCAAGTCAATGCAGTACAAAATCCTCAAACTCCAGTTTGCACGGTGCATCGTCCCCATTGGTAGATTCATTGTTAAAATCACTTGCCAAAGATCAGCAACCTTTGGAAGCTAGAAATCAAACGGCGATCGCCAGCACCGAGAAGGAATCCGAGCCTATGAAAACAAGTCTAACCATCGAGACCATAGTTAATCCGGTACAACTGGTACCGAACAATCAAGTAGGCGGCACCTCGTCACTGCCACCTCGCACCCCCATACCGCCAGAGTCATTGAAATGCAACATACTGAAAGCGAAATCTCTGGAACAAGGGAAAAATTCGAATCTAGTTTCAATCACTTCTACGGATGTACCTGCAGTTGTTTCGAAGAATAGTCAGCACTCTGAGGCAGCGACGATTGTATCCGTGGTAAGAAAATACTGTTACCATCGTCGATCGTTACAGCAAATATCAAAACGATTTTTCAGATTATAATACACTGTAGAAAATCGCTCATTTATCTAGAACGTTATTAAAAAAATATATTCTTTTCCGTAGAGTATAATTGCAGTTGTTCGTTCGAAGCCTGTTTGAAATTATTGTTAACATTATACTTTGGTTAGGTATATTTTGTGCCGTTACACGCATATATGTATCTTGAAACAATACAGTTGTACCAATGTACTGTGCTTTTAAGCTTTAGTTGTGACTCGTTTGCTTTTTTGCATTACTATCTAGGGTGGAGACAAGCTAACACTTTCCGTGAGCGGATCGACGACAATGAATCCATCTCTGGACGACAATGTTACTGTAACACACTTCTCTTTAGACAGTTGGGGTCAGATCGAGCAAAAGACTACCCAACTAAACCCCAAGGTCTCGAATCAATCCCAGAACCCGTTCAATCCATTCACTAGCAACAATAACACCGATGTTGTTACCAATGTTTCTGAAAGTGCTGAAGAGGAGGTGAAGCCCGAAGAGGAAAAGAAAGCGAACACGAACCCGTTCATAGACTCGAATCCATTCTTGGGTTTGCTGAACCCGTTTAAAGAGGTGCAACCTCAGGTCGAGAAAAAAGTTGAACCTGAAGTCGAGAAAAATGGAGCAAGAGTCGTGAAGACCGAAGAGATCCAAACGACGACTACAACTCTCACGCATAAGGTGTGGCTTATTCTAAATGCTTGCGAGTTAGCTGTAATCGATTTCTCTGTACTGTATTTGTAATCGTCCGATTTGAAAGAATGCTGTCTCTTATGCGAACTGCCCTTGTAAATGTACGCATACATTGGTCACCTCGTGTTCACAATACTTTATCCGAGTTCCAAATTGTATTTGTAACATTCGCATGGTCGTCGGCGAGTTTTTATTAACCCAGAAATCTCAGTTTCAAGGAAAACAACAAATGTAGAATGTATAAATTGTGACGAGGATTCATAAAAAGAAACCCGTATTTTATATTAAAATGACTCACTAATGGCCGTCCGCGTAACATCTTTACCTATGGTCATGCGAGTGTTAATTAAGTCAATTTGATTTTGTGGTAAATTTTAGAATTGTAATTCGGTAGTCAACGTGTTGACGTCGTCTGTGCTTCAAACTAACTTGCACAACAAATTATTAGTGTAATACACGGTTACCTTTTCTGTGATTATTATAGATTATTTGTACATTGCGAGTTAACGATGTGTAACTATCATTTTTGTGTTGTAGGATGATAATTCCGCTGTCTCTGACATCAGTCCCTGGTTAGTGGCCGACCCATCGCAGACAACGGTTGCAGATCAGAGTCCCATTAAGCATACTATCATTACCAGGAAGACTGTAATTACAACGCAACTTTGAAGTATTATTTCTGTAATGGAATGCGTGAGAAGTACTGAATCATCAAGGTATTTATTGAATCACGTCTTCCCTGGATTACATACTTGTTTTCCTGAAGTGAGTATGACAATAGTATGACACTGCCTATTCAAAGACATTAGAGTGATTACTTTGAAATCTAAACGGGGACCAATCAAACGTTCATACATTTTGCAAACGACTAGTTTACGCTTAATTTTGTGCAAAAATTTATTTGAATATCTGATATATATATATATATATCGGAGATTTATCGGTATATACCGGAGATATATCGGATATATAAACATATATATCGGAGATTTATATATGTTTAATTTCTAGCAATTTTTTAAGACTTAATTAATTACTAGATGCTTGTTTAAACTACGAAGATTTCCTTTGTACATAATTTATATCGTTTAAGAAACGAAGTACTTATTAGTAGCGACACATAAATGCAAGAATGGTTACTATTCTTTGACGATTATTTTATTTTTTACTGCAAAACATTCTTTTTATCTAACTTTGCCATGAAACTTGTTTAATCGTGTTCTGCATTCATTGTAGAGTAAGATGATTGATTGTTATACAGATTTAAGTGACCTTGCACTCTGTTAGCATGTATTAGATCATATGCATACATTGCGGAATAATGTATGGTGCTTTTATTATGAAGTAGAGACATTTAACCCTGGGTACGCAAACTTTTAAGATACTTTTTTACATAAAACGTATTTTTCCGTGTTTTCTACCTAATTATATGTTTTATAATGAATTGTATAAATTCTGCGCTTCGCATGTAATTCCTAAATGAAGTTTGTGTACCCAAGTAGTATAATGTATACGTAATAGACGTATTTCAATTCCTGTGAGATAGTATTTTATACTTGCCATAGTGCCTTTAATTGTAACGAGGAAAGAGAAACTATTGTACTCCAGTTTTACATTTGTGTTGTATACTAACGTCATTCAAGGATCTATATAGTATTAGGTTATTGCCATATGAAACAACTTTATTGTATATCAGGTCCTATCTCTTTTGTACTCTTTTTATACGAGTGAAAAAATAATATAATGTCGATAGTATTATCTGATATTTGGTCAAAATGTGGTGATTAATCAAAGCACTATTCACTGTTAGTAAATAAACTACAAAATGGAGATAACAATTTTGTAAATGGAGCACGTGCATGACCAAAAAATTCATTGATAGTACACATTGATTACAATGGCGCTTTCTTTGGTAATAAGTTTGTTTAGAAAAATGTTGCGGTTGTTTAACGTTTCAACAACCTATTTAATAGCTCGTAGATCATAGGAGCTATGTTAACTGCGATAACAATCTTATATTAGGTCAAAGTTCGAGAATGACGTAGCTAGGCTAAGGTAGCTATGATGCAGCAAGGGTCGAGAATGACTCAGAGTTTATGGATGAAGATTTTGGGATGTTTGAATTGGATGGAGAGCAATAGGCTAGGAAACTATGTCTAATTCCAGATAAGGAATGACGTTGGTGTACAATATTCATTCCACTTGATTTACATTTTACTTGTAACAAAAATTCGATTTGTTAAAAGAGTTTTAAAGAGTGAAAGTGTGTACGTTATTATCGGTCTAGTATGATTACTTCGTAAAAAATGATTAATTATTTTCTGTTAATCCTTTTTTGTGAAGTATTCAGATGTATACGATTAGCGGCAAATCAAACTGATAATTTATATCGATATTCCTATTATGCAATCTAGTGTATCATATGATAAAATTTTATTGTCTATACGGTTACGGTATTTTGTAACTGATTTGTCAGTATTTTGTAAAAAAAAAAGAAGACACGTAATACAATGAATGTAAAAAATCTGCTAACCGCGTGGAAATCAATGATCTGATCGAGTTTATTGTATTACGCGAATCGTCGTATATATACAAAAAGGCATCTAAAGTGCAGCAGAACAATTTTTTGTTAATTTCATGGAATCACAAGATCATGAATTATACAAAATAAGACTCGTCCTTTTCGACGAACTACGTAAAAGGCTGTTGAAGTACTTATTGTATTCCATTTTACGAGCATTTACGAAAGTAGAACGAGGCGCTATATTATGTTAATTTTATGTATTTAAATATATTGTATTTAATAGCAGTAAGCCAAGTGCATATGACACTATTATTTGAAGATCTAATATATCTATTACCTGTGTTTACAGTGCTATTATTAACCAATACCCGAATGTATTCCGTCCTAAAGTGTTATATACATGTATATATCAATAAAAATTGTTCGATTACACTCAAGTTTGGACTCATTTTCACCAAGAAAAGCCCCTCATCAATTCACTCGTCACAATTTTATGAAGGTATATTGAAAACATATATTGAAATGAACCCAAATAAAATATTTTATATTGCAGTTTTAAGTTTCCACACTGTTTTTCAGAATATAAAAATGTTCAATATTACATAATACACCTACAAAACGATCAGAAGGCATTGAAACAATTGATTTTGTTTTTTTTTTTTAACGACGATGCAATTTATAAAAAATTAAGAACAATTGTTTCAATAAAATCTACATAACTACTGAATTATTATAAAACTGGATCTCTGAAACTTCAATTCAAAATGTGCACCTTCTTCAAATAATTGGACATCCAATTATTCAATTTTCTTAAACAGAAAATTCAATCAATTCATTCATTTCAATTTTCTTTTCTTCTCACACTGGCTAAGATTACCTACAGCCGACGCGCTCTTCCCTATTATCGCCGCGTTCCCTCTCTTACCTACAACCGACGCCCTCTTACCTACCTATCGTTACCACGCTCTAGCCTATAGCCGCTGCGGTCTCTCTCATACCTACAGTCGTCGCGCCGCCGAGCTTGCCTACAGTCTGTACGCTTACCTACAGCCGCCGCGCTCTTCCCTATCATCGCCGCGCTCTTCCCTATCATCGCCGCGCTCCCTCTCTTACCTACCTATTGTTACCGCGCTCTGGTCTATAGCCGCTGCGATCTCTCCCATACCTACAGTCGCCGCGCGGCCCTGGTTAACCACAGTCTCTACGTTTACCTACAGCTGACGCGCTCTTCCCTATCATCGCCGCGCTCCCTCTCTTACCTACAGCCGCCGCGCTCTTCCTTATCATCGCCGCGTTCCCTCTCTTACCTACCTACTGTTACCGCGCTCTGGCCTATAGTCACTGCAGTCTCTCGCTTGGAATATGTATAGACGCATTATGGGGCATGTAGTGGGGACGATTTGCGCATGTATTTCCCATGTTTCTCGCATGTGTTGCGTATGTTTTGGGCAGTGAGGATCCTGTTTTGCTGGTGTTTGGCGCATGTTTTTAGCATGCTATCGGCATGTTTTGGGCAACTTTTCTAAATGTTTTGGGCATATTTTGTGTGTGTTTTCCGCATATTTTGCGAGTGTTTTACGCACTTTTTTCTGCAACTTCTGGGCATGTTTTGGGCATCTTTTGGAAATGTTTTGGGCATATTTTGTGAGATTTTTTTGCATATTTTGCGAGTGTTTTGAGCATGTTTTGGGCATGTGTGCATCATGTTTTGTGGGTGTTTTGCGCATGTTTTGGGCATCTTTTGGAAATGTTTTGGGCATATTGTGTGTGTGATCTTCGCATATTTTGCGGGTGTTTTGCCGCATGTTTTCAGCATGCTATGGGCATGTTTTGGGCATATTTTGTGAGTGTGTTTTCCGCATATTTTGCGAGTGTTTTGCGCATGTGTTGGGCATGTATTGGGGACGATTTGCGCATGTATTCCCCACGTTTCTCGCATGCTTTACGTATGTTTTGGGCATGTGTTGAGTATGTATTGCGGATGTTTTGTTGACCATACTACTTATTTTTATGCCTGACCTATACTACTTATTTTCATGCCAGACCTCTACTACTTTTCATGTATGCCTGACCTATACTTCTTATGTTTATGAATGACCATTACTACTTTTTTGTATGCCTGACCTATACTACTTATTTTTATGACTGACCTATACTACTGTTTTTGTATGCCTGGCCTATACTACATCTTTTTATGCCTGACTTTTACTACTTTTTTTGCATGCCTGACCTATACTACTTCTTTTTATGTGTGGTGTTAGGATCGGGTGTTAAATAAGAATGCACCCAATACGACAACAACCATTTATTAACAAACAACACAACTCAACAACGTAACAAAGAACAAAAGAAACTATATAACAAGAAACTCGGATAAACGACTACGAACAACTGACGACAACTGACGACAACTGACTGACTCTATCTGCCCCGTCGTCCGTCAGAATCCGCGCTTATATCTATTCCCCGTGCCTCCAGGAATTTCCTTCGAACAAGGGAAAATTCTGGAGTGGGGATGTCGCTTTCCTGTACGTGCCCCTTGGAGAAAGTTCGTGTCCTTGGACCGGCCACCCGTGTCCTGGCGAAAGTGAAGGGTTGGCGGCCAAATGTGCACGCCAAGGAAAAACCCCAAACCTAGTCACCAAATGTGCACCCCAGGTAGGAATGGATTTCCGGCGACTAGTTCGGGAAAAGCTTGGGCCTGGCGACCAAATGCGTCCAAGGTCCCAGCCCGCGGACGACGGTCCTACCTGGGGCCCGATCGACCCTTCTCCAAGGGGTCCGCCACATCACCCCCCTACCAGTGCCAACGAACCTAATAAACGAAATAAATATATATACCTATATGCTACGCTATTGCTGTATTCTACCGTGAATATAAATCAAAGTACTAACCCTAACCTACAATAATACATGCTTAACCACCACTGTTAGGTAACTAAACATGAATACGGGATAACGAATAGAGTATATACAGAAACTCTTATTTCTAAAAAGCGGCCTGGTACCTATCCGGATATCGAACGCGCCTACCGATGCGAGTTGTAAATCGCGCAACCGTTGGCGCTTGATCTTTTTGGGTGATTCTACTTCTATTTTCGGTATAAACAATAATCTCGTTGTGAGGTACCTGACTATGGGGGCTTTGCTCGGTATTGCTATTATTGTCATCGTCAGCCAATACAAATGCAGGTTTAATCCTGTCGATGGAAACCGTTACTCGTTTTCCACCGATATCTATTACGAAAGTTTTGTCGCCACGTTGCAATACTTTATATGGACCATCATATGTTGGATATAATGAGCTTTTTAACGCATCGTGCCGCAGGAACACATATGGGACAGTATCCAATTCTTTAAAAATAAATGTTTTGCGCTCGCCGTGTCGAATCACTGGGGAAGGTCTCACTTTCGACATTCGTCTCCGAAACTCTTCAACCCACACCGACGATGCTTCAACGCTGGACGAAACGAAAAATTCGCCAGGTAACCTGACACCTGTCCCATAAACCATCTCTGCGGCCGTTGCTCTCAAATCCTCTTTAACACTTGACCGTATACCGAGCAGGACTACAGGTAGGGTCTCTACCCAATCATCGGTCGCGTGGCATTTTATTGCTGTCTTAAGCTGACGATGAAACCTTTCCACCATACCATTTGCTTGCGGATGGTAGGCGGTCGTTCTGAAATGTTCCGATCCTAGTATCTGTGCGAGCTCTTTAAACAGGTGCGACTCGAATTGGCGTCCCTGATCTGTCGTAATTCTCAAAGGTACCCCAAAACGTGCAACCCATGTACTAATAAAATCGCTCGCAAAGGTTTTCGCGTCGATTTCTGCAATCGGTACGGCTTCCGGCCACCGCGAAAAACGATCGATCATAGTAAAAATATACCTAAAACCGTGACAATAAGGTAATGGACCGACTAAATCTATGTGTACATGTTCGAATCTGCTGCCGGTGGTGTCGAAATTTCCAACCGGAGCGGACACATGTCTTGATACTTTCGCGCGTTGGCACTGGATACAACAACGCGCCCATTTTCTGCAGTCGACGTTAACCGATGGCCAAACGAACCGTCGCGAAACTAATTTCGGCGTCGTTCTAATCCCGGGATGCGACATCCCGTGCAGCGCATCAAAAATATTGCGTCGCAAACGATTAGGAACGTACGGTCTGACCTATCCGTTAGCAACGTCGCAATACTAAATAAACATTTTGGTCCGGAAAATATATCTTGTTCAACTGAAGGGATGTTGAATTCGTCTTAAGCATTTCTGTCAATTCCGGATCGTTCTCTTGCTCTTTTGCTAACACGCTATGGTCGGGAATTGCTGTAATTGCCTCTATCCTCGACAATGCATCTGCAACACTATTGTCTATACCTTTAATGTGTAATATTCGCGTAGTGAATTGTCCAATAAAGTCTAAATATCTAAATTGTCGAGCTGAACATTTATCCAAATTTTGTTGAAAGGCAAACGTAAGAGGCTTGTGATCGGTAAACAGAATGAAATTTCGACCTTCTATAAAATGTTTAAATCTTTTTACCGCTATGTAAGCTGCCAGCAATTCTCGGTCATATGCACTGTACTTTTTCTGTGCTTCCGTAAGGGATTTTGCACTGAAAGCCAATGGTTGCCAAATTTTATCAACCTTCTGCTGAATCACTGCTCCAACAGCAACATCCGATGCATCTACCACGATGCTAATCGGTGCTCCTGGAGCAGGATGCACTAACAAAGTTGCATCAGCCAGAGTCGTCTTAGCTAAGGTAAATGCTTTTTCACTTTCGGACGACCAGGCTATCGTTTCAGAACTTCTCTTTGCTCCCTTCAGCAAGTTATTTAATGGATGCAGAATGTTTGCTACGTTCGGTATGAAACGGCGATAAAAGTTGATCATACCTAGGAATCTACGTAGCTCCTTAATCGTTTGCGGACGCGGGAATTTGTTAATGTTATCGACCCGTTCAACCATCGGTTTGACGCCTTCCTTATTCACCGAATATCCCAGGAATGAAATTTCCTCAACCCCGAAAATACATTTTCCCGGGTTAATAACGACACCGTATTCTAAAAACCGGTCAAATAGAATTCTCAAATGTTTTTCGTGTTCCTGGTCGTTATTCGATGCGATAAGGAAATCGTCGACATACGCGTAAACAAAATCTAAATCGCGTATGATTCCATCTACGAAACGCTGACACGTTTGCGCCGCGTTTCTCAACCCGAATGGCGTAACTAAAAATTCGAATAGCCCGAATGGTGTCGCAATTGCAGTCTTTTCCACGTCCTGCGCCGCGACAGGAATTTGGTGATACGCCCGCACTAAATCGATTTTCGAAAAAACTGACTTCCCGTGTAGTCTCTGCCCGAAATCTTCGATGTGAGGAGGCGTATACCTGTCCGGTACGGTTCTTGCGTTCAATGCCCGGTAATCGCCGCACGGACGCAATTTCCCGTCCTTTTTTAAAACTACGTGTAACGGCGAGGCCCATGGGCTTTTGGAGAGACGGATAATGCCATGCCGAAGCATGAGGTCAAATTCCGCCCTCACCTCGTTGAAACGATCCGGTGCCAATCGTCGTGGCTTACAATAAACCGGCGGTCCCGACGTTGTCTCGATATAGTGTACCACGTTGTGTCTTACCGCTTTTCTCCTGAAGACTGGCGGTCGTGTCAACTCCGGATACTTCTTGAGAAGACCGTGGTACGCCGAATCCCCGGTGATTGTCCTTATTGTTGGCTCGCTCCCTGGTGCTGGTGCTCCTGCCACGAACAGTGACGTTGTCACGTCGATCAAACGTTGATGCCGTGGATCCACCAGTAGGTTGTAATGCGCCAGGAAGTTCATTCCTATGATCGGGGTTTCCACATCCGCGATCACGAAATTCCATAGGAACTCCCGATGTAGCGAGAAATTCAATCGCATGGCCATGGTACCATACGTCTTGATTCTCGATCCGTTTGCGGCACACAGTTCGTATGTGTCTTCATTCACGCGCCGGTCCACACCTGAACGCGGGAATACACACAAGTCCGCGCCAGTGTCTATTAGGAAACGTGACTTGGTAATTGAGTCTTTTACAAATATCCGACCGCTCTTAGGACCACCGCACGCAACCGCCTCGGATGACGACGGTCCCGTTAGTTTCCCTGCCAATTGCAGGGTTTGATGCAACGATGTGCATCCTTTCCAAACTTGAAGTGATACTTGCATAACCATTTGTCGGTTTTCATTTTCTCGCGGATAGAAGATCGTGAGGAACTCCTTTGTCTTCTTGGGAAGGATTTCTTCCGCTCCCTCACCCGTCCATGGGGGCATGCATTGATCTGCATTTGCATTTCATGCATTTTTGCTAAAAGTATCTTCATATCCGAAGAGCTGTTTCCCTGGTGCTCCGACACTGTTGCCACCTTGTTCCTCCCGGGTTGTATCTCATGGACCTTGTCTGCTATGGTAGCCAACGCGTCACCTGACGTCTCCTTAGTCGCCGCCAATACTTGCTGGGTCCAGACAGGGAGGCGATTCTTCCATATCGCGGTTGGGAATTCGTCATTGACCGCGGTGCCCGCCAACTTCTTAATGTGCCTCCAAAATTGTGTTGGAGTTCTGTCGCCGATTTCTTCGGCTTCCAAGAGTTTGCGAACTCTTGTGCCGTCTGAGTCGGACAACCTCTTGATCAATGCGGTTTTTATTTGCTCATATTTGTCCTCGGCGGGAGGTTTGCAAATAATGTCTTCGACCTCTTCAGAGTATTTTAAATCCAGTTGCGAGATCACGTGGCCAAACTTCACCTCGTCCTTGACTATCCCTCCGATCAAAAACTGGTATTCCAGGTGGCTGAACCACAATGCGACCTTTTCCGGCCAGAACGGCGGAATCCGCATCGTTGAAGAAGAAAAGATGCCCAAAACATGCCCATACCATACTGAAAACATGCGCAAAACACTCGCAAAATATGCAGAAAACACACACAAAATATGTCCAAAACATTTAGAAAAGACGCCCAAAACATGCCCATAGCATACTGAAACCATACGCAAAACACCCGCAAAACATGATGCTCACATGCCCAAAAAATACGCAAAACATGCGAGAAACATGGGAACTACATGCGCACATCATCACCACTACATGCCCAATGTGCTATAGGCCAGAACGCGGTAACAGTAGGTAGGTAAGAGGGGGAACGCGGCGATGATAAGGAAGATCGCGGCGGCTGTAGGTAAGAGAGGGAGCGGGGCGATGATAGGGAAGAGCGCGGCGGCTGTAGGTATGAGAGACCGCAGCGGGTATAGGCAAGAGCGCGCTGACGGTATGTAGGTAAGAGCGCGAGGGCTGTAGGTAAGGAAGGGAACGCGGCGATGATAGGGAAGAGCGCGTCGGCTGTAGTAAATGATTCGAATAAAAGATTCTTTTTATTTATTCGATTTCCGATGATTCAAAAGAAAAAAGTATCTTTATTCGACGAGTATCAAATAAATAATATTATTCGACAAGAATTTATTAGGTGAATAAAGAGAATTTTTTTATTCAAAGAGGATTTATTCGAACTTGGAATCATTGTTTCATCTTTTACCTGTATCTTTTATTCGAAGGCTTCGAATAAATCTTCCCTTTTTTCCTCAGATTATCGGAAACCTTTGAAAAATCGTGGTGATTATGGAGTACGTGCACCTAAAAGCTGAAAAAAGTATTTTCACGAGTAAATTATTTTAAAATGATGTAAATTATTATTTTAATACAACATCTGTACATCGTGAAATGTTTTAATAAGTAGATATGTATTTTAAGAATATTTTTGACTTATTACCATTCATTACGGCGAATAATAATTATAAGAATAATCATAAATGTGAATAATAATTATACGTATGGAGAAATGTATAAAATAAATGTATGAAAAATGTATTACTATAATTTTAAAACATGGCATCTATATTTATTAATATTGTATTGATAAAGATAATTGTAGATATATAACATAATGACATCAAATAAAAAAACATAATTTGAACATATAGTCATAACATTACATGCATAATTCGTTAATTATTTGTATTTGACCAGATTTTATTATTCATGTGGATCTAGTTCCAGCATTTATCGTTCGTCAGCGTAGAGGGCGTAGGAAAACCAGTTGTTCACATGTGAGACACGAAACCCCATATGGTGATTAGTCTACTCCTATATCTCGTCTGTGATGTGAGACACGAAACCCCATATGCTGATTAGTCTACTCCTATATCTTGTCTGTGCCAAGGTAGACCAATCACCATTTGGGGTTTCGTATCTCACAATCTGAAATACTTACATCGTTAACAACTACACTTCTTACGCCCTCTATGCTGACGAGCGATAAATGTTACAACTAGATCCACGAGAAGCTTCGACCATACACCTATAATGAATGGAAGGACCTCCGACCGAAGGAATACCAATTTTAGGCAAAAAATATAAATTTTAAGAATGGGAACTTTTGAAAAGTTCAGAAGCAAATTTCAATTAGAAATTCAGGGAAAAAGGTGACGCTGTTTATTGAATGACAAGTTAATCCGAAACAGAAACTGTGATTTTTGATTAGTAATTCAATGGAGCTTACCAAGAAGCTGAATGTGGACCAGGGGAAAACAAGAAAAGCGTTGAAGGGGGGGGGGGCCACCTTGGCCCATCCCGAGCTAGCCTAAAGTAAATTCTGACACAATTCAATTAAATACACAAGTTTTTATAATTAGTAAGTCTTAAATTCTATTTTACAGTGATATAGCAAATTATAAATCAGCAGCTATTAGCTCGATATTATTCTCTATTTGTAAGATACTAAAAGTTCTTACGAGAGATACTAAAAGTTCTTACGAGATACTAAAAGTTCTTACGAGATACTAAAAGTTCTTACGAGATACTAAAAGTTCTTACAAGATACTAAAAAGTTCTTACAAATAGAGAATAATACCGATTGCCCAGGTCTCACCACGAGGAGGTTGCTGCACGAGAGACCCGAAAGGAAGCCAGAAGGAATTCAATGCGTTTCCTTTTGACTCCCTTTCTTACAACGACGCTTTCGAGTCTTACAAACTAAATTTCGAAAATCGCTCAATGGAAAAGATCACTTCTCCACAGAACGAAAAGTTCACTTTACCATTTAGCGTATGTCGAGTAATTATTTCGGGGCAAACGGTATCAAAAACGAATCAGGCAGAAGGCTCTGATTCTTTCAAAGAGAGAAACAAGACCGAACCAGAGCACAGAAGGCTCTTGTTCGAGGGAGACGCGTCGCGTACAATGTGTGTAGAGCTTTCTGCAGACCAGTATACGTTTCCCGACGCTCCACACGGAGAATGACGACCAGGGACGCCTCCACCTTTTGGTAGATCAACCTAACCCCAACTACCCGCCACGAGCAACGCTGGCGCAACAAGGCGACGAAGAGACTTATGGACGAAGGATCCCCTGCTCCCGGCGCGAACTACGCCAGCGTTGACATGACTTAGGCAAACATTTTACGAAGGAAGGGTTCTACCTGGCGAGTACTGCTCCCTGGTCATCATTTTTCAGTGCATCCACGCCGAATATCGCAACGTGGACCGGTTCAAAACTTGCAAGCAAGGTCCGACACAGCCTTCCGCTGTCGGAGAACAACCGAGTCGGGCAAAGTGAAGTTAGGGCAATAGTTACTCGACATATATACAATACTAATAAACAAGCTTAAATACTAACGCACGAACTTAACTCGAGGAATTATTGTTGGCAAAAAAAAAACAAATCTGACAAATCTCTGAATAATGAAAGAGAAAATAAAAATGGAGCAGAAGGCTCAGATTTATAAAAAAAAAAAATGGAAGAAGCGAACCAGGGCAGAAGGCCCTGGTTCGAGGGTGACGCTACCGACTGGTCACAACAGAAGGCTGTGACTCAAATCAACAAGCGAAACTAACAAAGTGAATCTGACACATTAATTGCTCGAGAACTATACGAACTTATAAATAATTCGAAGTCTTCTTTCTATTCGCTGTCTTCGTTCGACAATGGTCATGGTTAACTGTTGTGATTTAACTGAAACAGACTAATAATGATTAGATACAAAATAAAGAAACACCGAAGTAATCGATGAAGAAACGGTAACCTCGTACACGAGTACGGCCTACTTAGTATGCACAAGAGTGCGAATCTAACCGGCTCACGAGAGCCAACCTACGACCAGCTCAAGAGAGCCAAGCTAAACCGTACATGAGTACCGCCTAGCTAACATTCACAAGAGTGCAAATCTACTAGCTCACGCGAGCCAACCTAACACCAGCTCACGAGAGCCAAGCTAACCCCGTACATGAATACGGCCTACGTAATATGTACAACAGTGCGAATCTAACCGGATCACGAGAGCCAACATACAACCAGCTCACCAGATCCAAGCTAACAATGCACAAGAATGCGGAAAAACCGACAAGAAACCAACGAGAGTAGATGAAGTCAGAACTTCAATCTACTGAGGTGGCGCTTCGGGACGCCCCGGGTTCGCCAATACCCGTACTCACCCACAGCAGTGAGCCCCTGGGGGACCTCCGTTCGGAGGAATACCAATTTTAAGCGTAGGTGGGCCACGGGTAAACGAGGAAAGCACGAAGGAAAGCAGAAAGGACCCTTGGCCCCGAGCAAGTTTAAAATAAATTCAGACACAATTCAATTAAATACACAAGTTTTTATTATTAGTCAGTCTTAAATTTTATTCCACAATGTTATCGCAAATTATAGATGAGCAGCTATTAGCTCGATATTATTCTCTATTTGTAATTAGGACGCAACAACCTACAAGCGCGGGACGCCCAGGGTTCGGTAATACCCGTACTCAACCACGGGCCCGGCCGTGAGTGAGCCCCTGAAGTACCTCCGATCGGAGGAATACCAATTTTATGTCAAAAATATAATATAATATAATAAAATTTCAGAATACCAATTTTAAGTAAAAAATATAATAGAATATAGTTACAAAAAAAGAAACTTGTAAAAAATTCCGAAGCAAATACGAATTAAAAATACAGAAATAATAATTGGCGGCGTTCGTTGAATGAACACGTATTCCAAAACAGAAAATGTATATTTGTATTGTCACTTACCAGCTGTTGAAAGTTGACCAAGGTGTGCGGAGCGGCTTCCAGGAAACGCTGGCCGACCGCGAGCCAGCTTGAAGTGGACCAGAGTTGACTAGTGATGTCCACTGCAGCTCTGGAGAATCCCCGGAGAATTCACTCGAAGGTAGGTATGGGCAGACTAGGGTGGTCAGGGTGAGCCAGGGCAGCTCTGGATAACCCCTCTGGTCAATTCCGAGATCTTTCGGCCTTCTGGTCCCACAGCACTCCCGCCCCCTCCGGAGTGCGCACCTCGACTGACTGACTGAGCGCGGCCGCCGAGATCAGGTGCGCGGTGCGCGGTGCGCAACTCCCCCACCCTTAATGTTTATAACAATTTCTTTTGTAATGGTATCAACAAGCGCTCCCTTGACCATCTTGCCATCTAATTATTTCGTAAAAATACCTAATACAACTCGAGATACAGAGTAACTTTTAAGCCATGATTATTTGCACGCATCGATTTGTCGTACACGTAACTCCGGTAACGCAAACACCACTTCGGGCGACCACTGTTCTTATGCTGGTTTCCAAACAAAAAGTTTATGACATTCATATAAGAACTGACTCGGCGCGACCGTGTCCTGATGTTGACAATAGCTCAGCCGGTCGAGCTCGAGGCCGGCCTCGGGTGAACGAACGCAGACGTAAACCTTTTGTTTACTTGTGTTGTCATACTTGTCGCGAGGCCATCGTTTCCAAAATTCCAAAATATCAAATCCGCTGCCCGTCGTCCTTGGCTCGCTTGATTTACCGCCTTATCATCTCGCCATTTGAATAAACCTTACCTCCTGTTATAATATAAATGTTTATAACAATTCCTTTCGCCAGTGATGTCGACAAGCACTCCCTTGACCATTTTGCCATCTAATTATTTAGTAGAAATAAATTATAGAAACCGAGACAGAATATTTTTTAATCCATGAATATTCGCACGCAGTAATTTGAGGTACGCGATTCACTATTAAATTTATTACTTCTGGTTGTTTAATGTTTATAACAATTTCTTTTGGTAATGATGTCGACAAGCACTCCCTTGAGCATTTTGTCATCTAATTTTTTAGTAAAGATAGATGATAGAACTCAAGGTACAGAATAACGAATCATGGATAAATGTACACTGATAAATTTATTGTCTCTGCTTGTTTAACGATTATAAGAATTTCTCTTACCAATGATGCTGTCGAATACCCCCTTGGCTATCTTACCACCTAATCTTTTTAGTAAAAATGGCTAATAGTACTCGGAATACAGAGTTACTTTTAAAGCATGTCTTGAGCATGTCTTAAAGCATGTCAAAGTAACTTTTATGCATGATTATTCGAAGTATACGAGATACTCGATTCTCATTAAGATTTTTAATTAAGATTACTCGGTTGTTGCGTCGCAGCGTGGTGGAATAGGGGTTTGTTTGTGGGTTCGGGTGCCCGTGGAGCGCTGAAGCGCTCTGCTCGTGGAAGATTGACAAATAATCTTGGTTTACAGATTTTAGGACAAAACTCTTAGAGATTTTATTCAAAGTCTTGGAGATGTTACTCCTTCAGTTTTACAACGAGTTCTGAGTCGTCTTCGAGGTTTTGAATCCGTCTTCCAGCTTCTTCCTTCTCGTCTCCCTTCCTTAGCCAATAGGAAAATTAGAGTCTTCTGGCTGGGCGTTGATTCGTAGGATGACTCGTCTTCCGGTTGCGGCTTGATGGTGATTGGTAGTGGACGGATCTTAATAGCACAAGCACGAGGAAGGGGTACGCACGAGGGTGAAGGACCGCCAAAACGAGGGACATGGGGCCATGTGGGACCGAACAAGAGAGAGGTCCGAGGGAGTTCCAACATGTCTTTGGCTGAGAATTTATGACCTCTTGTCCTTAACTAATTCCAGATCTTGACTATCCCTAATTTATGCGGAATTGGAGAAGCTACTCCAAGAAGTTGCGTGACTTTCTTTAAATTCTGCAATTAGTCTCACCTACTCGAATTTCGTCAAGGATCTCTGTGGAATCCTCCCGGTGTCCCTTTACCTACTCTAAACTGTCGCACCCAAATAAAATACATATAAATGGAATACGCGATTACGTCCTACATTTAAATTTCCCTCTCCGTGCCATTAATCGATACAATATATATCTCAATATATATCTCGATCAATATATATCTAACTATGCTCACGTGGTCAACTGGCCACGCTACACGGTATTTCATATCATGCGACACGAAACAGTATAATTTGATTGGCGTACTCCTACATTTCGTCTGTGACATTGGTTCCACAATATTAGTTCCGACCGATAGGGTAGGTGTGACACAAAAATACATCGGGTGATTGGTCTACTTCTGTACCTCGTCTATGGTAAGGCAGGCAGTCTTCTTAAATATCTCGTCGGTGCTCCTGTGTTATTCAGCGACATGGACTAGTGGGCCGGAGATAAGTGGATCTAACAGAGACCTGAAATACCAACATCACTAAAAGTATCGACGAAATTCTTGTTCTCGGATCCGCGCTCTCTACCTGAATAGAACATTGGCACCGACGAGATATATATAAAGACTGCCAGCCCCCGTGTTAAACTGCGAGTCTCAAAGTGGGTGCCAGGTGGGTGCTGGGATCGGTCGGTAACGGCTCCCATGTGGATCTGAAATACCAACATCGCTGAACATGCCGCGTTCGCTACCTAAATAGAACATTTGCTCGTGAATTACGGAAGAAACGTCAGTGACATAGGCAATAAATAAACGTATAAATGCGTAGAATGAAAATTTTTATTTTTTATTGTATAATTTCATTACACTCTTATTGCCTTCTTGTTTTCCATATTGTTCACCATTGTAATCATTATTTTATAATCGATAGTTTATAGGTGTAATTAATTAATTTGGAACTTATTGCGATATTTATAAAATAACGATTATGCAACAAAATATATTCTGTAATAGTTATAGAGTAAAAAAAAGAATAAATACAATATTCAAGTAATGACAAAATTCAATCGTTCTTATTGTGATCCGTAGTAAAAAACAAAAAATTAACTTTTTTACTTATTTAACCGATAATACCACTTCTAATGCTCAACTGCATTGACTGCAATTATTCAAGTAGAAGTAGTAACGGAATAAAAGTGTTAAGTAATCAAACTAACTTTTGACGGCTTTTATACATATAATGCTATTTGGTGGTAGTATTATTGCTATTTATACAAACGCACAGATACACAGATTCTTATATCTTGCTATGCACATTTTTTTTTCTTCGGCAACCGATTTCGAGGGAATTTTCAGTTTGTGTATCACTTACATAGAGGTAAAGACACATATTTAAAATTTTTATTGCGAATTTAAATAAAAAAGTTTTTAAAAGTGTCTAAGTCATTTTAAGTTATTTTTTATACTTTATAGAACTGTTTCTTTACATTTTATATTTTTTATATTTTATAAGCAATAAACTTAATTTTACTCAGTTTAAGACCATTGGTTACACCTGCACAGCGGATAATCTTATCAAACGTTTCACCATCGATTCCACACGATACTATCGAGGAGATTTTTAAAAAAAACCATGTCAGAACTACCTCCAAACTAACATTCATGAGAGCTGGCCTACAAAGTCCGGATAAAGCGCACATACTTAGTTTTAGACGACAGATCTATATTAATCCTGAAGATATTAACAAGATCCCGGAATCGTTCCTTGTCTCTTACGAAGAAACGCAATTTCGGATCTTCGTATCAACGGACACACTTAGCTGTTTCAGATGTAATCAAAAGGGGCACATTGCTAAGGCATGCCCGAAAAACCAAGAAACACACGACCGAAACACCGTACTATGTCAACACAGCAATCCCCCCGCACATGACACACCACGTCTTACCGAAGAACCCCCCACTCAGGATACTCAACCACTGACACCCGATACTCGAGACGAACTACAAGCAAATAGCTACCCAACGACCGGTAATAAAAGATCATTAGCTTCTACATCGACTACGGTAAGTCTTAAAGATATCTGTATTACCAACTATGAACCTGCCCAGGCAACTTCCAAACTAGTGGATGAAGAACGACCCGCCACAAAATTACCACGCGTAAAACACAAACGGATTAAACTAACCGAAAATACTATCACCAATATCAGTAAGGAGATAGAAACAATCAAAGAAAGTATTAATAACCCCTCATACAAATACCCCATCGGTGCCTCTCAGTTAATTAGTTTCCTGGAGAACTCCGCTGGCAGGGCAAACGCGTATGAAATGGCACAAGAATATACCCAAGATATACACGGGTTAATCCGTACGTTATCGGTAGTATATCATCTATTAAATGGGAGAAGCATAAAAAACAGAGTAAATCGTGTTATAAAAAAATTAAAAAACGGAACGCAGAATCCAGACATAGTCACTGACTCCGCCAGCAATACATCACGAAATGGCACTCCAGCGTCCACAGACTACGAATCAGAAGCCGAATTTAAAGAACCACAGGAGTATTATACACAAACTACACCTCCAATACCAAAACTATAACAATGTTAACCATACTACAATGGAATCTTAACGGATACTTTGCGAGACTAGCATATTTGCAAATCCTTATCATGAAGTACCAACCAGACATCATCTGCTTACAGGAGACCCATCTTAAACCAAATCAAAACATTAAAATAAAGAATTACACCTCGTACATCACTAACCGCAACTCTCAAGTTGCAAGCGGAGGGGTGGCTGTATGTATCAAGAACGGACTATTTAGTGAAGAAATTAAAATTAAGTCTGATGTTGAGTCAGTGTCAGTCAAGGTGCATACTGCCCCGAACTTACATTTATGCAATCTATACCTACCAAATAGCCAAATCCTTAATGACTCCAAACTCAATGAAATTCTCGATAAATTGCCACAACCATGCATTATCACCGGAGATTTCAATTGCCATAACAAACTATGGGGCTCGAAAAGAACTGACACAAGAGGGAAAATAATAGAAAAAGTCTTAATGAACCACAATCTAATCATCCTAAATGACGAAAGCCCAACCCATTTCACCATATCAAGTGGAACCTATAGTATAATTGATCTAACATTATGTAGTGCAAATTTTGCTCCTAGATGTGAATGGGAAACCATCCCAGATCTACATGATAGCGACCATTTTCCAATACTAACTAAAATTCAGTTAAACCAAATGATCAGCACCTCCGATCGAAGCGAACGATGGAAATTTGAAAATGCCGATTGGAATAAATATCGCCTAATAATTGAACAAAACATCCCTTACCTGAACTCCCTACTCGAAGGCTCTCCAGCCCAAATCAACGTAATCATAGAAAAATTAACCACTACCATAACACAAGCAGCGGACCTATCTATCCCTAAAACCAAACCTATAAGTAATAACAGCATACGTTGTGTACCATGGTGGAACAAAGAGTGCGAAAATATTATTAAAAAAGCCAAACATGCGTTCAACAGATTCAAGAGATATAAAACTATTGACAACCTTATACAATTCAAAAAACTAAGAGCCCAGGCAAGGAAAATAGTTAAACAAGTCAAAAAACAATGCTGGCTAGATTTTGTAAGCTCAATTAATAGTTCTACGCATACCAAAACAATCTGGAGTAAAATCAAGGCTATCCATGGCACCCATAGCAAGAAGAACATTTCTGCACTAAGAAGACCAGACCACTCCACTATTACAAATGACAAGGATATTGCAAATCTACTGGCGGAAACATTCGCAAAAAACTCAAGCGACTCCAATTACGACCCTGAATTCCTTCTATATAGAGAACACTGCCCTAAGTTTGATATAGAACAACCACATAAAATAAAGAACAGCGAATTAACTATGATCAACAAAGAGTTCAAAATGACAGAGCTTATAAACTCTCTAAAAAAATGTAATAACACAGCCCCTGGCCCGGACAACATTCCAAATGAACTTCTGACAAATTTACCTACGAGTGGTATTGAGTATCTATTAAAAATTTTCAACAGAATTTGGGTAAAGAGAGTCTTTCCTGACAGTTGGAGAGAAGCCATTGTGATTCCAATACTGAAACCAAACAAAGACGCAGCACTACCAGAAAGCTATCGACCAATATCACTAACGAATACTATGGGTAAATTAATGGGGAAAATAATCAAAGAAAGATTGTATTGGATACTTGAAAATAACAAAATTATCTCACCTTCCCAGAGTGGATTCCGACATTTCCACTCCACCATGGACCAATTAATCAACATAGAGGCCCAAATCTGCGATAGTATGATTAACAAACGCCATTCAGTAATGGTATCGATGGACATTGAAAAGGCATATGACATGGTATATAGGAGAAGAACATTAGACATACTAGAAAGTATGGGATTCAGTGGAAACATTCTAGAATTCATCGCAAACTTCCTAGAGAGGAGACTTATTAGGGTTAGAAATAAGAACACCGTATCTGAGGCCGTGATCGCTGAGAATGGAGTACCCCAAGGAGAAGTATTAAGTGTCCTGTTATTCCTAATATCAATTAACAATATCCTTGCCCCAATTCCCCGTCCTGTTAAAGCCTATCTGTTTGCGGACGATTTAACTATACTATATCAGGGGACAAATACAAAAACTTCACAAGATATATTACAAAATACGCTAAACAATCTACAAGACTGGGCAACTAGAACCGGATTCAAATTCTCAAAAACAAAAACCAAATATATTATATTTTCCAAACAACACTCTCCACCTCAAATTAATCTATTCCTTGGAAATTCTAAACTTGAGCAGGTACAGACACTGAACATCCTAGGTCTCGAATTTGATAGTAAATTAACATGGAGTAACCATGTCGCCAAGCTCCGAAAGGAATGCAACCTACGCCTAAACGTAATCAAAACATTGTCAGCTAACTGTTGGGGAGCAGACATGAAAGTACTCGCAACCACGTATAAGTCCCTAGTAAGGTCAAAGCTGGATTATGGATCAATTATCTATGGCGCTGCTAACAGTTCAATCATTAGGAAACTCGACCCTATACACAACTCGGCTCAGAGAATAATAGCAGGAGCGTTTAGAACTAGTCCTATAATCAGTATCCTAAGGGAATGCAATGAACCTCCTCTGAAAATCAGAAGAACCCTACTTAGTATCTCTCATGCTATTAAAATATCAACCACACCTAACAAACCGACATATAATAATACCTTTTCTAATCGTCTCATAGCGAAATATGACCAGCATAATCGCTTACCAAGGCCCTTTTATTATAGAGTTAATAAACTAGAACCAAAATTAAATATGAAATTCACTCCTTCTATACCAAGGAGACTGCTCAAATTCGCACCATGGACCCTGCATCATCCTATCGAAACAGAAGAATCACTATATATGTATAGAAAAGAGGACACAAATCCAGAAGTATACAGAAAGCTATTAATGGAAACGATCGAAAAGTATAAGGACTATACCCAAATTTACACAGATGGATTGAAGACAGAAACTGGAACAGGATATGCAGTTATTACTCCATATGCGAGTCACAGTTATAAACTCCCAAACAACACTTCAATATTCACAGCAGAACTCATAGCTATTAAACATGCCTTCCAAATTGCATACGAAAACGCATATAGACAAACGATTATCCTCTCCGACTCCAAAAGTGCAATTACTGCACTACAAAACCTTTCCTCCAACAACCATACCATCCTGCAAATATTCGAAACGTATCACGAAATCACCAACACCGGCGGGAGGGTAATACTCATATGGATACCAGGACATGCCGGGATCCCGGGAAACGAAGAAGCTGATAAGGCCGCTAAGCAAGCGGCTAATTCTCCAACCATGGACAGTCAACTCATCGATACCTCCATGGAAGACCTGATTAAAGAAGCTAAAAGAAATCTGATGCACCAATGGGATCTTGAATGGAAACGACTAGCTTCTGCACACTCCAAAAATATCTATGACTCCTTTTTTGAAGATAAAGAAGTAAGGCAAGTCCTAAAACGGAGGGAGCAAGTTACCCTATCCAGAATTAAAATAGGCCACACTAAGGGAACACACTCGTTCCTGATAACAAAGGGGCCAGTACCAATATGTGAAACATGCAGCATACCGACATCAATTAACCACCTGATATTACCTTGCCCAAAATACAATACACTACGAGAAAGATTCAAAATAGGAACAACACTGAAAGAGAATCTTGACGAAGATAAAATAAAAGATCTACTAGAATTTATTAAGGAATCGAAAATCCAGGAAGTTATACTATAATGATACACCTATTCGTCGCTAATAACCATGCAGTTGATGCGACGTAAACCCTTGATGGAAAAAAAAAACTTAATTTTCTGTGAGTAATTGTCAATACATATACATTAGTAACCGCATCTAGACTTTTGCCCGAAATTCGGCTATTTGTCCGTACTGTGCAACGCGGCGAAAACCGAGGTGTCGAAAGTCCCATCAAAAAATAATTAATAACAAAGAACATTATATTTTTATTTAAAGACCCGAGCTCACGCCAGTCTCTCATCTTTTCCGAACGCTTCTCCTCTCCATGTCTCTTTCATTACACAAGTAATTGTCATCGGAATTATATCACATTTGGTATCATTTTCATAAAAAAAGTCTCAAATTTGTTTGTGAAAAAGCCATAGAAAGATAATGAAAAATAAAGAAGTTTTGTTGTTTGATTGGGAATGTTATCACACCGATGTGCCAGGCCCAAGTCGAGTTTCACTGTCTTTTTCTCCGAGTTCACAATTACTCGAGCAGTTCCTACTCTGCGTTGGAGGAACACGAATGAATAGAAAACTATCATTGTATACGTGTTTAAATATATTTAAATATAATGACAATATAATATGTATACATAACTTACGTACATATATGCGCAAATTTGCATAAATCATGGAAGACACGGATTTGTTATCTTACATCGTAGAATCACATAAACATTAAGTGTCGTTTAATGTTTTCTTTGTCATGGAAGAGTTCTTAACTGTTCATATCGCGGTGTTGACACTCGATCGCCAATACCTATACATGCGTACATACGTTTAAGTTTAAATACATCGTCGAGTCGTCGTCGTGTATTAGCTCACTTCCTAAGTTGCATTTCTCTCGTGACTTGTTTATCGACGTACGTAGTGAAATTATGTTTCTTCGCGAATATTCCTCGGGTATCTTAAAAAATTTCGGTCGATCAAATGCCTGGAACGATCGATGTTCGCTATATCGATTCAATTCGGCAAATAATACTCTCGTGGAATGTATTCCGGCTTGGGACTGCTCGGCTCGATTCCAAGCAGTTCCCCCATGAATGCGATGTAGGTAATTGCTAAACGCAGAGTTTCGATTCTTGACAGTCGTTTCTCATATGCGAATGTCGGTACCTGTAGAGAAAGCGATGGTTACAAAATGGAACGGAACGAAATTTTAGATGAACAAGGTTTCTAAATAAGAATTGGTGACAAGAGCTTCCGCATAGATGGCACTCACATATTTTTGATCAGACATTATCTATTATCTACGGCTACGGAAACTCACTTTTCGGCGGAGTTTGTCGAACGCTTCGTTCAAATTGAACATTCTTCGCCTTTCGCGAATGTTCGCGGCTCTCCTCTGGGAAACGGTTGCCACCCGACGCCTTGGTTTCTTCGTGGTAGACGATGGAAGATTTGGAGATCTCCCGTTCGACGTATATCGACTGAAATCGAATCTTCTTTAGTAAGAATGTGAAAAACACACGAGTACTTCCGTTTTTTTTTTCTATTATACCGTTCTACAATAATCTAGTGACATACGATTTCTAATAATACAGTGCTCCGATATTTTACCGATTCTGTACGATATTTACGATAATGTAAGCTCATTATCAGTTTTAATAAACACGCTAAACGCCAAACCTATTTTTCTTGATTTTCCATTTACGCCGCACTTTATCGTCAAGCTAGAGAAGCAAGGAAGATATGCGCGTATAAAGAAAAGTCGGTGCAGTGGTATAGAATGAACGGAAATAACTGACGCCACGCCATACCTAGTGTTCCTTCTCGAGAATTTCTTGAGAAGTTTTATAATTGATTATTTCTCATTTCTCGGGAAATTCCAGTATTTTTTGAGAAACTTAAATCTAGTAAAATTCTTATGAATCTCATTTGTTTTATAACATATTTTCGGAAATGAATTTTCAGTTAACTCAAATTGCATATTACTATTCAATCGTATACGTATAAGCATATCTATAGACAGCACGTCAATGCCTACGTATGCATGTTTGCAATGTAAAAATTGATAATAACTGTAGCGAATACATGTCGATGTGAGGTAATGCACACACAAAAGGACACCCAATCTTCAGCAACTTTTGGATGTTCTGTATTCGATAACGGTCTACAGATTTTATTACAAAAAAAAGCAGATTGTGTGATTCTACATTAGACGCATTACGCTTCTTAACCTTCAAAACAAAAGCGTATTGTTTCGCTTTCTAAAAGTTTGGTTGTAAATAAATAAATTTATCGGTTATAATTAGCGTCTATTTTTTCCTTGTTTTTAAAGTTATGTACGGATTTAACAGAAATAAACACTGAGTTAAAGTTTTTTGCCCTTTCGATAAATATTATTAACGATATTCCAAATATTATAAGTTTCCCAATATTTATTTATTTTATTAAAAATTCTCCAGAATTCTTGAGAATACTTTACTGTGTACGCACGTAGATTTTTGCTATTCGTGTCTGTGCTGTCGCGCAACTATGACTTATCATTAGACTGTGGATATTTATGTAAAATAAAATTTTACATCAATTTTACATTGTAGTTTACATTACAAATAAAAATTTCCATCCGTTACAAGCAACAGGAGTCGAATGGAAATTTCGTTTGTTCCTTTAACGATTTTCATAGACCACAATTAATGCATTGATATTCTTAAATTCTTTCCACCTGTTCACTACCTTAAATTGCACCTACCTATTGCGTAGGTCATTAATAATAATCATCAACTCATTTAATAATAGATTGCAAAAAATATGAGAATGAAAAGAAAAATGCTAAGTTGCCTAGATCCTTACCTATTCTGTTAAGTTCTAAGCAGTATATCTCCGGTCTTGCTAAGTATATCAAGGATACAAATATGTATAATATATTGTAAGAAAATGTACCGTGTTGCTAATGACCTTTGATGTTGAAGCAACATTAAACAAATAAATGAAAAAAAAGTTTACGTTATCATTGCTATTACCTTTGATGCAGCAATGCACACGGTTGCCTATATAGTCCGTGATCGTTCACATGAGCGTGCGATGGTGGTGGTGCTTGGTACAAAACAGAACTATCCCACATAGGGTAGCTCCCGAGTTCGCCACTCACGTATTGCGACATGTCCGCTGTAATCACCTATTTCATTTACTCCATTTACTTATATTTATTCTCATTTACGGCCGAGATTGTCGACTCGCGTCAAAAACCAATAGAAATCATTGATCGAAATTGTATCTAATCGCTTAACCGAATTAACACATTGTGTAAGAAATTAGACATTTTTAGAAATCGCTATGACTTTAAAATAATGCCATAAATAGCAAAAGTAGTATGTCGATATAACAAGTATGTGTGTGCGGAATTGTCACAAAGACGATGGTAACATAATCCGTGGATAAAAAATCAGTATAAATACGGGACCCGACTTCCACCAGCAGCCAATGAAAACCGGATTTTTACGTATCCCGGAAACCACCAATCTAAGCAAAAACGGATTTATCCGTGCCCTGACAACAATGTGTTAATTTGCGGACCCCAGAGCCAGCGAATACAATATGGTGCTCTTGTTTTAGGTCATGTAGCCATAGTTAAATTGTAGGCTAGCGTAATCTTGTCCTTGCAATATCTACAACAATAGCGACGGATACACGACAATGTATGTATGCATACTATACGTACAACCGTTATAACAGACAACGATACATTTTTTCTGTAGCTGTAACGATAAAACGGTTCGATAAAGTTACAAGGTTTTCGAAACTTTTACTCGCTTTTTTTATGGATTGAAAAACATTGATAAACCTCGTGTTCTCTGGCTCTGGGTTTCAGATATTTTAAACGCTTCAACCAATTAATTGTTTACTTTTGTGCTGAAATCTACGACGACGTAATAATTATTAATGATTTCTGACTGCAGCATCAAGCGAGATCAAGTTAAACGGGATCAGGTGGGGATCCGGAGAAGAACTCGCAGCTGTTAATTACGATATGCTCGATTTGAACGTACAAGGTATAAAGGATCGATTAGAGGACGATTCGTCCAAGTATGTATGTAATACCAGCGCGGCGAAAGAAGCGTTTTCTACTATGTACTCACTGGTGCTTGGTTTCCATTGATCTCCCACAGCGGTTCGGTGTAGCTCATATCCCGCGTTCTATCCAGCGGCGAGCGAGCTCAGGAGCACTGTGTTTTCGATGAAAAAAAAATGAAAAAAAGGCTCGACGTCGCGAACGGATTTTCTTCGAAATAATTGTTCGTCACCAGGACAAGTGTCACCTTCGATCTGAGGATGTCGAAGCAAACTTTGGCCAGAGCGTATCAGGCTCCTAAACGTTTGAGCCCGCCCCCTTTAAGTACTACCCTATGCAGCCACGTTTATTCACCATTCTCGGACGCTTGCGCGGCGGTCCCGATTTCTCATTCGACAAACTCATCCCTGTCTAGATTCCCGAAGCGATCAACCATTGGCGAAGGGGTCAGGGAACCGGGAACAGGCGGAGCCTGCGGGAACCCCTCGTTACGTTACTTGTCTCTTGTTTCGCGGCAGGGGTTCCACTGCAATATCGGGATTATCGACCGTGGTATTTTAAAGATGGACAAACCACCCTTTAATATCCCTCTGATATTTTTCCGAATTTTGGCTGTATTTCTCCGATATTTCTATAGGTCTCTGTATGTATATTTCTACATATGTACATGATCTTTTATTGCACATACATAGAAAGGTGTCCCTATAAAATCTCGCATGTAACACTAGATTTACTGAGCACTAAAAGCCACTATTTTGCATTATTTTATAAAAATAACAAGAACGTGCTACGCACATTTTTAGCAATATTTAAAAAATAATATATACCCAAAGAAATAAATTTTCTAAATAATTTCTCATTTATGCATCCTTAGAATCTTAATAATTTTAAATTAAAAATATTAGAACCCGTAATTTTGACGGGTCCTAAACCTAGTGTTAAACGTGTCCTACGAAGCCTTTATTAACCTTATTAACATTCATATTATGTATTTTCTACATTCTTTTGGAAAACCGGTGAACACTCGGTATATACAAGTAATCCCTATTTCACGTGTATTTTCAATAAAATACACGTGTACACGTGTAATTAATATATCCATGCAGAATACGGATAATGCACATATAAGTGTGACCTTGAATATACGGGTACGCGTGTATTATCTATGTATTTTGACACATGTGAACACGTGTATTCAAGTAGACGGATACACGGATACATGGATAGTACATTGAAATATACAAGAGTTAACACTATATGTTAAAAAAATTAACAAACAGCATAATTTCTGTTAATAAACCTTAATCCATTAACTGTTTATTTTGATGAAGAAAAATCAAAGTGTTTACATTTTCCGGCAAAAGACGGTTCCTTTTTGTTTATTTCCAACAGACCAGAAGCACCGTTCAGACGTAGCTGACATATGGCATGGTTAAATATTTTTTAGCGATTTGGGATATTCTTAGATACTCGTGTGTCCTTGCCTTCCACCATTCATATGGATTCAAATCAAACCGTAGTTGTGGCCCAGAGATGTACATTTCAAATTCGGCTTCTAAATGATTAACATTATTTATTTCATCGTAAAGAAATTGAAGGACACTTTTATTTTTCGAGTTTTCTGTCCTCACTTCTCGACCAGGAGAGTCTTCGAGCAAACATTTCACTTTTTGTTTCATGTTTAAGATTTTTATACCGTGGATCTAAAAAGGAAGCTATATGGAACAGTGAAATAGTATCACCGTCATTCCATTCGAATTTGAAACGTTTTGTAATTTCGGAAATTAATGTTTCCTTTATTTTAGATAAAATATCATTATCACGTATGTTTAAATATTTTTCGACGACTTTTTTTTATTATAGGTCTCACCATTGAGACACAAGATTGGCTTTCGCTGCAAAAAGTGTCGTCACTATGTGAAACGATTTTAAAATCTGTATAAGGGATTCTATTATTGTCCATTCGCATTCACAAATTTCGAGACTTTTTTCCATGGTTGCAGTGATGACGGTCCGGTCTGTTAACACATTTAACAGTGGGCACCTATTTCTGCATAACCGGTCCACTACGCTTTTCCAATAAGTCTTAAACACGAATTGAAAATCTTGCAACTATAACATGAAACCTTAGATCGACGCACGTGTACCCTTGAACTTCAATACACAGATAATACACGTATATTGAAAATAACGGATACCCGTGTATTATCCGTGTAGCTCGATACACTTATACACGTTTACTTCAGTACCCGATTAACCGTGTATAAAGAAGTACGCGGATTAAAATACGGATATATATTAGTACACGTGAATACGTGTATCCTCAATACACGTCCAAAACCGTGATCTCTAGTACATACTAGGAATAATTTGTCGACAAGTTCGTACCAGACGAGTTTTCGGTGCGCTCTTTTTTAAGAAGGATTCGTAAGAGTATGTATCCTTTCACGTTTCGTTTTGTGTATACGTTGTGTCACGTGCCGTCAGTGAAGCGCAATCCTCTGGTAAATCTGATAAGTTTATTCTGCAACACGTCGGTAGCATGGTAAAAACAATCTAGAACTGATTTCGAGGGTAAGTAAATATGAATAAAACTTCAAGAAGGAACTTGAATGAAAGGGACATGTTATACTCGTTACGTGTTACATTGACTCTAAAATGTATGAAAATTTTGTTCCGTCTTCATGTAGCCTTCAAGGAATTTTACAGAGTAGATCTCTGTTTGTACTTTTTCGTATCCCTCTTTTGTAGAGTGTTGCAAAGATGTCGGAGATAATCGGACTGCGCCCAAGTCAATTGTAAGTAACAGAAGTTAAAGGAAAATGTACATTATATTTTAATCATTTTAGAAAGTCGAAGATAATGTAACAATATTCTTCAATTCTTCTAATACCGTTTCAGCTTTATTACTAGACTGCGGATTTGATGCATTTATGAGAAAAATGGGTAGGCGTAATTCAAAACAGTAAAATGATTAAGAGTTTAACAATGTCGATATACTATTTTTAACATATAAAAATTATTAATGAGCAGAATAAACTTTTACTTATTGTTAGTTCCTATAAATTGCAATTGATGTATAAGAATTTTATTTTGCATAAAGATCCGCACTCTATTTATTACCTATGATTTTATGAGCAGCACCTATCGCTCTTATAATAATTCTTCGTACTTATACTCGCGTCGTTGTCGCAGGTGTTGTTCTTTCTTTTTGTTTTTGACTGACTCCGAATGTCTATTACAAGACAAATTGATTCATACATCGAGCCTCAGAATTGTAGCAGCAGGATCGTTCAAAAGGCTGTAACGGACTCTCTAGGAAGGGTACCATATTGTTGGACGGAGGGTGGTCTCCCCTAAAATTAATTAAATAGATATTAGCCGATTCACTTGACGCGAAAGTCTTTTCCCTTCGAACGCGTCTAAACATCGCACGGAATATCAACGTGTCGAATCCTATTGTGTTCGCTTGGAGAGGCGGGGGTGCGTAAACTTATTAATATTCGGCCACGAGAAGTCATTTTAACGGGATCATCCCTCTTCTTGTCATTCCCCACTGCTGCTCTGTTATTGCAACACCCGATCGTTTAGCGTATCGTTGACACGCTTCGAATTCTCATAGAGAGAACCTATTCCAGTCTGACATTCGCAACATTTTCTCAGTCAAGTCTTTGTAGTAATCCGAGAATGAGATTCGTATATTTTTCGAAATCTTTCCATTTCGAATAAAAATAATACGAATAACAGTCTCGGCACAAGAACCGAGTAGAAACTTATTTGTCATTGGGTCACGGTTTTTATTAGACAGTGTCGTGTTAATTGAACACGCGGTACGTATTCCGTAGGTTTGTATTCGCTAAACGCGTCGGCGGATCTTTAATTCGAGCCTAGTAATATGCACTATAGCCATAACTGCAAGCTGACGCTTCGGATCGATGCCTCGAGCGTCGGCGCGGAAATGCTTCATCCGGAATTTCGAAGCTTTTCTGGAACGAAAGATATTCGTTCCATCAAAACAACGATATCGACAGGCTTGTTTCCTTTTATAATTTCAAGTCGAAAAAATAGTCGAAATTACCGGATGAAATATTATAAGTCATTTCGTACAGAACAATTTTACGTGGAAACTTACAGAGCAGCGAAGACGGAATAACAGTAGAAGAACGTCGTTACATTGTTTTCAGTTTAATTCAATTTTTCAATTTTTCTGTATCCCCGGTTACTTATAATTGACGCAGAAAATGTTTATCTTGCAGAAAAATCCACATTCTAGTAATCAGAATGGAGATGGGCTTTGTTGGCAATCATAGTTAAGAGACTGCAGATTTTTATGTAAAATAAAATTTTTATACATCAATTGCAATTTATAGGAACTAAGTAAAAATTTATTTTGCTCATTAATAATTTTTATATGTTAAAAATAGTATATCGACATTGTTAAACTCTTCTGATCTTTTTACTGTTTTAAATTACGCCTACTCATTTTTGTCAAAAATGCATAAAATCCGAAGACATTAGGGATCAGAACGAGACAAAACAGAATAGCGATGATCCTTCCATCCTCCGATGGTCCCCTTCGGGTGCACGTGTACATCCGATCTAATTCTGATGCGTTCCTAACAATGAACGAACCCCTAATTCCGCAACGGGGTCACGCCAGTGACAGGAGTAAGGCGATTTCGTCACAGGGGTTTCCACCTTTTTGAATGGTCCGCAGCTTGTTACGCAAATTTGTCACGGAATATCCCTGCGTTACGAAAACCATCGCCGCAAACCTGATCCTTTCTAACAACTGATCTGCTACTTATCCAGCAACGAATTTCAAAAATCCTTTATTTTTTATATCATAGAACTTTATTTTATAATCAGGATATTGGTTATTCTATTCATTATTTTAAGTAATGGCAGATGTGTTACAGAATTTCTGCTGCAAACATTCAAATTATTTAAATCTGTGGGGACGTGAAAATCGTTGATTTCTCACGTTATACATTTGTAAATAGATATCATTATTATTATGAGCTTTAGTTCATTCTGAACTTTTATATCTGTATATTTGTTGCCATCTTTGTTGATTTGTCGCTATTATTATTTACGTGAAAGTAATTGGTGTGAGAATGCAATTTCGGATAGAGTAATGTGCCTCCGTGAGAAACTAGAACGCCGGAACTTGTAAGTACATAGGCTCGCGAAAATATTCGAACGCCCTTTAAAACAGTATAACTTTTTTTAAATTGCACCAAACCATCTGACATTTTTTTAGCAATTAGAAGAATTAGTTTATCGAATGACGTGCAAAAAAAGATTTTGAACAAAATTTTTTAATATTTATATTTTTACCACATTTTTAGCAATATTTTAAAAATAATATATACCCAAAGAAATAAATTTGCTAAATAATTTCTCATCTATGCATTCTCAGAATTTTAATAATTTTAAATTAAAAATATTGGAACCGGTCATTTTGACGGGTCCCGTAATCTTATTGTTGAAGGCCCATTTAAAGGCATAAACAATGTTTTTGAAGTAGTTGCCGATCCATGTTTACGTTATCGAGGTGTATTATTCTTACTTACAATTTATACTTTGTTTGACACTGTTTTCGGAGCTCAATGAGACAAGCTAAGGCTTGTATTGAGGCAGGAAGTGGACATATTGAAGACGATGTGACTAATTTTTTCCGGACTTATGTTGATATAACTTTCTTTTCTTCTCTAAGGATTGGGAATCTATTCCTAAAGTTTTGCCCACCACTTACGAAACACGGTGTCGGTGTTATTGTATTATGCGCAGTTATGTTATCGAATGCTGATTAACCAAAGCTCGGTTAACTGACCAATTATGTTCAGTGATTTTAAACTTTCGAATTTCGCGCGTCCCAATCTTTCTCGCAATAAACGGCGAACGAACCAATAAACTAAAGCAAAGTTATTTCGTTTTCGTTATTTTATTTATTTTACACTGATCATATGTACTCGTAAACATCTTCAACACGCAGTTCGTTACACTAGAATTTGATCAAAACGTAGTACATATGTAACATTAATTTCTAAATTAATTGCATGTGCTTGCGAAAAACCGAAATATTGCTTGTCAATTTCTAAAAAGTTGTCTAACATCAGAACTTTGAACGATGCTTCGAAAGGCTATCAAATATTAAATCTGCCAACTACAATCGTAATACTAAACATACATACATTTCCGAAGAACTAACGTGCCTTTGCGGTATTCGTTTATAAACGTAAAATTAATTTTTATCGAAAAATAGGGGGAAATAACGTCGTTCAAAGTTCTGAACAAAACGATGCTTCTTTCATGCACGATTCACAGAGTGAAACCAATTGGTAGACTCTCGTCGATGAAGTAAAATAACAATCTCAATTCCTTGTCGCTTAATTACAAACACGTAGAATGCTTCACTTAACTTTAAATCGTGCGAAGTATTTTTGTTCTTGTTCAAAATGCAAGGCGAGTTATTTTCTACGAAACGGTGAAGTCACTGTCATTGGTCAATCTATTTCTATTGAAAAGATCCGTGTTCTTCTTTCGCCGATTTCAATGAAATTCAGTGAAGCAACCTATAAATTCACATGCATCTGTTCTATTGCCAATAATATGGGCGCGAAAACCAGTTACAAATATAATCGGCTCAATTTACCTTTAATTTACCTTTTTCATCTTAAATATCTGACCACGTCAAGATCACAATTAATTATATCTCTGCAACTTTCAACCGTCGTATTTCCTCCGACAACAAGCTTGTTCGATACATTCGTAACAAAAATAGCATATGTGTATCTTCTATTTACACTGAAACGAATGTTGGATTGTTACAGAGCGATTATAACACTTTGTACTTATTAGTCTTTGTACATTCACGAGAATCTATGTAGAGTATACGTGAATTTAGTTGTATACAAAATTAATAGAAAATTAATATTAAGTTGTAACAATCAGTAAAATACTATGAGTGGCTTCTTCTATTCTGTGTGTTTGGTAAGTAACGAGAGCTTGTTGATCACTCGTGAATTTAAGTAGTTTGTTTCATCGTGACCCGACGTTTGATCAGTAAAACGATTCTTTTCGTTGATCAACCTTGTTCACGAAGCGTGCACATTCTGCCTACACTATCTACAAAAATAGAATCGTATTATACACAAGCGTGAGTCAAAAGAAAATCAATTCCTTTATATATAATAAATTCATATAAGTACAAGATTGAACCATCGGTAGGAGGAATGTTACGTTTGCTATTGTATTAAATGTTATTGAATATTTCCTTTGCGGTCAACAATTCAATTACAACGGAGTACTGTTGTTTCAAGCTATCGACAGGAAATACATATGTATTCTTATCCACGAAACTAGAGTTAAAGGAACTCGGTTCAGAACTGAGGTACTCAAATCCGTCTAGGAACGGCAAAGAAAAATCATGCTCACTCTTCTCACTCTTCTCTCTCTCTCTCTCTCTCTCTCTCTCTCTCTCTCTCTCTCTCTCCCGA
>CM052130.1:12370784-12420721 GCA_028454255.1 Halictus ligatus
GGAGGTAATACTATTTAATTACTCTTTCTTCTCTTTGTTCTCCTTGTTCTCGTGGACGTTGAAACCTATGGTTACGCTGGAGCTGTTCGTCAAACTGCTTGCCACGGTTAGTATGGGCTCTTCCTCGCTAGTTAAAGGCGAGGAAGGTGGTTTCGCGTCGACCAAGATCTGCTTCCAATCTTCCAAATCCTTGTCCGACATGTTCGACAACGAGCTCAATTTCGACGCGCATTTGTAACTCAGATTGGTCTGAGGCTTTGGAATGGAAACTTTCGGAGTGGAAACGCTCTGCGACCGGGAGAAATTCTTCCTCTTGTGAATGTTGAACGAATGAATCTTTTCCGTGCTGGTGTCTCTGCTTCTCTGAGCTCTCTCCGCGTTCGAGGATTCAGCTTTTTGCTGGGTAGATAGTTTCGCTTTATCGGAGACGTCCGCCTCTTTAATCCTAACATCCTCGTCCGCTATGTCCATGCTCTCGACGAGAAACCTGGCGAGAAATACGCGCAGTGTAACGAAAACAATTCTATACACAAATTGTCTTTCCGATTTTGTGAACGCTACCCACCTTCCAATCTTTTTGCAGCTGGTGCTAGGTTTTATTCTCGACTTTTCCTGTTGCTCGAATATCCGCTTGACGTCCTGCTTCCTTTGCTCCTCGGTTTGCTTCAACGTTATCGTACGGTCCTCGTCGTCGTCCATATTGTCGAGAGGAAGATCATCGGTGCAAATGATTTTCTGTAGATTGCTACCAAAATTCGTTCCGAAAGTGCACTTTCGAATCTGTCCGTCCTCGTTGCTGTAATAGTCTGTGTACGATACGCTGCCACGACTTTCTCTATGCTCTTGATCGATGTTCATGCAGAAGTCGTTGAAGTCAACGTCCAGACAAGGAGTCGTCGGACACTTAGGGACAGTGCTGAAAGATTGCGTCCTATAGTAAAGGTCATTGCGTTCTGTTTAGCTTTGTTAATCCTCTTTGTTAATCCTCGTGCAGGCAACCAAAATCTCGAGATAATTGTCACGTTTAAGAGATATTGTTAAAGAAAATATGGCAAATGAGTATCTGGATACCTGATTGCCCACATAAGGATCAAGTATCGTTCAGATGCTTACCCTTCGTTGCTGATTAAACTTATAGACATACTGCACTCTCCTGTGGAAGTTGGAGCAGGGGACGATGGTTCGGATGATATAAACGATTGTGGCTCGCTACTCCAACCAGTACCTAAGTAAGAGTAATTATGTAACGGACAAGGCATACAAGCGTACTCAGCTAGTAGATGACGCGTTAGACAACATTGAATATACTCACTGTTGGGACTGGTTGGCGACAGTTGGTTCCTTATATCGCATGGTTCCCCATCGTTCGAAGACTTGTATTGTATAGGAGTCGGGGAAATGTATCTAAGAGGAAATTAATTTAAACGTAAGAACGATACGAGATATACGGTATTAACAACTATGCATATAAACTGAATTCGGCGAAAACTACACAGCCAGAAATGATCACCCTTACCGTCGTACAGAGAAAAAAATCATATAAAAAGTTCTAATACTCACAAACGTGGTTTATTTAATTTTTTCTTACGGTACCTGACAGCTTCCAAAGCGGAAGAGTGGTACTCGCAACTGATCCCGCCGACATTGAGATTAGGGTTAACGGATTCATGAGTGGATCCACCCGGCGACGGATACTTTGGAGGCGACGAGGCAGGTGTACGAAACAGTGGAGCTGTAGTCATCATTTCCAAAAAGGAATCCAACTGGCGAAGAGACAAGGCATTGTGGAGCGTCTCCAGTGGCCTGATAGGTGGCACACCACCGAAGCCTTCTATCGCTGATTGGGATAAAATCAAGTAGAGAAGAAGCGCTTCCGAATGTATGTAAATACATACACATATCCATACCGGGTGCAGCGCAAATTAGTCCCCACGATTTTTCAGCCCCTTCGGATGGTCGGACAGAAAAATGTTTCGTACCAAAGTTAATCAGTATTTAACCGTCAAGAAATTGCAATATTTTAAATTTGAAAAAAAAATCGATTTTCAACAAAAAATCAATGTCTCTGTCATATCTTTTAATGGAACTGGGTATTTTTAACTTTATAATATTAAAGGCGAGGTCAAAATGAATTCAACGTTCTGCTACACAATGATTTTCAGATGACCTTGATAGATATCGCCATGAATCAATTGACAGAATATTTGAAATATTTCGACGGTACGTAATGGCAACGCCTCGCATTTAGAGGTATTTTTTTCTTGTCGGTTAAATACTGATTAACTTTGGTAAGAAACATTTTTCTGTCCGCTGAACCAAAGGGGCTGAAAATCGTGGGGACTAATTTGCGCTGCACCCTGTACATATACAGGGTGGTCCACGCAACTTGCACACCTATATAACTTCCAAAGGATGCGTTGCACGAAAAAGTTTTGTATACAGAAGTTGCATGGTCTGAAAGGGTACACAATTTAGTGTATTTATTTTTTTACAGATGGAAGTGTTTCGGAGATTTGAAGGTCGACTGTGTTTTTTTAAACGAAATACTATATTTTTTATACCAAAATATGGAAGAATGTCGAATTCTGAGTAAAAAAGTATTAACCTTCATTAGTCCTAAACCTAATAATTAACGAGTAATTTCACTTTATTTTCTGAAAATTTCCTTCGCGTAATATCACGTTAAAAAAATAAAAAKMAWWTWAWWTKATTTTTATTTTTTTAAYYWRAWATTTTCTWCGCGAAGAWAATWTYWRRTTAAAAAAATAAAAATMAWWTWAWWTKMTTTTTATTTTTTTAACGTGATATTACGCGAAGGAAATTTTCAGAAAATAAAGTGAAATTACTCGTTAATTATTAGGTTTAGGACTAATGAAGGTTAATACTTTTTTACTCAGAATTCGACATTCTTCCATATTTTGGTATAAAAAATATAGTATTTCGTTTAAAAAAACACAGTCGACCTTCAAATCTCCGAAACACTTCCATCTGTAAAAAAATAAATACACTAAATTGTGTACCCTTTCAGACCATGCAACTTCTGTATACAAAACTTTTTCGTGCAACGCATCCTTTGGAAGTTATATAGGTGTGCAAGTTGCGTGGACCACCCTGCATGCGTATATGTTAGTTCTAGGGTTTCGAACCGTTCCAAGTATAGAAAGTTCTACAGTTAGGAAACTCACCAGCAACAGCGGACGCGTGAGGAGGAACCATGTCCTTCAAGTTAGGAGCACTGGAGGATCCACTGATAACCGCCGTGCTGAACAGACTGTTGGCTGACCCGGTCAGCTTCTTGTTGATGTTGTAGCCCAACAGCTTGAAATAACTCATCTGTCCGGAGATACTGTGACGGTGGCGCCTTGCTGTGCAGGTAGGGTCAGGTTGAATGATCGAAGGTCGTGTGTCTGGAGATGAGAAGGATCTCTGAGGCTGGAGTCGGGAGAACGGTGCACGTGGACACTTGGACCTATGGTTAGACTCGCGCGAGGGGATGTCATGATCGCCGTGAGCATCATTACCGTGCACAGAGGACGAATGGTAAAGCATACTAACACGATCGGGTACATCATCTACCAGTCTACCGTGCCACTGAAGGGTCACATTTGTGCAAGACCAACATCTGCGTACCAACGAATAACCGGCTGAGAAGTTCTCCGTCGAACAAACCGAATCACCGAGCAAAAAGTTATGCAAATTCAGACACGACATCGTTCTAGTTGGTCGACGAACACTCTCGAAAGCAGAACCACCACCGCACGTCCTTCGAATGGCTTCCTTGTCGAACCTCCACTTCCGTCTTCCCTTAGACACCGGATACCGTTCGCCCGACAAAGGTTCGCCGGATGCTAACAAGGAACAACCGAGAGACGTCGGCAGACATTGTCCTTGTCGAGATCCGACGGACGAGCTAACAACCTCTGGATCGAAGCTAACCGACTGCGGACTATCTTTCACTCTCTCGTATCCAGAGCTGTCGTTGGAAGAGACGCTGCAAGAGGAGCGATTCGACTCTTCCTGGCAGAGGTTCAGATAACAAGAACAGTTAAAGAACTTGTGAGATAACGAACGAGCAAAGTAGGTGTCGAAGTTGGATCGTTCCATGGGCGGCAGGTCCCTGCTTCGCATAATTAGTTCTGACACGTTACAATTATAACAGAGACACCTGGGCAAATAGGGAGACAACGAACGAGACCGTTTACCAAGCTGGTCCTGGTCTCGCGCTGTCCCTGGGACTCTGTCGCGTTGGGATAACAAACGGGAAGACATTGTTGTCCATGGATTGCTCCGTGAATCAGACCTGATCGCGCTCGATCTAACTGTCGACAACGACGGCGACGACGATTCGCGCGCGATATAGGGGACAATCGTATCTGTATGGGAACGTCCGTATTTCTTACTTTGAAAGCGTAGACGAGGGTCAGCCTCTTCGGGATCGGTATCGAGGCATGTCGAGAGACGAACCGTGGGGATCGGGACCACGATATCCGTGATATCCGTGATATCCCGAATATCCGCGAATCTGCTGTTCGGCGAAACTAGAGGGGTATTGTGTAAAGTCACCAAAGGTGTTGAAGTGGAGGTTTCGATTGAAGGAACAGGTAACTCCGGTGAGCTGAAGGAGTGCGGCAAAACCATCTTCCCCGTAGGCACGTGCAGTAAAGCCTGGCTAGACGTCTCTATCCGACGCTTTGTCATCGCATGCTGCCCCTTCTCTGTGTGTATACATTTTCATTCGCGTTCGAGCGTGTGTATTTGTGTGTGTGCGTGCGTGCGTGCGCGCGCGTGTGTGTTTTTGTTTGTTTGTGTACATGCAGTCACGTGAATGAAACGATGCAGTTAGAATGAAAATAATGGCAATTTAGCAGCGCAGGACAGGGCACAGAGGAGGGAAAGAAAAGAAAAGAAGAGAAACAGAGTATTAAATTAACCCGTCGTAGAAGAAATAAAAGTAATCATTGGCAAGAACCTTTGGCGCTATGTCGATGACACAAGTCTCTCAATGAAATTTTCGTTAATTCTTTAGCGGAACAAGCATAATTTGCAAGTTGTACAACGCTCCAAAGGAAAGATTCAAAACCAATGGTAGAATAAACTAACTGAAATACAGAGGAAATATGACTTGTACTTTGATCCGTTTGTGATTAAAAGGCACAACTTTAGTTAGTGTTAGACACCCGTGGCACACGATAGCCATGCAACCAGTAGCCAACTAGACAACATCGATATATTAATAGAAAAATCATGATTATGAATCGTTGATTGTGAGGACCGATGACGATCAAAGACTCTGGAAACTTTCGATAGTGTGATTAGAATTGGTATTCGGAGGAATTGATTGCCATCGACGCGCTCGACAATCTAGGAAAACAAAACTCTCGATGCACATTTAGAGTTGCATGTTTATGTATCACACCGGCAAAGAAAACGTACCGCTGCACACAGAAATGTAAATACGTGTACATAGCACAAAAAAAACTGCTTGTTATTATCTAATTGACAACGAAAACAACACGCTGGTGGCATTATTCAGAAAATCTCAAAATTTCAAAAATTTCGGATCAGAACGTTCGACGAAACCGGACGGGATGAAAACGAATTATGAACGGATGATTATACAATGAGATTGATGTGTTAACGGTTTACGTGTAAAAGAAATAAGCAGACACGATGTTTGAAAACAACTAAGCTCGGTTAATTGCAAATGGAACAGTGAGCTCAGGAATGAAGGAATAATCAGGAGGACAACTGAATGAGTCACGCGACAAATACAGTTTTTGTGTGTAACTCAAACAGTCGCCGACATAAATTAGTTGGCTTCCACGCGCACAACTATCGCTGAGCAAAGAGTTATTTCAACTGAATTTTCCTTTATCAGCTTATATTCGTGATGTTCCTCTTTCGTATTCGATCGATTAGCTTTCTGTTGTTCAAGCTCTGGCTCGTAAACTATTATGTTTTAACCGAACAACTAATTTCAATTTGACTCCAATAACGTAATTGGCTTGGTATCGAAACACTTGAAAAATAAAAAACATGTGTCAATCATATGCTACAATACAGAAAAAAACCAATGTGATTAAACGGAACATGGCACTTATAATACGGAAAAAAAGAACATTGCAATATCCAGGATTCGGCGTGACGCTAAGGGGAACCACTACAGTATACGGTGTGTATCTTGTTTTATGGTTACTACGGTTACTGGTAGGACGATGCTTAATAAAAAGATATCGGAGCACTGATAAGTATACGAAGATGCTACATCGATATCGGAAACGGTAGGTGAGAACGCAAATTGCAGCAGTCTATGTTGCAACTAAAGATTGCTATTGACCAAGCAAAGATCAATTTTTTTTCTAACGATCTAGATGCTTATTGTAAGACGATAATCATAAGAAATACAAAAAGATTGTTGATCTGCAAAGATACGAAGAATCGAGTCCACTTTCAGATTATACAGATTTAGATTTCACAGAAATCCTGCAACGATCATTGACTAAAATGGGAACAAAAAAAGAAGAAAGAGAAAAAGAAAAAGAGAAAGAAAAAAAACGCTAGCACATTCTTTTCAACATTGTCCTGTTATAGCACCATAGCAGGAAGTCTGAATGACATACCTTCCTTGTTGACCGCGTCCAAGCTCTGATACTGCAGCTTGTCCGCAGCTATAAAAAGACATGAAAAAACACCAGACTTTGTCATGAAAAGATCGAATCGTGAATTCCCATCGACTGGTAAATCCCATCCCATTCCATTCCCCGTTCCCAAAAAACGTTTCAAGTTAGTTTTGCTTCGCAAGAAAGTTCCGCTAACTGGTTCTAGCAATACTCGACCCAAAGTGTATGCGACATCTATTTACACAGGTCTTTGAATCTTTGTTATAGTAAAAAAGTGAAGTGCTTGTAGATACATATCTATCATGCATGTCCAAAGATATTAGCATCGATCCACATTATTGCTTGGAGAAAAATATATACATTACCGACCAACGCTGAAACACGCTTACCTTTCTCAGGCTTGTCTTGTCGTTGATAATCGTAACTGCGTGCACGTGGCTCCACGATTCCGCTTCTTTCCGCGTCGCGTCGTTGACGCTGACTAGCAGCCAATTGGCTACCGAGTCTAGCTGCTTCATGACCCGCCACTGTTCTAGCACTAAAAAGAATTTCGTCGAAATCACTGTAGCAGATCCTATATAGGTAATATAGGTTGCACCATTTTCCTCTTTTTTTTTGCAGATGTGCGCACCTTATCGGAATTGGCGCGGAGCTCTGCAAGAATCCACTGTCAAATGGTTCATCCATCATGTTGGGTTCCAGGTCCATCATATCGACGGCTCTGCTCGTTGTTGGACTATCCATTATCAAGTCCATTGCATCGGATTCCATCACCAGCGGGGGCGTGTCCTTTAAATTGCAATAAATATATTACACTATTTGAGTTCGAATTCTAATACCCATCATAATTATTCGAATAATGATAAAGTCGAGTCGTTCGGAAAGACTCTGCGGATAGGCCTCCGACAGCTGAAGCGTTTCGAAAAAGCTTCGTAAAAAAAAAGAAAAAAAAGAACGAGCGCATACAGATTGCATCGGTGGATTCATGAAATCGTCATCCGAAATTGCCAATTCGACGTCTTCTTCTTCTATCCGTGCGCTGCACTGAGAAATAGTGTCCTGCGTGGATCCGCCGCCGCTTTCACCCTGAGAATACCATATAGACAGTATGGGTTTTTGATGTTTTCGTTCGAGGTAATAATTTCGGCAAACTTACGATATTGTGGCTACTCTCGTTTCGCGAATGAGGTCTGAACCCTGGCCCTGGCGGTAAATTTTTTTGTACACAACAGTTCACGCCAGGACTGAAATGCAACTCAACATGGAAACGTTCTTCGCTGCTGGGATCCTTAGTTGGATCTTCGTACAGCATGACTACAATTTGCGACATGTAGTTTAATTCCGACACCATGCTAACGTACTCCATAGCTCGTCGCCATTGTTCGTCTTTTACTATCTATAACGTTTCAAACAAATAGAGAATGCAAAAATTGGCCACTGTTACTTACATCGAGCAAGCCGCCGTAACGTAACACCGTTAACAAGGAGTGCACGTGACTCTCGCTGGTGAAATACAATCTCGTGCGCACGTGTCGGCCAGGACTCGAAACACCGTGAGAATATCTAGAATATTCGTCCCATTAAATGAAAATTTCAAAACAAAGAAAAGCAGTAATCTATAATGCCGGTAACTCAATTGAATACCTTGGATTAAGTCGATTCACTGTTTCTTCTCCAGATTCTTCGATATTTCTTTGCAAATCGGCTCTGATCTTCTTCAAAAGGGGAGTACAAATACCTTGTCCTATAGTTAATTTCTCTTGTACCGTTAATCCGTATTCCTATTGTAAATAACAACGAGTCGGATTATTGGCGGGCGAATAATGTTAAGAGGAGAAGAGTAAGCCATTGAAAATCTTGCCTGTGGTATAACTATATCCGCCAAATATTTTGAGTAAATGTACAGTTCTTCTGCGTGCTCGAATTGCAACGTATGGTTATTGTGTTGCAAATCATACTTGATACAGTCGTAAATATCAGGTATTTTTGATATATCGAATCTCTTGTTCTTAGTACAAAAATCCTTTTCGATCTTTCCCCAACGGCGACCCATTAACTCCCATGTCTCACCGTGATAAAGAATTGCATCTGCACATACAGATGTCGCGTGAATTTCCAAAAAATGTTCCCATAGAAGATAACGTGATTGTATATTCTATACAATACCTTTCGTTTTCGAATCATCTTTCTTAATCCTCACAATGTCCATCAACTTCTGAATCAAGATATGTACATGCTGACAACAGCGAACCGGATTTTTAACAAAATCCATGGCTGCATTGATACTCAACGCATTCCCAGGATTTATTTGTTCTCTGTCCTCACGAGTAAACTCTCGGTCTTGTTGCAACAGCTCGTGAAGTTTCGTTTTGACCCTGTAGGATTTAACTCGTTGTTTCGTGTTCATAATGTTCATTCCTATAGTACAAACAAATATGTACGTATCCATACATCGTCGAATTTGGTACGTACATGTTCTGGTACTTGCTACTGTCGCAATCGTTGTCCAGAAGACCATTGGTGTTTGCGCTCTTGACCATTTGCACCAATATCGGAGTCAATTCGCCCTCCAGGGCGAGCAAACCTTTCGCGAACGCCGCTGCAGTCATCTGTACTCTTCCCTCGTCGCTCGCATAGATCTTCAAATCGTGACGAAAGGTTGAATGAAGTCGCAACAGACCCAAACCTTGAGCACCGGCATAATCACCTACATTCACGGGAGAAAACGTTTTAAAAAGCTTTGCAAAGACAGAATGGAATTGAAACGTCTCTTTGAACCTTAACAAACATAGAGTACGAGTCTGATTCCGCGAGTGATCTATGCCCTGGTAAGAAGATCATAGCTAATCATTATAAAAATTACTCAATTAAATGTCATTTCACTCAAGTACACATGACGGGTCTTATTACCCATGATACTTACAGTGTGTCCCACGAGCTCTATCCACTTGAACATCTTGGTTATTTGAAACAATACCAGAAAATGTTACTTACAGAAGTTGTAGGGTTTAAGAAATTACATAATATGGTATAAATGATATTCTTGCAAGTGGAGGCGTTGAGAAGATAAAGAAGTTACCTTTGTTTTTTTTTTTTAATGGAATGTCCAATTTTTTATGCTCAATTTCGATAGATTAGCGTATTCTGAGTATAAAAGTACTGAAATGTATTTGTTCTAAAACTTGCTGTTGCTGAGATATTTGACTGTTTTCATTCTAGTACTTTCATTATGAAATGTATTCAAGGATATGCTCACTACGTCAGTACGTAAGTTTTAGGACAAATACACTTCAGGACTTTCATACTCAGAATACGCCAATCTATCGAAATCGAGCATAAAAAATTGGACATTCCATTTAAAAAAATAAAGGTGACCTCTATGTCTTCTCTACGCCTCCACTTGCAAGAATATCATTTATACCATATTATGTAGTTTCTTAAACAACTTCTTCTTATGTAGTTTCTTACAACTTCTATACGTAACATTTTCTCGTATTGTTTGAAATAACCAAGATATTCAAGTGGACAGAGCTCGTAGGACACGTTGTATATGGCGATAACTGTCTTGAACTGGTAAACATTTTTGTGATTATTCGTCGATTGACTTGTACGAATAGTTTCTACACAGTCTTTATTAATATTTTGCAATGAATTTTTCTATCTGTTGTCTGTTTTGGTAAAACAAAAGAAAGTGCCCTGTTTAAGAAAGAATAGAAGAATGTGTACATGTGTGCAATTTTGCATGATAATGTATGGGTAGTGAAACACTGCTAGAGAACAGACTTATTCCAGAATAAAATAGATATACATTTAATGCTACAGAAATGTACACAAGCATCTACCATCAAATTATGCAACGATTCATTGCAATGTTGTAGAGTGCACATACAGTCAGCACAGATACATTCTGAATGCTGGTTGAATTTTATGATGATCGTAATCGAACGCGCTATCACTATGTCTATGCATTATGACACAATCTACAGACAACTACAGAACAAGCGTTGATTCAGAATAAACAGTTACCGTGGTTTGGTAACATCTTTGAGTCTTCCTCTGAAATAATATTTGAAATTGTTTGTGAATTTCAAAGATTTCTTTGAGAAAAAATAAACAATACAGAAATATTTTTACTACCGTTTTCAGCTAAGACGATCACAACTTACAAATTATATTAAATTACAAACTTGTCACGTTTTCAACAACTTTTTCGGCAGTTAAAAGATAAAAGTACTTTCCACCTGGATAAGTCAGCTGGATCTCAACACAAAATATTTTACGCGTACGCTATGCAAGTTACAACAACGTTATGCATTTCTGCCATCTTGTAAAAAACTTATTAAAGAAAACAAATTCTTTGTGGCGTATGAAATAACTTAAAAAATGATTATGACAAGCGTATGAACATAAGATACGAACCACTAAGGTGTCTACCTTGACCACCGGGGTACATGCAACGAAATATTCTTCCTAATTCCTCCGCTTGAATGCGACCAGCGGGTGTTAATTCTCCGCCCCATTTCAAGATAAGTACAAGTGACGGTTCTCCCAGCCGATCTAAAATCAATCAACAAGATGCGTAACGTCTGATCGACATCCAGTTTGATAACGTGAAAAGAATGTGTTACTTTTTGTACCATCATCCGAGGAACTTCCTCTTGGTCGTCCTCTTGGCTGATACTTCATTTGTACTTTACGATTTATTCCTGAGAAGTGACCATACCTGCAACCAAATATTAATTGTTTCAAGTTGAAGCAATTTTCGATGTCCAACAAACTTTTGCTTTTTCTTTTTTTTGCCAATTTTTTAAATGAAAGCCAAATTAATTCAGCGGACAGTGTATTTTTGGCGAAAGCAACATAAAATACCTACATTTCTAAAACGCTTTTCAATTGTTCGAGTTTTCCTTGCTTTTCTTCCAATTCCGGACCTGCTGCCCTATGCTGTATCTCGGCCAGTAGACTCCGAGCAGTGTCCAATATCTCTTGCAGCTGCTTGGGTCGCTTCAATTTAATGTGACCATGCTTGTAACCGTCGTATTTTGCAAATATCTCGAAGAATCTAGCCCGAAGAGTAGAAAGTACGAATCACGGTATTTTCGAAAGATTTTCTGCATCTACGCATCTATCTACGAGGACTTACTTCGGATGACGAACTTCCACCTTCATTTTTTGCTTTGGGGTTCTGTCACCGTGTCTTATGACAGCGACAACACAACGTAATTCCATCCTGTGGCGACACAAAGATATTATGAAACATTCAACTTGTATTATAGAATAGCGGGTGTAGAAGAACAAAATAAAAATGTACTAACATCTTTCCAAATGTCGTGGGTACGATTGGCGGGTCGTCCAATTGAAACGGAACGCTCCATGGAATATGCAAAGTAGGTGCTAATTCCCTGAGAATCATGTTTCCCAAAATCTTTGCGCAATCGTCGTAGTACTTATTTGAATTTTTGACAAAACTGAAGCCATTCACGTCGCAGACGAACGATTGACCGTTTGCTCTGAATCAGAGAGAAAGAGAGAGAGAAAGAGAGAATGTTTTCATTTATTTTGATTATCGCGGTACACTTTCGATCGGTTATTAGAGAGTTTCCGTTTCTGTTTCTACTCACCTAAGCAAATCAAAACCGCAAACCGTTTGCTTGAAAGCTAAACATACTTTTCTACTTATTAGCTTCTCGGCGTTGCTTAGTATGACAGGATACCGAATTTCTTTCCCTTCTGAGTCCCTTTCCACTTTTCCATCTAACGCAGGACTTTTCCGAGCCTCTGCGTGCGCATAGTCAGGCCCCACTGTGTAAACTTTAACATCTGTCCCATCGGTGGGCATAAAATCTTCATAAATGTAAGAACCCGTTTTACGTACTCGAGATTCTGGCGAATATACACTACTGCGACTTCCAATCTGTGAAACAACCGTGAAATTGTATAATTATGCCCTGTTGAACGTTGACGGTGAACCTGCAAAACAGTTACCTACCCTCCGATTTCGACAATTTTTCATGCAAAGTAAAAGATTGCGATTGAAAATATTGAGACTTATAATATATCCAAAAATTCTGCGGGTTCACTGTGTTGACTAGTAGCGGATAATAATTAATACCTTCCTGAATAGTCTCTGGCTACCTCCACCCGCAGATGTAGGATAATAAATGTAGATGTTATGATCTTCGGCAGACACTGGCTTTTCCACGAATGGTTTGTTGAATGTAACTCCGTTAACCTCCACATGATCTTCCGACTCCACCAACTCGTGATCTAAATAAATTCTTTTCATTATAAAGTGAATCTAAGTACAGTGAAAGACTCTCACATACGTTTTGGATCGGATGAATCCCTATCTAGAACAGCATATCTTGGAATCTCGATACCTTCACTGCTTAGAATAGCATAAACTCTCCTGCGATCCTGTAATATCAAATTATAAGTGAACTCTAATCCTTGTGACTTACTTAATTTGAATCCCCGCGATTTACTTACTTGAATATCATACTGCATTGGCAGATTATTGATAATGAAGGGATTTCTAAGATTAGCATAACTTATAGCTTTGTCGAGAGGAAAACCTTTACTGTGGAAACTTATTAAGCAGTCAACGATTGGCCAATCTTCTACGGATTCCTGTGTATGGAGACTTTCATGTAGAAACGAATCTACTAATCTTTCGTTTATCTTTTCTATTACCTTCAAGATCACTTCTTCAGGGAATACCACTATTTTAATGTACTCAAATTCTTCTAATCTCGTCAAAATTTCTTTCATCGGTTTACTCTGCGACTTCTTCGCCATCGCACAGACTCCAACCAACACTTGCTTCCCTTCTCCTTCCAAATCACTGCCACCCATGCATCCATCATCATTGCTGCACCCGTCCGACAGTTCGGCCTAAATAACAAATTTCCTCCATATGATTCGTATTAATTACTGTCACATCATCCATATTATTCCTTCTTTTCTTTTGCTATACATTTGAAAAATGCTAATAACAACGTATTTATTAGAGCAACGCAATTGTATTCGTTAGTATTCATAATATTACATTTACGAATATGTTTACACAAACCCAAGAATGTAACTTGCATTACTATCCTCTATATAAATTCAGAATTTATGAATTTTATGAAATTTTATGTTAATCATTGTGTTAAATGCTGCTCACCCAATATGCTTTCAAACAGGATAAAAAACCAGGTCTGTCTAGAGTGTTTTCTGTGTAATTCTCATGCAGTCTTGATTCGCTATTCATTCTATTATATATGTGTTATGTACTTTACTTTCCATGCAATTAGATGTAAAAGTTAGAGATCGACCAGAAGCATTATTCCCTATGTAAAAAGGGAAACATAAATGGAATCTAAAGATTATACTTTTAAGAAAAAATAATATCTGTTCAGCAATAAAATTAATAGAAGAAAAACATAAAAAATAGATATATCACTTCTAATTATTTAATTAAAATATTCGATGATTTATCAATTTATAGTTTCATTTAAAATGCAATTTATACTTAAATATATAAATTAATAAAACTAATAAAAACTTTGTAAAATGACTCTATGTTAAACTACTTTGTGGCTCTTCTAGTCTTATAAGATCACTACTCGGATAATCGTATGCTTAATCAAGAACAAGTACGAGCAAACAAACTCAAACCTGTTTGCTTAAAGATAAAGGAAGAATTATATTCTTAATAAATCCTACTTTACACAGTTTACATTACCATAAAATTGCATTGCTCGAATGTTTTGTACGATATAGCGTAAGTTTCATTTCACACAATAAGTTAGAGAATAAACTTCTTCAAACCCTGTAATTCCCATGTTTAAATATATTCACAATATATTAGTGATAAATAAGTATAAGTGAAAAAGCGGTGTATGAAACATTTAATAGAAGGAAAAAGAAAATAACAATTCTACCATCATTTGCCAATATGGTTCTGCTTCATTATTGCAATCATAGATGTAAACATCAGGAACCGAAGTACACGAAGAGGAATTTATATTTTCCATTATTGATCCTGATCACGATTACCGAAACGAATGCACTTATCTAAATAGTGTTACTAAAACATAGTACACGTATGAACAACAACCAGTAGAGTGCATCGATCGAAAGAAAAATGATAATACACTTAAAAACATTGGTCACTAACATACTTCCTATTTGTCTTCAAGAATACAGTTACTAAAAACAAGTATATTTCATTTATTTTAAATCTATAATAGTCACAGATTTCATAAGTGTATAATAAATTTAGATCAAAGACCTAAACTTTGACCAAGCCTTTGATTTAAAATGATCGCACAATAAACACACAGAGTACATTAAATGTACATTCATACACTAATCTTCTCAAGTACTGTTGATAACAAATATTTGCAGATTAAGGTTACAACGTATATAGAAAAACAGTGATCGTGTAAAATATGACAATTACGTATTATACATGCTATTAAAGAAGAATCCAAAATACATCTGGTATAGGCTTTATTTATAGGCCAATTTATTTTTAGATTAGTAACAGCTAACACGTATTTTTTGTTTTATAAATTACCAGATTATTCGCAAGTAATCGAAAAAGCAGATCAATTAAGCAGCAATGAAAGTATCGTGGCATTTAGATATGATAGGTTCACTTTTTTTTTTTAAGAAGAAGATAAATTGGTTAAGAAGTGTTACATAAACGTGCTACCTTAACGAAAACCAATATAGTCATAAGTGAACAGAATAATATACACGTAGAATAAATATATAGAATAAATGGAAAATGTCTCTCCTTAATTATCATCTTTTTGATAAAGAATTTATTCGTGTTAAACAGCTATAGATAACATAGACTCTAGATTGATTATCAATCTTGTGATAGTAAAAAGTATCCTAAAGTAGACTTTGAATACATACTATTCTCTGATAAATCATCCAATATTCATCAAATAATTTTTAATAAATTATGCAATTACAAGTGTGCTATATATGTGTATGTACATTAAACAATTAAATGAAAGTCATCTTCATTTGCATTCAGTATCGGTAACATTACATACTCTTCATTGAAAAAAATACAGTTTAGTTGATTAAAAAGGATTAATTTTACAAACGGCATGTTTTGTTAAATAAAATAAAGCTTACTCTTTTTGATGAACGATATATAGAAGAAGCAACAGGACCCACAAGGGTTGGTTGAACTGTATTTAAATCCCCTACATAGAAAATTGGTCGACTGGCATTCCGTAAACCCTGTTAATACATTATTATTCAAGTAAAATAATTTTCCACCTTACAAACAAGTAGTACTCTTGCTTACCTGATAACCATGTTCCAATTCAGTGTAAGACATGTCAGAACAGGGTTCATTGAGGAAAAGAAAACAGCTCAGCTGTGATTCAAAGAATTTACTATAATTCTGAAACAAATACACAATCGTTTAATTGAACCACAAAGAAAACATACCATGCACTATCAAATACAATAAATAATATACAATGAAAAATTTCGTTGATATTACTTGCAACGTACAGTTTTCACGTTACAGTGTAACAATAATACATTACCAATTATCGTCTTACCGTTTATTAAATTTACGTATGTTTACGACTTATCAAGCAGGATATTGATACATGTATAGTTAGCTGAAAAAATAGAAGGTAACCTCAGTGAAAAAATTATGTTTATTTAATTCTGCACACAGATTGGGCTCTCATAAACATGGTTTTTGAAAGAAAAAAGTGAAAGATTTCACGTCTCAGTAAGAATTAAATATTGTCAAAAGTATCTCGATTTCATGTTACGACGCGAATTGACGTCTGCTTATCGAACTGGACATCAATAAAGATTCTGTCTATAGGTACTCTCGGCAAAACTTACCAGTCTCGCTTACAAATTAATCTAGTCTCAGCTTTATGTATGACAATAAAGATTCAATAAATAATTTCATCTATTTGATTTTGAATTCTTATCAGAGTTCGTCAATTTTTGGACATCTTGCAAACTTAAATCTCGATACCTCGTATCGTTGAGTCATGTATCCTGTTAACACTATGAATCGATATATATACATATATATATACATATATATACATAACAGGCTGATAGGTACAGAATTAACCTTTTTTCCCCTTTATTATTAACATTTTACATTTACACAATGATTGTTATAAATAATAGTATGGTACAGGAATAGGGTAGGGTAGAAAAGTCTCTAATATGGTGCATTAACTTGATTCAAAGTTCATTTATAAAATTTTATTGCATATTTACATCGCAGTTATTTTTCACGAATGTATAACAAATTTTATGCGACTGCTACAGTAATAGTACTTAATTGAGCAACGTAATGGTGGTCTATATTATGTGTATATGTATATAACAAAATTAATGGTTACAAGTGTAATTCGATACAAGACTAGCATTATGCTGTAAATGTAAATTGCTTTGATAAAATAACGCTATCCCGTTTAAAAAGTTAAAAAATCAGTACAGTCAGACGATTTCAATCAAACATTTGATCGAATGTTTGTTTTTGGTGTTAGATCTGAACATTCTGTTTCAACTGCTCGCTTATTTTGTTTGCATTTTTTTCGAATCGTTTGATACGAGGTACATGTACGAATTTTAATAATAACAATAATTAATTAATAATTATTGTATAGCTGTTTAGCAGTAAACGAAGGAATTATATACAATGTTTAGAACTCTAAAACTTACAAACTGTTACTGCAATTGCAAAATTAAAATGTTAACAATTCAGTAACAGGTCATAGCCAAGATTTCATAACTTTTACCAGTTCTATAAAGATGAACGGTAAAAATTTTCAATAAATTATCATTGCATATTACTGTTGTATGTACTGTATATCTCGTTCCGTTATTGTACTACACTTATTTACTCTTTTAAATTAACTAATATTCATTTTATACTATATGTATTATAAACAACATTTGTCTTTACAAAACTCAAAGATTTACATATATTATTTGCACAATGTATATACATTTATTAGATATGAAAGCTATTAGATAAAAGATATACATATAAATATTGCTTGTTAAGTATGGCGAATAAATAATTTATGAAAAATTATAAAATCTTAATTATCGAAACATATAATTCCGAACATATAAATGTGAACATTTTTATGCAAAATTTGTACTAGTACCTTACGCGTTTAAATATTACTAATGGCCAAAGACTGCCACTCGTTATTCAAAGTCGTTACTCTGAACCAAACGAATTTTGGATTTGTTTAATTTCGTCTGACCGAAGGAATGATATCACTTGCTTTTTAATATACAATATATATGTTTATACACATATATATTAAGTATATTAAATATATAGTATATATGTATATTATTCAGTCATTTATTTCCTATTTGCTTCAGCCTGTGGCTAGACATTAGACGTCATTGCGATTTCATTGATACAAGTTTTCGTGCCCGGGCTCGAGCTTCCGTGCGAATATTTGTATACTCGAACCAGAGAATATTAGGAATTAATGTTGTATCACGTATCAGTAGGTACTCTGATATCCGCCTAAAATTACATTATGGTATTATAGTCTTTATATCGTAAGTTATATAAAATTTTCATTATGGACATTGTTACATACCATGAAACAATATGAGGAAAAAATGGTATAAATACTACATGCATTATTAGAAACCATATTATGCCCAATACCACTCCTATGAGCATACCATATAGGACTTGAGAAATAGAATGGTATAATAAATAAACCCTACTGTATGTCACTAAAAGAGAAACAATTATGCAGACAGCTATAGTAGCGATTCTCCAAAATCTTTCCGAGATGCTGCTATTATTGTTATGATGTAGCCTGAAATTAGGAGAACATTAAAGAATAGTTTTTCTGAGTATTCATTGAGGAAAATATGAATTACCTGATGCATATAAAAAGTGTTGAATATGCAGCAAAAAACCACATAAACTGTGCATGCATAGACGGCATACCGTATTCAACAAAAACAGCATCGCGTCTCATCGGTCTTGCTTCGCAAATTGTATGTTTCAATATAAAATTTATGAAGTCATTTATTATAATACCGCTAAAAAATGTGATCTACAAGCACAAAACTAGCAATGTCATTTCTCTTGTAAATCAATAGTATTACAAGATTCTTACTTACCGTTTGCAAGTCTCTTCTAAATAAGATCAATGTTATAAATCCAGCTATAATAGCAAATGGGGCTAAACTTATCAGAGCTAAGAATTTTCCAAAAAGATCACCTAAAATATAATAAATACGTTAGAGAAAGTGGGTAAAAAATGAGACAAAAATACACATCGTTCCAACAACCATAATACTCGTCAACAGTTGAAAATTCATAGCTGCATCTTTTCAACTAGATTATAAATTTTTAATTAAACGATCGTGTATGTGTAAATTTTTGTGATAAAAAAAACTAATGTCGTGGTTAGCGATACAAGCTGAGAAATACAAGGTAAATTCTAAATAAAAAAAATGGTAGAAATACTATTCAAATAATAGATCTAAAAAAAGGAAAATAAAGGTACTAGTCGTCGAAATTGACGTGTATATTAAACGAAATCGAAATTTATATAAATTTCGTTAGAATATTGAAAGGTACTTGCCCTGGGGATACTCGACTAAAGTAAGAGATAAAGGAATCCATTCTGTCTTTTGCATAGTATCCTCAAAACGTCTATGAACTTCGCGAAATGACTCGTCGTCTAATGCTGCCATGTTACCGAAATTTTTGAAGCGACCATAACTCGAACAACTCACCGCGCAGCAACAATCATGGAATCCACAGAGTACATATAGTGGTATCGTAGCTACCAGCTATCTCTCGTTGGTGCTGTAACTAAAAATATGAAAAAAAATTTAAATAGTGTTGATGACGATGTCTCATTATTAAATTAATTTTGAGGATGGTCGCTTTTAAACTTCAATATGAAATCTGTATTAGTTCGAATTTTTCCGGGTTTTCCATTTTTTCAACTAGAATTTGCAACTACAAAATTGGAAAAAATTAAAATGCTTATCATTATAATTAATATTTTACTTAATTTATATTAATTAGAGATTTTGTATATTAGATGATGTATACTAGATAATAAACTGTACGTTCTGAGATGATGTTGGTCACTGACGAGATATTTAGAAAGACTGCCAGCCCCATGTGAAAATGCGAGTCTCAAAGTGGGTCCCACGTGGGTGCTGGAAGCGGTCGGTAACGGCCCCAATGTCGAGATACTCTCGTCGGTTGTGGAACTACGAACGTGGAACCACAGACGAGGTATAGGAATCTTTATTGATGTCCAGTTCAATAAGCAGACGTCAATTCGCGTCGTAACATGAAATCGAGATACTTTTGACAATATTTAATTCTTACTGAGACGTGAAATCTTTCACTTTTTTCTTTCAAAAACCATGTTTATGAGAGCCCAATCTGTGTGTAGAATAGGTATACCACGTGTATCGGTCGGAACTAATATTGTAGAACTAATATCACAGACGAGATATAGGAGTACGCCAATCACCTTATTATATTGTTTCGTGTCGCACGATATGATATACCGAGTAATCTTAATGAGAAACCTTAATGAGAATAGAGTATCTTGTATATTACGAATAAACATGAGTAAAAGTTACTTTGACATGCTTTAAGATATAGTCAAGACATGCTTTAAAAGTTACTCTGTATCTCGAGTACTATCAGCCATTTTTACTAAAAAGATTGAATGGTAAAGATAGCCAAGAGGGTATTCGATAGCATCATTGGTAAGAGGATTAAACAAGCAGAGAGACAATAAATTTATCAGTGTACATTTATTCATGGTTCAAAAGTTATTCTGTACCTTGAGTTCTATCATCTATCTATACTAAAAACTTAGGTGACAAGACCTAATTAAGTATTAAGTATTAAATAATTCATTATAACAGGAGGTGAGGTTTATACAAACGGCAAGATGATAAGGCGGTAGATTACGCGAGTCAAGGACGACGGGCAGCGGATTTGATATTTTGGTATATGGGAAGCGATAGCCTCGCGACAAGTACGACAACAGACGTAAACAAATGTTTACGTCTGCGTTTGTTCACCCGGGCCCGGCCACGAGCTCGACCGACTGAGCTATTGTCAACGCCAGGACACGGTTGCACCGAGGCAGTTCTTATATGGATGCCATAAACTTTTTGCCTGGTAATCCACATAAGAACTGTGGTGGCCCGAAATGGTTTTTTGCGTTACCGGAGTTACGGTAATGCTTGCAATGATTTCGAACAACATTAAACAGCCAGAAATAATAAATTTAACAGTGAATTGCGTACGTTAAATTAATGCGTGCGAATATTCATGGCTAAAAAGTTATTCTACATCTCGGTTCTTATAATTTATTTTTATTAAATAATTAGATGACAAGATGGTCAAGGGAGTGCTTGTCGACATCATTGGTGAAAGGAATTGTTATAAACATTAAACAACCAGAAATAATAAATGTGTCAGTGAAATGCGTTCGATAAATTAATGCGTGGGAATATTCATGGTTCAAAAGTAACTCTGTATCTCGAGTTCTATTAGGTATTTTTACTAAAAAATTAGATGGCAAGATGGTCAAGGGATTGTTTGTTGATACCATTGCTAAAAGAAATTGTTATAAACATTAAGCAGTCAGAAATAACAAATTTATCAATAATTACTATTGTTGAGCGATGCCGCGACGTAGTTTCGCGTTGCCCGTGTTCGTTTTACGAATTAATGAAAAGCCGAACTAGTTGAGAAGGTTGTTACGGCGACAGCCCGGATTTATCGGTACGGTGTGGTCGATATGAATTTTTCGAATGCCGACGATGATCGATACGATGATGTTTGGCGCGATTTCTTATGCGAGTTCTTAGCTTCTCGATAGCTTCTGACCGTGATTTCGTGATGCGACGTTCTCAGCGATTTCGATACTTGTTCTCAGTGATTTCGATAGGTTCTCAGTGATTTCTTGCTCGTTCTGTTCTCTTCTGTTCTCTTCTGTTCTGTGTTCTGAATTTCGGTTAGTGGTTGGCGGTACTTATACCTACTTCCGCCCCCAGTTCGCGATTCCCCTCCTTCATCGTTTTCCCTTTTTGGGAGGAGTTTTCGGAATCGTCCAGGGGCGGATATTCCAAATTTGAACGTGACCGTAGCCGACAGTAAATCAAGGAAGCGCTTTGGGCCTGGTAAAACATCTTGAAGTTAAAGCGATGAATTGAATCGCACGGGCTGGCAAACAGATGGCCCGGGGACTAAGTCGGTGGTTGGAAACGCTATATGGTGATGCCCCATGGCTTCGAGGAGTTACTGTAGCTAAGTCATAAACGGCCGTTCATTTGGTATTGCGGGGTTGTAAACGGACCCGTCTCGAGAGCGACGTTAGAACCGTGTTTTTGGTGGGCACGTGGCGGACAGACGGCCCGCCTAGGTGGTTGTTTTCGCAAGGTGAGGGCGCAGGTAAACGAAGGACACGCCGAAGACCGTTACGTGACTCGGTGCGGAGGAACGCGTCTCAACAACTATCGCGGCGATCGAAATCAAGCGAAGTTAGTGGAGTTGACCAGAGGTTCTCCAGAGCTGCCCTGGCCCACCCTGACCACTCTCACCTACCCTCGCCTACCTTCGAGTGGATCAGGGATTCTCCAGAGCTACAGTGGACATCACTGGTCCACCTTAAGCTAGCTCGCGGTCGGCCAGTGGTTCCTGGAAGCCGTCTTCGCTGACCTTGGTCACCTTTCAGCATCTGGTAAGTAACAATACAAATATATTGAAGAAGGTTCCAGTGCCCACAGATGAGCATAGATGAAACTGCGTCGGCGCAGCCGGTTGGCGCGAGTCATTTGTTTTCGCGCACCAGCGTTCCCGCTTTTATATAGACAAAAGAGTATAGAGCGTCGCGACAGCATGTAAGCATGCGAGCGTATACTGTATCGGGAAAAACCAGTGTTTGAGTTCTATTAATTATATTTATGTGTTATAACTGTTTCCATATTTATTAATCCCACCCCCACAACATATATATTGTCTGTTTTGGAATACGTGTTCATTCAACGGAAGCCGTCAATTATTATTTATGTATTTTCACTGCTGGGGGTGAGTATGGGTATTGGCGAACCCGAGGCGACCCGAAGCGTCACCTCAGTAGATTGAAGTTCTGACTTCAACTACTCTCGTTGAATTGTTGTCGTTTAGGCCGCACTGGTGTGCGGGGTTAGCTTGGCTCTCGTGAGCTGGTTAGATTCGCACTCTTGTGCATATTAGGTAGGCCGTACTCGTGTACGGGGTCAGCTTGGCTCTCGTGAGCTGGTAGATTCGCACTCTTATGAGTGCTAGGTAGGCCGTACTCGTGTACGGAGTTTTATATTTTGTACCTCTATGGAATTGTGACTAATTATAATTTGTCTGCTTCAGATGGAGTACAACACAGAGGACAACACAACGACCGAAGACGTCAACAAAATCGTGTCTAATTATTGTTAGTCTGTTTCAGCTAAAATACGAGACCTGAGCATCTTGGTCGTTGAACGAAGACATCGCATGAATCTACGCATCAACGAAGACTCTGGAGTAGTTATGAGTTAGAATTAGTTGTGGAGCAATTATTGTGGTAGCTTCACTTGTTTAATTTTGCTTACTGATTTGAGTCGTAGCCTTCTGTTATGATTCGTTTCTTTTCCGTTTCGGAGAATCTCAGCCTTCTGCTCCATATTTGTATTTTATATATTTATATTTATTTATTTGTTGCTTTAAACTAAGTGGTTTATATAGCCCCATATTTGTATTCACCCTTATTGTTCAGAGAATTGTTACATTTAGTTTTTTTTTGTTGCCCACAATAATTGCTCGAATTGCGTGCGTACGTTATTTATTAAGATGATCTATCGTCGTTGTAATTATGTCGAGTAATTATTGACCTCACTTCACTTTGCTCGACTCGATTGTTAACTCCGACACAGCAGAAGGCTGTGTTTTGCCTTGCTTGCAAGTTTTGAACAGAGAATGATGGTTAGGGAGCAGTACTCGCTAGGTAGAACCCTTTCTTCGTAAAATTTCTGCCTAAGTCATGTCGACGCTGGCGTGGCTCGCGCCGGGAGCAGGGGATCCTTCGTCCATAAGTCTCTTCGTCGCCTTGTCGCGTCAGCGTTGCTCGGGGGGGGGGGGGTAGTTGATAAAGGTAGTTCTACTGTACGGTGGAGGCGTCCCTAACCGTCGTTCTCTGTGAGGAAACGTCGGGTACCGTACTGGTCGGCAGATAGCTTGCAAGCATTGTACGCGTCGCGTCACCCTTGAACCAGAGCTTTCTACTTTGGTTCAGTTTTGTTTCTCTCATTGAAAGAATCAGAGCCTTCTGCCTGATTCGTTCTTGATCGCTGGTGGATCGGAGACTTCTTTTCCGACTCACACCTTTTGCCCCACAATAATTACTCGACATACGCTAAATGATAATGTGACCTTTTCCGTCTGTGGAAAAGGAATCTTTACCATTTAGCGATCTGCGAAATTTAGTTCGTAAGATTGTAAATCATAGTTGTAAGAAAGGGAGTCAGAAGGAACCGTATTGAATTCCTTCTGGCTTCCTTTCGAGTCTCTTGTGCAGCAACCTCCTCGTGGTGAGACCTGGGCAATCGGTATTATTCTCTATTTGTAAGAACTGCTAGTAATCTTCCAAATAGAGAATAATATCGAGCTAATCGCTGCTCATTTATAACTTTGCGATAACATTTTAAAATAGAATTTAAGACTGACTAATAATAAAAACTTGTGTATTAAATTTAATTGTGTCTGAATTTACCTTACGCTACCTCGGGATGAGCCGAAGGTCCTTCAATGTTTACTCTTGGCCCATCTTCACCTTCAAGGCAGCTCTCTTTCAATTATTAATCTTAACACGCAGTTTTTGTTTTAGAATACCTTTTTATTCAATGAAAAAGGGTTAGCTTGGCCCTGTTGAGCGAGTGTTAGTTTAGTGTTAGGTTCGCTCTCCTCAGCGGGTTAGATTTACACCTACTTACACCCGTGTGCGAGAACGGTAGACCGTACTCGTGTATTGGGTTCAGAATCGTATCTTCATTATTTATCATAGGGATATGAGCTAAAGTTCTCATGGATCTAGTTGCAACATTTATCGTTCGTTAGAGTGGAGGGCGTAAGAAATCTAGTTGTTGTTAACGATGTCGGAATTTAAGATCGTGAGACACAAAACCCCATAGGGTGATTGGTCTATTCCTCTACCTCGTCTGTGGTGGAACTATCACAGATCTCAAATACCAACATCGCTAAGCATGCCGTGCTCGCTATCTAAATAGAACATTTGCTCGTAAATTGCGAAAGAAACGTCAGTGACATAGGCAATAAATAAACGTATGATGCGTAGAATGAAAATAATTATTTTTTATTGTATAATTTCATTACACTCTTATTGCCTTCTTATTGTCCATATTGTTCATCATTGTAATCATTATTTTATAATCGATATTTTATAGGTGTAATTTATTAATTTGTAACTTAAAATATATTCTGTAATAGTTATAGAGTAAAAAAAAGAATAAATACAATATTCAAGTAATGACAAAATTCAATCGTTCTTATTGTGATCCGTAGTGATCCGTAGTAAAAAACAGAAAATTAATTTTTTTACTTATTTAACCGATAATACCACTTCTAATGCTCAACTGCATTGACTGCAATTATTCAAGTAGAAGTAGTAACGAAATAAAAGTGTTAACTAATAAAACTAACTTTTGACGGCTCTTATTCATATAATGCTATTTAGTGGCAGTATTATTACTATTTGTACAAACGCACAGATACACAGATTCTTATATCTTGCAATGCACGTTGGTTTTTCCTCCGGCAACCGATTTCGATGAAACTTTCAGTTTGCGTATCACTAACATAGAGGCAAACACATTATATTTTAAATTTTTATTGCGAATTTAAACAAAAAAGTTTTGAAAAGTGTCTAAGTCATTTTAAATTTTAATTATAATTATATTGTTTGCTATTTTTTATACCTTATAGTATTGTTTCTTTACATTTTATATTTTTTACATTTTATAAGCAATAAACTTTATGTATAATCATTGTATTTTTAAATTTCATGTTCTGTGAGTTATTGTCAATACATATACATTAGTAACCACATCTAGACTTTTGCCCGAAATTCGGCTATTTGTCCACACTGCAACACGGCGAAAACCAAGCAGTCGAACTCGAGGCAAGAAGGACTCGCCGTGTCTCTTTCTTTTCATATGCTGTCCTTCTTCGCATCCGAAACTTCCCTCATTTATTACGCAAGTAAATATCATCGGAGTTTTGTCATGTTTAGGAAAATATGAGAAAAGTAGAAAACGCCACGTGTATGTTGGTCAAAGTCCGATAGAAAAATAATTAATAATGAAAAAGTTTATTTTTTTATTTAAAGGTCTGAGCTCACGCCAGTCTTTCATCTTTTCTGAACGCTTCGACTCTCCGCGGCTATTTCTTTTCCATACGCTGTCCTTATTCGCGTCCGAAACTTCAATCGTTCATTACACAAGTAATTTTCATCGGAATTATATCATATTTGGTTTCATTTTAATCAGAAAAATGCCACGAATATGTTGGTAAAAGTTTCATAAAAAAATAACGAAAAATAAAGAAGTTTTGTAGATGGATTGGTAGTGGTCTTCTGGTCTCACACCGATATGGCCGACAATGTGTGGACCACTCCTCGGCGACGACGGTTCTCGAGTATTGCTGTCCTCATCTCCGTGCAACATTATATCGGAGACGGATATTTTCCCCGTTTGAATGCCAGTCATTTTGGTGTGCCATAGGTTTCTTATGGCAGAGTTGGGCAAAATATTTATCTAAATAAAAATTTCGAATAACGAATAAAAGATAAAAAAATTTGTATACGTTATTCGAAGGTTCGAATAAAAAAAGTATCTTTATTCGACGACTATCGAATAATAAAAGTAAGTATATATATGTATATATATTAAATTAAACCAAAAATGAAATGATTCAAAATTTCAAAGGTTTAAAAAGAACTACGATTTACATATAAGTGTCTTACAGTTTTATTCGATCCCTGCTTGAGTCATTGAGCGATACAACTACATAGTATGTAGTACATACATTGTAACGCGCGCGCCAGCCTTTGACTGCTCTGTCCTCGTTATAGCATTCGAACGCGGCTCCGAAAATTATTCGAAGTGGAATAAATCGCCGAATAAAGACACAGATGAAAATGAACACTTTATTCAACGACATTTTCAACGACGAGAATTACCTTAGTGGTCTTCTGCATCGACGAGATACCGTCGTTGGCCTTCTGTTTCTTACTCCAGCCAAAATCTATCCTAGAGGTAGGTAGAAAACACCGTATTTTTCGAGCGACACATTCTCCCGTAAGGCTGTCAGTCTTTATAAATATCTCGTCTGTGTGGGTTCTGTTTCATGCAAAAAGATAATATGGTTCTGTTCCATACTAAAAAGTAGACATGGTTTTGTTCCATACTAAAAAGTAGACATGGTTCTTTTCCATGCTAAAAATCAGAGTAAGTGGCAGCACTACATCGGGAACGCCGAAATCCCGGGCGTGAGCACTCTCATATCCTCTGGTTTCAACCAGAGATCAACCAACTTTGATCAACTTTCAACCGACCAACCGACAAAATCAAAGATCAACCGACTTTTGGGTTCAAATTATTATTGTAATGAAAACGAATATGACTGAAAAAAGACTAACGATTAATACCTAAATCATATAAAAATAATAGCTAATACATCGAAAAGAACACGTATTTTTTTCTTATAGTATATTACAATATGGTATGTAATATTTCTTAAATTTGTTTTTCTTCGTAATGTTGAATTTGGAAAAGACAACCGTTCCGATTGGGCAAGGAGAGTCACTATATCACCAGAATACTATCACTATACATTGTGGCATACATTAAAAATAAAATTCTGAGATTAAGTATACTTAGTTTTTTCAGACTACGTATTCGTTGATACTTAGGAATTTTCAATTTGCAAAGCTGCTTTTCGGTCTATAGGTTTTGGTCAAATGGAGAAAAAATCGACAAACTTTATTAGGATTTATAGAAATTTCAAATTTATTTTATTTTCGTAAAATTTTGACTCATATAAACTACTGAATACCTGTAATCTATTTGCGATAGATCGATATTTCTTTTATTTATTCGAGCACAATTTAGTCATTTTTGCCTAGTGATATAAAATTACCATTTGTGAACAGTCTGTCCAGTTCAGTCTCTGTTGGTCTCCATTGGGCTTTGTGTTCGTGTATAAGATGTGTGCGTTTTCACATTTCACGGGATGCAAGAAGCGGGAGAAATAGTGAATCGGATACATTGATACATAGTAGTTGCATGTTCGTCTACTTACTCGGTGTTTGTTTCTCGTACGTGATATGAATTTTGGTCATGAATTTCTATATTCGTACGATATTTCTTGTATTCGTTCTTTAAAAACGCATTGAGAAAGTTGCATCTGTCTAACGTTTGACAACGATCTGTTTATCTGCGTCTCTTACATAGACTTTTCTGACTATAATGAGTTAATGTTTCAGGTAACGTACGAATCTTTCTGCACTGTATTACGCTGTGAATGTTGTTGGTACTAATTTTGCATAACATTTTCAAGATTAGATATAATTATACGTGTGTTTGTTCATTCGGCTGCACATTTATTGCGTTTATAGTATAGAAGTACAATGAATGCAACAGAATAAATGCTTCAATAAGATTCACTTAATTTTAAACTTCTCGAAACCATTTACAGAAGAGATAACCTTTTATTTAACTCTAAGTTTCAAAGAAAAGAAAAAAACATTTAAATTTGCAGTCCAGTTATCAGATTATTGTACTCAATTTATCACTTGGATGATAACATTTCTTAGACTCTACTGCTATTTTTTTCTTCCTTCGTACGTTTTAGAAAGTGTATTATGTCGTGTTTGTTATATTATTTGCAGGTTATACGATCGGAATGGTAAATGATACCTAATAAAACACATGGCAGACCAAGACACTACGAATTATCATGCACTCTGTGCAAACGAAAAAGACGAAATTGAAGGTCTTAACGAGAGATTGTTACAGTTATTATCCGCACAAAAAGTTTCGTCGCAAAATGTTGGAAGCAACACGTTACAGACACTGAACGACACCAATACCAATAACGGTAGCTTTAGAGATGAAACGAAACTGTCTACTTGGCCATTGTTTAGTCAACGCAAACACGATTGTTCTCTTTTACATCATGAGAGTCCGATCAATTTGCCAACTTTACCAGCATATCTACCACCTATCGGAGTATTTTGGGACATAGAAAATTGTCATGTTTGCATCGCATTGTTGACAAATAATCAATTAATTATCAAAAGTATTTATGTACATTTTAATTGTATCGTGTACGCTTATTTCAGGTTCCTAAAGGACGATCTGCTATAGCAGTGACACAAGTAATTAGAGATAAATTTTTTAGCGGTTACAAAGAAGCAGAATTTATTGTTGTTTGTGATGTGCGGAAGGAGACTAGTCAGGTTGTGAAAGAATTAAACGATGCTCAGGTAAATTTATCAAATGTATTTGTAAAAAATTTGTATTATCTGTTCTACAGAAATTTTTGAACTTCTTCGCTATATATACCAAGGATAACGTTATTATACGCATTAGGTTAATTTAATACACGTTTCTGGAAGCTGTAAAAATGCTGCGGACGAAAAGCTAAAACAGTCCATAAGGAGGTTCGCGGATATACACGGAAGTCCAGCAGCTGTGATTTTAATATCTAGCGATATTGATTTTGCTGCTGATCTCAGTGATTTACGTTACAGAAAGAAAATCCATGTGATACTTTTACATATGAAGAATGCTTCTGATGCGTTAATACTCTGTGCCAATGAGCATTATGAATTTTCAGAACTTATGGAATCACTGCCGTCCAATACTTTAGAGGTAAAAGATTCAAAAACATATGCTAGGTCCTACCAGTTAGTAACAAGGGCCTATTTTTATTTTTTCTTTTCATCACCAAATTTTTTCATTATACAATAAACGGTTTTTCATAAGTTCTATGCTTTTGATTTTTTTTTTCATTTTGAACACTGTATGTCTCTCCATCAGTTTGTTTGTCTTCATTAATATTTCTGTTGCTATACTAACACATGATGTGTCTTTGCATGACGAACAAAAGTATTAGTCCTCCTGAGATTTTCAACTTTTTAGTATTTTGTAAAATTCATGTTCCTTACAGGTTACTGCATTTTATTATCTTCTAGTTTATAACCTTCCTAAAAATCAAGATGTTTCGTCCATTAAACGTCGCCTTAAAAAATTATCAGAAAACTGTGGTGGACGTGTGATAAAAGTTCAATCGAGTAATGCAGTTATACGTTTCACTTCGCGAATCTTAGCAAAAAGGTATATATTTTTATGTGTTAATCAATACTAAACGTTGCTTTGTACATATATGTTCAGTACCATTCTGTAAGTTTCTTATCGTTTTTTCATTGAATTGCAACGCGAGCAATAAGGATAGTACATCGGTAGTACAGCTCCTCGGATTTAAAGAGGCCGCCCTTTCTACAACCAATCACCTATTAGTAATTACTGATACTCCATTGGACTGTCGGGTATTAAGTAAATACCTACTTTTCGAGTAGTAGGGACAAACACATAAATAAGATAGATTTCAAACTGTGAACAGCAATGTAACGAACATAGTGGTACTGTAGAAAGATTATAATTTAGATTTGTACAACGTATTTGTTTCATTTATGTACATCGTGCTGTTACCGTTGAAACTTATTATCCGATATATCGTTATTATTTATCGTTTTATTTTATGTGTATTACAATGTTGACTGGATTCAATGATTTTATTTATATACAAGGTAAGTCGTTAGCGTATATGTATATTAAAAAACAAAATTATGTATTTTAAGATGACTAAAAGAATCCGTTCAAATATATTGTATGTAGGCCCCAAAAGGCAATTAACTGAATCTCTAATTTATATCATAAATATAACATGTTCTGTGTCCTTCAAAGGTCATTTATAGACAAATTTGATTATCTTCTGTAGTGGAACCTTGTAATTACAGTTACTTAGCATTGCTCAATAACAACGTGGCCTTTTTTTGTTAGGGCTCGGAAACATATGAATAGAAGAATTGTCCTTGGTTCGGAAATTTCGGTAAAATTGCTGAATAAAAGCGAGAGTTATTTTCAAAAATTTCAAGGTAATTTATTCCGATATTATATCTCTATAGGTTGATATTGTATATGATACACGTTAATAACATAATTATTTATGATTGCAGGAAACTTTACAAACAGAAATCGTGCAGTGAGTCAATCAGAAATTGCAATTAGTTCGTCAAAACAAATGTATACTGCGAGTACTTCGGTAACGGGTGGAAGAACCCTTCAAATTCCACATTATCAGTCGTCATCTGCAGTTCTTGGAACATATGCTTCGCCCTGGAGTGCTCATTGCACTCCTGTCTCTGCTCCACCAGGGTAATTCTATGCACCGCATCCAACGCTTTACTTGCCTTATTTATTTTATTTGTAAGCCAACAAGTTATTTCGAATGGCATATATTACCAGCTAACTTTCTTTGTTTTTTTTTTTGGAGACTATTTCTCAAAAGGGAATTCATTGAACTGCTTTTAGCTTTAGCACGGTCATTGAAACAAAATCTAGTAACAAGTTTCTGGTAATTAATAATATATGTATAAGTAATAAGTAATTAGTAGTAAGTAGTAAGTAATCTTTCACGAATGATGAGAACCGAGATCAGAGCCTTCGAGTCGCGAGTAGACGAATACTACTGTCCTTGCTGATTCGGGCAATGAGGTTGTGAGAACTTTGATCTTATCTGATTTGTCGTTATAAAAGATTACAATACAATTCATCTAAATATTTCTCTTTCATCTGTTCTATTTACCCTTTACAGAGTGATTCAACAACCGTCAATTTTCGTTGGGAGATCGTATTCGAGTAATAATAATGTAACTTTTAATAGAGCCTATAATGAGCTTGCAAGGGTCCAATCTCCATTATTTTGGCAAATCTCTGGTTCACCACAATTTGGTCATATGTGGGAGGAACAGTATAAAGTATGTATAATTGTTCATATCGCTTTCAGAGATGTAAACGTTCACTATGTTTTTTATACTAATCGATTTTTACTAATAATTTGAAGGTGGAGAAGAAATTACTTAGTAGAAGAATTCATATCCCACAGGCTCGGGATAATACAGTCACGAATAATGTGTCCTCTCGAACTCCAGAGAGTTTGAGGCGTATACGAGGAGGAACACATAATTCTTTTGTTCAACCTCCCGAGTGGAGTGGGCCACGGCAGCAACATCCTTCGTTAAATGTTTCAGCGAATTTCAATGGAAACGGGCACCCTCAATCTAATGCGTTCAAACGTCGCAGTCCGTCTCCAATGTGCGATCTGCAACCGCGAGAACGAAATCAGTGGAATGGACAGGTACGAAACACGTTGCATACATTGACAATGAATCAATTTCCATATACCTATGTATTTTCATTGTGCGCCTCTTTATTTTTGAAGAGTCAACAACCTGCGCCTACATGTAACGCTAGAACACCGTCACCGTACGAAAATTCTGTACAAACAACCAGTCATCAAAACAATCGTACGTCTCCCTATCAGCTGAGCGATGCAGAGAACGAAGAAGTGGAGGTCTTTTATTGTTTTTATTTATTTTAATTGTCATTCTTTGCGTCCTCTAGACGATTACTACACACAGGATCTTTTTGTTATTTCAGAAATTCTTCAATCCAATAAATAGCCACAATGGAAGTTCAATGAACAACGAAACTTGCACACCTATTGAATTGCAAGTAACTAATCTAGACCAAAGTATTAATCCAAAAAAAATGAGGCACATGCTTGCCTCGATCTTTCTGGAACACGTAATGGTATTGATATTTAATACTTTTATTTTGATTTCTTCTTCGCGTTCGAATAACCAATAAACAACTTAAATACTCACTGTACTTGTACTTTTTCAGGTATTAAACGTCTCAATTTTTACACAGTCCGATGGTAATTTTGCTGCCAGCGTCAAAGTACCTTCCTTATCAGACGCTCAATATGCGATTTCTCAATTACATCGACGCAAAGTCGGATATAAACGTATTCTAATAGCGTACGCTCATAGCGGTAGAGCAAGTCCCCAGGTTGTACGCGCGCAGATTGTGATGTTGTTGCAAGAAGTACCAGGACACAAGCTTCCGCTTTTTAAATTCCGTGAAATGTACGAAAGTCGTTTCATGATTTCCATCAGCGTTTCGGAGCTGTACAAGATGAAGGATGTTTGTATCGTCACCGAGAATCCTGGTGGTAGGATGGTATCTCTAAATCCAGATCACAGGAATACCCCATCACCTTGTCTGAATACAACGGCTCAGGTGTGTATCGATGAATTCTTTAGCATTATCGAGCGTTTGAAATTATAATAAATTAATTAAGAATGATGCAAAAGAAGCCGAGTTCGAGCTTTTCCAGTAATAGTAGAGCCACAACATCGTTGTTCCTTTTACCGTCGAGGAGCTGTGACGACAGCTCAAAGCGATTAATAGTTTCTGAAATAATAAATATAGCTTACTCGTATCAAATGCATCGTATACACGAGATCATAGGGAAATATCTTGCTTTTAGGAAGAACAAGTAGAACTACCATACTGTACCATTCATATGATAAAACCATGGTCGGATAAAGGATGGGCCGAGCAAAAAGTAGCGTCGCTTCCTAATGTAAACATTTCTTTAAAAATTCTTGATTCGCGTATACATCAATTACTAAGTACACACAGCGGAAGTTTACCACTGCCTAGGTATACCATTTACGATCTTATTAACATAATGTTCAGTACTGTATCTTTTTCAATCAATCTACTTGAGATTAATCGTTTCAGCTTGCCAAATTGTTATGAGGCCGAGTTCAAAGAAAAACTACATGTAGTTGATAACGGGGTACCTCTGGAACATTTGGTATCCTGTTTGTCTTGCGTAGAATTGAAGCAAGGTATGGGCAGCGTTAAATATCTTATTTGGACAGGGGATCAAACTCACGATCATAATCACGAAGGTAAGATCATTCGATCGGAATATACATACGTAAGTACAGTATCGCTTTCTTGTGGTTTAACGATACTCACGTGCAACGTTCTTCTCCAGAAAACAAGTGTGTAAGTCCCCCACTTGCGAATCAACTAGCACTTTTTAGTCGCGAGTTGGTCGATCTTTTGAAAACCGCTCCTCACTGTCAATTGCCGTTTACTCGATTTATACCAGCATATCATCATCACTTTGGACGACAATGCAGGGTCGCCGATTACGGATTCACTAAACTTATCGACCTATTGGAAGCGCTAACACATACTGTGCAGGTAAATTAAGGAAAAAATTATTCGTTTTTCTCTGTCATCCGTAGTTTGAAAGAGATTCAATTTAAGAAAAAGAAATATGGATCATACCGCCCGTCGTTTTAGGTAATGGGCGAAGGAAATAATCGAGTTGTAACATTGTCTCACCGAGCTCAAGTACGTCGTTTTACATCGGATCTGTTAAGAGTTCTAAAATCTAAAGCCAGCAAACAAGTAGCACTATCAGAATTCCCCAGTGTTTATGCCAGAGTAATAGGTAGCTAAACGTTTTTTCATTTATTCAAGCGTATGTATTGTAATATCGTATTGTAGTGAGATCAGATAAGTAATCAGAGTACTATGTACAGCCAAGCCATGGGACATTGTGGATTACGGCGTTTGTGAGATTGAAGACATCCTTGGCGAAGTGTCCGAAAACACCGTTGTCGTCACAACTATCAACGATGGAGACAAAATGATAGCAATACCAAAACGGGAACAAACTGCGGAAGAGGTCGAGCGAACGAAACAATTCGCTGTAGAGGTAAAATATAATAACCAGATATTAACAGTCCTCGGGTATCCAATCCTTGAGTCCGTGCTGTGACATAAATCGTGTAGATCTACTGTTTTCTTGTGATCGTGACGACCGCATCGAGCATAGAAAAAGGACAGTGAGTGTAAACATGGACCGCGCGGCCGAAGGCGCACTACATACACTGTTTACTCGATACATGTCCAAAACACGGGTCTAGCTAGGGACATATATCGGGCAGGAGATACTATTCTGAAAACTATACTGAAAATAGGAAATAATGAAAAATAAGGAAGTTTTGTTATTGGATTAGTAGTGGTCGGTCTCACACCCATATAATGGACCCGTATTATGTTACACTACTCAGTGACTGAGGTCTCTCAAGCTTCATGGCCCCTCACGGGATATACCCCGCTGCAGTGGGGATAGTTCTGGGACTTTTATCGGTTAGGCATTTGGGACATATATAGAGTAAACACTGTACCGTCCATTAAACCACTAAATACAGTTCAAATTATATCGTGTTTAGTGTCATTTTAATAAAGAAAAATGCCACAAATAAGTTGGTGAAAGTCCCATAAAAAGATAATAAAAAGTAAGAAGTTTTGTAATTGAATTAATAGTGGTTCGCACCGATATACCCGACCCAGTATCGGATTACGCGGTATGTTTACGTTTTATACTACACGGCGACCGAGGCAGCTCGAGCATCTTGGCCCCTCGCGGGGTATACCCCCAGTGGAGGGGATCAGCGAACTGACTAAGATCGTGTAGCTCCGTTCGGCATAGATCAAGACTTTACAGTATTCCACATCGCCCCCTCGGTCGCAGAAAGCAGCCCAGAAAATTATTGTCATAAATGCATGAAATCCGCAATCTAGTAATATGTAACGTTGAAACTATTTTATGATGATAATTATACATATATTAACGAAACTACATTGATCCCTTCGCGCACAGGTTGTGGAATTGTTACGGCACGCGCCTCAATGCAGAATGCAATTTAATAAATTTGTGCCTTCGTATCATCATCATTTTGGTCATCAATGTCGAGTGTCCGATTACGGTTTCACCAAATTGATCGAGCTGTTCGAGGCCATACCGGACGTGGTCAAGATCGAAGATAACAATTCAGGAGAACGACAGATCTCCCTAACAGAAAAGGAAGGTGTCCGCGTACTTTCCGAACAAATATCGAAATTAATCGCACGATCAAAAGGTTGTCTCACTATCTCCAGCATTCCACAGTGTTTTCTCCGACAGTTTGGTTACGCGCTAAAACCAGAACTGTTCGATTGCGCGTCTATCCTGCAACTTATGCAGAAGCTCGGAGATACAGTAAAGGTAGTCTCAACATCAAAATCAAGATCAAGATCGAAACTCGTATTCGCTTTCAGCTTATGTTACGTAACGACGCTTCAATTTTCAGATAATTTATTTGGCAACTGGCCCAGTAGTTGTGCTGATAGATAAGTCCCATTTGCAACAATTAACGTTACAATGCCGTCGAATATTGATGGACAAACCTGAACACAAAACGTCGCTTAAACAGTTCCAACAATTGTACAGCCAGTATTATTCAAAGCTATGCAACATCGACGAACTTAAACAAAATCACTCGAACGTTGTTAAGGTAAGTCTCGAAACGAATGGTGCTGCAAAGAATTTGCGTATGATTTCTTTACGCAAGTGGAACGACGATTTTTCAGTTTACAACGGTAGATAACGAGGAATACATAGAACTCAGTCCATTACATAGCTTCGCTTGCAACTTATACCGCGTGATGATGAATTACGGTGGAACAATGAGACTCCCACAATTTGAGACTGCATACTTGTCAACTATAGGATCTGTCTGTAAGCCGGCAAAATACGGATTTTCAACAGTATTCGCGCTTTTGCAAGCCTTGCCCTGTACAGTCACGATACAGTTGACGCAACGTAATAAAACAATTATACATCTAAATAAGAAACTTGCTGGTACGTAACTGACTTGCGGACATGCGGAATTGTATAATTGTGAAATTATTTATACGAAAAAGTGTTTAGATTTTAATGATGGATTTTCTCTTTTTCCGAAACAGCCGTTGGTATTCCATTGCCACCAGCTTCCACGTCGGCATCATCGTACCGCGATACGGACTCCAGCAACGAATCGCTCGAAAGCGATTCCTCCTACCGCGTCAATGTTTCAAATACTCCGCTATCGTGCTCGTTAAAATGGGCAGGACAAGCCACCGAAAGCCAGATTTCCTGGAAGCAATCCAACGAAACTACTCTTTGGTCCAAAGAATCTGATTCGTACTGGAAGATGTCGACGTCGGAAGATCAATTGATTAATTGGTCTTTGCAAGAAAGCGGAGGCGAAAGCTTCCTTAAGAGCTTGATGCGCACTCCGATCATACCACCCGTGTTTCCACCACCACCACCACCACCGCCACCACCAAAACCAGATTCTCCACTCGAGGTATTTTTCAAGTATTTCATCCTTCTTCCGGTCGTACGCTAGTACTTCTGAACTTGTTTCATTGGTAAATCATTCTTCCGAACTCTAGGAGAGCAAAGATCAGTGGGAATCTTCAGTTTGGACAACTCCCACCAAGTTCATGTATCCACAAGATGAGCATACCAATGTACAGGTGAGCGAATGGCTGCTCTTTTCTTGGATGGTACAATCAGAATTAACGCGATTTATTTTACTTGACTATTGATTCTTTTTTCTTTTTTGTATAGGTTCCTCCACTAACTCTACCTCTTTCTTGGAGTCAAATCCTGTCGGGCGACAGTGTATCAAACTTGCTGTCACCGACAAAAAACCTGCTGCCGGCAGCAGCAAATCCTTTGAATCCTCGCACGTCTCCTTACTTTTCCACGAAACGTAACTTGGTCGTGGCTCCTCATCCTTCCGAGCTACCGCTACCTTCGCTATCGTTAACTCCGAAGAAAAATGCGTTCGCGGAGAACATTAAAAGCACGCAATTCTTTGCGGACAAGCGAGAGGAACATGCCAATATTTCAATGGACGAAATTGATTCTAAGAATACTGACAACAATAGCAGTATCGCAGAGGTTGCCGATACTCAACACGAAAAACAAAACACTCCCACGAAGCAATGTACGTAATCGGTCACATTGTTCTCTAGTTATTCTCAGTTATTCGATATATTATGTAGATAGATGCTTGTTCGTATGTCAACATTCGTCTTTTGCAGTGTTCACGGGAAAACGTCGTTTAGCTGCTCAGTTCAATCAACCCATCGAATCCTAAAGAATGGCATGAGAAGAGAGAGAGAGAGAGAAAGAGCGAGAGAGAGAGAGAGAGAGAGAGAGAGAGAGAGAGAGAGAGAACGAGAAAATTTGATAATGTACAAACGTCGTCGTCTACGCTGAAAGCGATGGAGTTCTGGCATCGAAGATCACACACACGTGTGCGCGTGCGCACACACGCATACACACAAGCATCGCTAACACGCATTTCCCTTTGTTGAAATGTGTGTTATTCGGGATTAATAAAGAAGGGATTTCTAGCATCTCGGTAGGCTGTAACACAACGGGCTCAATACCTATACATCGTTTCCTGAATGGTAGGTACCCCTCCTTATTTATATTTGAAACTCAATGCTAGTAGTAGTATATATATATACATATATATATACATGTGTATATATATATACATATATATGTGTATATGTATATGTATGTATATATGGATTTGATACATACGCGACAAAGAGCAGAATATATTTTCAAAGAGTATGAAAAAATATATATATATGTATATGTATGTATGTATGTATGTATGTATCTATGTATGTATGTATATACTATATATCTCCACACGATAATAATACCTATGTACTAAGTAGCTATGATTTCTAATTTGAAAAATGTGAATACGTGTGCGGCGTTTGTACCGAGTGATATGTATCGATTATACTGTATAAAAAAAATTCATGTGGCATTTTTCGTACTGTGATATAGAATAGAAAGGGAGAGTGCAAATGATATATAAATACACGAGGGTAAATTTAAAATTGGCAATAATTCCGCAAATTTCATAGGTTTAGGCCAACTCTAATGTTAATCTCTGAATTGATAATTGACAATTGATAATAGTCCTGAAAAGATTCTGTCTAAAGAAAAGTATACGCCACTAAAATTAATGTTCTTCTATGTTTTATACATATATGTATATGCAAAATATTTTATACATTTTGTTTGTCTTTAATTAACAAAACTATCTATCGCGATTTGAATACCACTGGCCCGAACCTATTATTTATTGCAAATTATTGTTTTAAAGAATGATTTGCATTAAAAAATATTAATGAAATTGTCGTGTCTAGATATAGCGTCGTTACCAACTATAAAACCATTTGTGTCAATGAATTCCCTTCATTATTATCCGTTTATTTTTATATAGCACATGTGATTTTTAAAATTGTATTACAAGTGAATGTATTTCGAATGTTTTAATGATAGTTGGAGGACCTTGTATGATACTTTGAAACGTCACACTGTCCCATTGTGTACGCGAAAGTAATTTTAAAACGAATGAAATATGAAATATCCGTATAGTCGTTGCCAAAAAGCTTAAAGTCGCAAAAATCGAAAAGAACGTACGAAATCAGACTTTTATGAAATCAAATTGAGACTAATTCCTCGAAAAGATTGTAATGTGGTGACAAGTAATAAAAAAAAATGTTTTATCGAGAATAAGACAAAACGTACTGTAGACTCTGTAGAATCAATTGTATCGATCGGATCACAGAACATTTACTTTTAAAATATCGGTACTATTTTATTAGAATATTTTGTGTTTTCATTGGAGGAAAAAAATTAATAATGTTGGCATTCGTTATGCTGCAACGTTCCATTATTAATAGATTTAAAGACATAACGCAAGATGGTAACAGGAAAGATTGCTCTCCACGAGTTACACGTAAATGATCTTGTTGATCTCATATTTTATTTTAATTATTAAGGGATTTGTTCGATTGAAAATGAAGTATATGTACAGTTTCGCAGCCGTAAGAACGTCAAGTCGTGTATTTACTGTAACCGAGAGACACGGAAATTGCCACTACGTCATCGTAATTCGAAGTGGTTACATTGCTTGAAAATGAAAAAGAAAATAAAAAGGAAACAGAGTAACGATGCGATATATCAATCAATTTCATAATATTAAAATTTACTTTTTGTTGATCGACAATCATGTATTGGTATTTTTATGAGATTTCCCGGCATCCTGCGATCATTAATCGGTATCTAGTAATTTATACGAATTATATGTTATATATTTATTACGTAAGAATCGATTCTATTGTATTTTATATTTATGCAAAAACTAGTGATAATTTTTATTTTGCTTATTCTTTTTTTTTAAATCGAATGAATCTGATACAATTACGATTTTCTATTAGTCGTGTAAGGAATGTTTTTTATATTCTTTTAAATTTGTAATATTACCTCACTTAACTTACGTTTCTGTAAGTATATTTATTGCTTTATATGTGTATTCGGTATTAACATTCCGACTAATAGAAAATTCAATTGCTCTGTATGCAGGAAATGTTGATGAAATACATAAAGCATTGTAAGAAAACAATTGTATCGGAAAGTTTTATTGTAATAATGAACGTAAACAAAATTGTAAAGTGATATCTTCGATGAAATCAATGGAATCTTCTGAACAAGTATTTATATGCCATTGAAATAGGAAATAAATGTTTTTATATGCTGTCATAATAGAAAACAAATAAAAAGAAAATTACATATTGATTACTTATTGAGATATTGATTACGAAAGACACGAAAAGTATGGTTTTGTACACTTTATAAATTAGTTTATTTGGCTCATTTTATAGAGTCGCTATACAATGATGTAAACGCAGATTTTCTCTTCCAATGGGCTATACGTGTTACATCGATTAATTATCTACAAAACTTAATATTATTAAGTGGAAAGATATTTTTCATTCATACCGCTTCCAACAGGTCCATGTCGTCTTTCCCAGATCATACGATGCTTTTGTTTCATGAAAGCGGAACGCACATTGCAGTTAAAACCAAGGTCTCCATCTGTGTTTTTCAAGAAACATCTATATTAAATCATATGTACGTAGTAGCTTTATACGGCATCTTTAATTGCAAAACCTTACATTTTATGAAATAGGCTGTGGCAGCATCGTCGTATGTCTTCTTTAAATGCATGCAAACTTCTTTATCCTCAAAGTTCTCCCATGCACAGTGTTCATACCGATCTCTTAATATAGACAAGATCTCCTCGTCGACCATTCTAAAACGAAATTTTACGATACAGACGGCATTTTGTACTTTCGTAGCGTATCTGATTGTTTAAAGTTTTTTACTTGCAACAAAAGATTCCCGATCTTTGATCGTTTAAACACTTAGAAAAAACAATTATGAGACAAAACAATATATTTTTCCTGATCGAGAATCTTCCTTTGTTAATTTGTAATTCTGAAAGCACTTTATATCAGATTCCAAAAACCTATTTGTATAAAGAAACAATTTGAACATTAAGAAAACTGATATTACTTATCACGTAGAAATTGATAATTTGCCTCGACGTAACAAGCTATATCTCGTTCATGACATGTATCAATTGTTGGAACTCGACGGAATTGTCGATGGTACCATGGATATTTCTTCTGATTTGGTTCGACAATTTTTTCTGTAAAACATTAAGGATTTAGTTAGTCATTATGTCTTTCTGTACCCGTTATAATAATAACATAACCAAATGTGTCTGATTAGATAATACCTCGGACAAAGATGACTGGCGCATCTAGCATGTAAAGTATGGATTTTATAAATCGGCTGAATTTATTCGTATCTTCGTCCATTTCCTTGCGATCAATCTATACAAAGGGCCAGGAGAACGATTGAATTCACCTGTAAAGATTTGACTTAATATTACGGTTACAGAACCATTGGTCCAAGAACTACGAAAGAGGCACTTAAAAAAAGGCCTGATTGTCTGGATTGGTTGTTGCGAAGAGTACACGTTAAACCCGTTAAGAAATTACAACGATTATCGTGCACATTTCATTTAGGATTAGAAGGAACTTTTAAATCGAAAAAATCGATTTTTATCAATTTCATTCCTATTTCTATAAACTATTCAGTCTATAAAAATCATATATATATAGTTGAACAAACATCTGCAATCTAGTCATTATATAGTTTTCTTTGTTATTGGATATGAAATAATGTTTATAAGCGATAAACAGTGTCTGAAAAATAACATATGTTTGAAATAAATCGACATATTAATACAAATGTGTAAGTATGTGTATATAACAATTTGTTTTCCGGATTTTGTCCTGGAGCTAGGGACTTTTCTCTTGTTACGTTGTGAGCCTGATCAAGTCCCGGAGGTATAAAAGCGATTTTAGCGGAAGTGATCCTCCATTTTCTTCGTTGCGAGCACAATGGTAAGTACGTTATACATATCGTCGGAAATTTAGCGAATCTTTAACGGATTATTATTCAATTCTTAATTTGGTGCAAGCCATATCGCGCAACATAACTGTTACAGCGGGATTAGTTTTGAATTTGTATCGAATTAATCATAAAATGGTAAAATATTTGTGCAAGTAAGTAATAGATTGAGACCACGTGTTTCGCGTTCAATGATGATTCTAGATGTGTACAGTTTATGGTTTTAACTGAACAACCATGAGGATAATTCTAGGGCGGTCTGATTCCTGAATGGTTCGAACATTTCATTCGTTGCGTTCGTTTCGCGAATTTAAGGGAACATTTCGTTTGATTGTACAGTCGCACAGAAAGTTCAGTGCACCCCGCCATGGGTCTATGGGATTCTATCCCAAGAAGAGGTCTCAGCGTCATCGTGGCAAAGTAAAGGCCTTTCCCAAAGATGATCCCAGCAAACCAGTGCATTTGACCGCGTTCGTTGGATATAAAGCTGGTATGACCCACGTAGTCAGGGAAGCTGATCGTCCAGGATCGAGTGAGTAATGATTTCATGCTATGGCAATGGCGATTAAGATTACGATTACGATGTTTAAGAAATTCCCTTGTTAGACGATGTGATCGCCGTTTGGCCGCATGCTTGCACATTCTAAATTTGAAATAACCGACACGATGGCCTTAGTTCGATAGATGTAGAAATGCGTCGGTCAACTTTGGTCGTGGTTCAAGAGCTGCTTGATATTGTGCAGTACGGTCTTTACCACAGTGTCGGAGAATAGCTCTATGCCCTGCGTATGCAGCGAGCAAGGAGGCACGGCATATTCCATAATCTCTTGACAACCCATTGGGTAATGATCATCGAGACAAACCATGCCTGGCACACTTCTACTGTTTATAAATATATGTTATTCGTTTCGAACATATCGTGACTTAAATGTATCATGTCTGTGTTTTTGCAGAGGTAAATAAGAAGGAAATCGTAGAAGCCGTCACAGTCCTCGAGACACCACCTATGATCGTGGTCGGTGTAGTAGGTTACATAGAAACTCCGCATGGTCTACGCGCTCTCACCACAGTTTGGGCAGAACATCTTTCAGAAGGTTGTCGCAGAAGGTTTTACAAGAATTGGTAAGAAATTGCTCCCAGTTTGGTAATGCGGTGTTCGTAATTCCATTGTAATGCCGTTGTAAAACATACTAAAGTAATCTGAAATCAGCTCTCCGCTCACTTCGAAGAGAGCCAACTTTTGGATTTAACCGCAAAGAGATGCACTCTTTGAAAGGTTGATCTAAGAATTGTGTACAGTCTCCGCTCGATATGAAGAGACTGGCACGTTACAGATGGCTACAGATTTAGATGTACAGAGAAAGACAGCCATCACGGTTACTTTTCTACAGGTACAAGAGCAAGAAGAAGGCATTTACAAAGGCTTCAAAGAAATGGCAGGATAATCTTGGTCGTAAATCCATTGAAAACGACTTGAGCAAGATCATCAAGTACTGCAAAGTGGTACGAGTTATAGCTCATACGCAGGTAATTTTCAAAACTGAGAACTACTTTCAATGTTACGCACATACAAAATTTCGTAGGTGTTCTATGCATTATGAAAATGTGTGCTCTCTGTCTGTGAATAGATGAGATTATTAAAGCAACGCCAAAAGAAAGCTCACATTATGGAGATTCAACTGAACGGTGGAACCATCGAACAGAAGGTTCAGTGGGCTCGCGAACACTTGGAGAAGCCTGTGCCGATTAGCAATGTCTTTGCTCCAGATGAAATGATCGACGTGATCGGTGTCACGAAAGGAAAAGGATACAAAGGTTAGATCAATCGATTATTTGTTCAGAAAACTTGTAATCATAGTTCTGGACTATATGATGAGAACACGAAATGTGTATTTATCTGATTCAATTGAAGATAATATTCGTGCTGCCTTCCTACTGAAGTCCTTTACTATGAATACATTTATTAACTTTCACTAGCGCAAATTATCTTCTTTTTCTACGCGATAGATACTTAAAAAATACGACTACATACTTACAGGTGTTACGTCTCGTTGGCACACAAAGAAATTGCCACGTAAGACGCACAAGGGATTAAGGAAAGTTGCTTGTATCGGTGCTTGGCATCCGAGCCGTGTGTCTTTCACGGTTGCCCGTGCTGGTCAAAAAGGATACCATCATCGTACCGAAATGAACAAGAAGATCTACAGAATCGGTCAAGGCATTCACACCAAGGACGGCAAGGTATATATGCCTATTTAATTCTTCGAACTCGCCTCGTCCCTACGTTTTTCTTCTTTGTGAAGATTAATAATCTCATACGAGGCGGATAGAAACGCTCTATGTAGTCATAGTGCCTAAAGACGTATATGTACTTCTTACGTTTTAGGTCTCCCAAAGCATACGACATTTTACATATTTTTATTTCACTTATAGCGATAGAAACCGGTCTTTAAATAACATATTTACCTTTTTGTTTTAGATCGTGAAGAACAATGCTTCTACGGAGTACGATCGTACCGAAAAGACAATCACTCCCATGGGTGGTTTCCCTCATTATGGTGAAGTGAACAATGACTTCGTTATGATCAAAGGGTGTTGCATGGGACCAAAGAAACGTGTGATTACACTGCGCAAGGTAACCGATCGCAAATTCCAATATTTCTTGAAAAATTCTCTGTCGTTAGCTCACCGTGATGAATAAGTAAAGAGCCAAACATATAAGATGCAGTATATGAACTTGCAATGATATTTAATGATAGGACTGACACGCACGATAGAATATCAACATACACATTACGTTTCAATGAGATTACAACCTAACGAATATGTTTTTATAGTCTCTGTTGGTGCACACCAAACGGTCCGCGTTGGAAAAGATCAATCTTAAATTCATCGATACCAGCTCCAAATTTGGACATGGTCGCTTCCAGACTGCTGCTGACAAAGCTTCTTTCATGGGTCAACTCAAGAAGGACCGCATTCGTGAAGAACAGGCTAAAGCTGCAACTTCTGCGCCATCGGCAGCAGCTGCACAGTAAACATTTTCATTTTTGTGCACTGTGCAAAATGAATAATAAAGTGTTTTTGAAAACAAATGTTATACCGTTTTACATTTTATTATTTAGAAAATAATGTTGGTTAATTGGAAAATATAGTTGGACTCTTTTGTTCTATATTATCGATATCATGAGTTCTGATGCCAGAAACGCACTTCAAGTTTCTGGCTTCATTTCGCAGATAATCAAGAAAAAATAGAGCTCAATTTGTAGCTGGAATTTGTACATCCAAATTCCAGAATACAATTTGTACATCCGGAAAACTCGTCCAATGGCATCAAACTGCTTGGATTTCATGGAATGTACATCGTCAATTTTTGACCTACATAATCTCGTCAGCTCATAACCAGCGCACACTAGATCAAACCTTCCATTTTCGAATAAGCCCTTTCCCAGCGAAAAATATTTTCGTATAAGGACAAGTTGCGACACGTGAAACCATTTTTTGCCTAAATTTGTCGGTAACGTAGTCACTCTACCTTATCGTGAATTACGGAGTCTTAAAAAGACTGTGTTTCATCACAGACGAGGTATAGGAGTAGACCAATCACCATATGGGCTTTCGTATCTTACATGTAAACAACTGGTTTTCTTACGCCCTCTACGCTGAGGAACAATAAATGTTGGAACTAGATCCACAAAAATGATAAAATCTGGTTAAATACAAATGATTGATGAGTTACCTACATATCTGATGTTATGACTATATGTTCAAATTATATTTTTTTATTTGATCTCATTATGTTATACATCTACAATTAACTTTATCAATACAATATTAATAAGTATAGATATCACGTTTCCAAAGTATAGAAATACAATTTTCATAAATCTTGAACGTAAATAACATTTCTCCATACGTATAATAATTATTCGCATTTCTACAATTTTTTAACACTATTAATACGTAACCATTTTGAATATATTTTGTAACTGAACTTGAAAAAGAAATTAAATTAAAATTTACTATATATTTTCATGTATATTTCATTTAAACAACATAAACTTTAGCTTTAAAGAATCTTGCAAAATATCGATTGGTATTAATTGTGAAATTTGAAAGAGTTAAGAATTAATTAATCAATAATTATGTAGATGATCGTTTTTTGCGAGATGTCAATCTATTTCATTACTGACTCAGAACGCAGTTGTATTATTTTCTTTCACGTTTGTAATGAGAAAATAAACGACGAACGTAACAGTACGACATATACGAACACTGCCGCATTCATCGAGCTCGATCAGAATCGTTCAGCCGTGATGCCAGAATCGTGCAACACCCCCCACCGTACCGTTGTCTCCTTACGTTGCTTCTATTGCGCGCGCGCTACACACAAGCGTACCTCTATTCTGTCCGTGTGAGCTGTCTGCTCGACTGTTCGCCGCGTTCCACCGAATTCACGTTACCAAAGCGCCTGAGCCGTAATCGATTAGCCCAATCGATTCCCGGTTCGGCGAAGCGCACACTTTAGTACAACTTTTAAACTACAAAACATATCAATGCGAAATTTGGACTAGAAATCTTTTTCAAAGATCGGGTTTAATGGCGTATACTGAAATATGTTCTATATTTTTTAAATAATTTTTTTGTTGATTTTTAAGACAAAGCCGGATAACATGGTCGAAAGTGCCTCCAAACCAAATTAATTTTTAGTCGTACCATGCTAGACAAAAAATTACGAAAGAATTCATGAATATTCTACCTAATATCCTACACGACTGAAAACTTTTCAAAATTTTTGGCTTCGAAATCGATTTTTAAGCAAATCCGAAAGCCGATTTTATATCGAAGTTTTCAGTTGACCAGGTTTATGTTATTATGTTATTTGTGTCTCATCGTGATTATTAATGTGTATTTTTTACAGATTTTCCAGATTATGCAGATTATGAGAAAGTGTACATTTCGAATTGAAGTTTCAGAGATACCAGTTTTATAAAAATTCAATAGTTAGATATTATTGAAACTGTGGCGACCATGGTGCGTGGGAACGTGGAATTTTCGGACGCGGAAATTCCAACCTTCTCAAGTGCGTACCGTGGGAGGTCGGGTTGAGGGCCTGGTGACGATTGCCAGAACTTCGGCTCGACCGTTACAGTACCCTCAAGAGTGAAGTCCCCGGATGCAACGTTTTGGGGGAGGAAACTTTCTCCATACCCTTGTGGGGGTGGAGAACCTCTCCTTATTTTAACGGTTTTTTAGGAGAATATATAACGCGCCTCAGGAACCGAACGAGCAAGAAAAAGCCTTAGACTCTTGCGGAGATCGTATCGCTCCAGAGAGTTAGTCTGAGTATCGCGAACGGTTTTGTACACGAGTTTTAGTTATAGTATTTTGTTCGCGTTTCCTCATGGACTTTGGTTTTCTCGTTTTGTTGTTGAGTTGTTATTAATTGTTGTTATTAATAAACTTTATTTCGTTACCCGTTAAACTACCGTACACATAAACATTTCTTTAACCCCTCACCTCGCCTAAAAAACAATTTTTCTTAATTTTTTCAGAATTTTTTATAAATTGCATCGTCGTTAAAAAAAACCAAGTCAATTGTTTAGATGCCTTCTGACCGTTTTGTAGATGTATTATGTTATATTGAACATTTTTATATTCAGGAAGACAGTATAGAAACTTAAAACTGCAATATAAAATATTTTATTTGCGTTACATTTCAATATATCACTGTGACTCTCAACAGTTTCGGTTAGCGCAGGCTGTAACGTCTCCGGTTGAGAATCTTTTGGTCCGAGATCGATTTTTCAATAAACCTTCATAAAATTGTGACGAGCGAATTGAGGCGCCTTTCCTGGTAAAAATGAGTCCAAACTCGAGTGTAATCAAACAAATCGAGTATTATTGGCAATTTAAGCTTTTATATTTTTTATGCGAATAGTATTTTTAATACGAATAAGTTATAGAGCTTATCCAGAAGAAAATGACTCCAAACACGATATCATTTGGACTATCTTCAACAAGATTGTTATTTTTTTATCGTAACATTACGTATCAATAAAATTGTTCGATTACACTCGAATTTGGACTCATTTTCATCAGGAAAAGCCCCTCAATTCACTCTTCGCAATTTTATGGAGGTATATTGAAAAATCTAAAAGTTTAAACTTTCATTCCTGCACGATTCTCCATCTGCTTACATTGTATGCCGTTAGTTAGTCGCTGGGTCTTTGAAGTTCGGCGCTTGTCGGACCTGGTCGCTGTTTGTACGATCTGGCAAAAGTTATTCGAAGATTTATTCGAAGCCTTCGAATAAAAGATACAGATAAAAAATGAAAAAATGATTCCAAGTTCAAATAAATCCGCTTCGAATAAAAAAAATTATTCTGTACCTTGAGTTCTATCATCTATCTATACTAAAAACTTAGGTGACCAGACGGTCAAGGGAGTGCTTGTCGACAGCATTGATGAAAGGAGTTGTTATAAACATTTGTTTCGAACTATAGCGACGGAAGAAGGAGTGGAAGTTGCGATAGGGAAGGACAGAGAGTAAGCGTGGACTGTATGGTATTAAATAATTCATTATAACAGGAGGTGAGGTTTATACAAACGGCAAGATGATAAGGCGGTAGATTACGCGAGTCAAGGACGACGGGCAGCGGATTTGATATTTTGGTATATGGGAAGCGATAGCCTCGCGACAAGTACGACAACAGACGTAAACAAATGTTTACGTCTGCGTTTGTTCACCCGGGCCCGGCCACGAGCTCGACCGACTGAGCTATTGTCAACGCCAGGACACGGTTGCACCGAGGCAGTTCTTATATGGATGCCATAAACTTTTTGCCTGGTAATCCACATAAGAACTGTGGTGGCCCGAAATAGTTTTTGCGTTACCGGAGTTACCGGTACTGCCTGCAACGATTTCGAAGAACATTAAACAGCCAGAAATAATAAATTTAACAGTGAATTGCGTACGATAAATTAATGCGTACGAATATTCATGGCTAAAAAGTTATTCTACATCTCGGTTCTTATAATTTATTTTTATTAAATAATTAGATGACAAGATGGTCAAGGAAGTACTTGTCGACATCATTGGCGAAAGGAATTGTTATAAACATTAAACAGCCAGAAATAATTAATTTTGCAGCGAATTGTATACTATAAATTACTGGGTTCGAATGTTCATGGTTTAAAAGCTACTCTGTATCTCGAGTTCTATTAGGTATTTTTACTAAAAAATTAGACGTCAAGATGGTCAAGGGAACGCTTGTTACCATTACCAAAAGAAATTGTTATAAACATTAAACAACCAGAAATAATAAATTTATCAGTGAAATGCGTTCGATAAATTAATGCGTGGGAATATTCATGAATCAAAAGTAACTCTATATCTCGAGTTCTATTAGGTATTTTTACTAAAAAATTAGATCGCAAGATGGTCAAGGGATTGCTTGTTGATACCATTGCCAAAAGAAATGGTTATAAACATTAAGCAATCGAAATCTAGCGAAGTTAGTTTGGGGTGGGGGAATTGCGCACCTGATCTCGGCGGCCGCGCTCGGTCCGTCAGTCGAGGTGCGCATTCAGGGAGTGGAAGTGCTCAGAGACCAGAAGGCCGAAGGACCTTGGAGTTGACCAGAGGTACTCCAGAGCTGCCCTGGCCTACCCTCGCCTACCTTCGAGTGGACCAGGGATTCTCCAGAGTTACAGTGGACATCACTGGTCCACCTTAAGTTAGCTCGCGGTCGGCCAGTGGTTCCTGGAAGCCATCTTCGCTGACCTTGGTCACCTTTCAGCATCTGGTAAGTAACAATACAAATATACAGTAGCTCACGAAAGTATTCGAACGCTTCCAATCTACATCG
>CM052130.1:12420821-12443765 GCA_028454255.1 Halictus ligatus
ACGATGTAGATTGGAAGCGTTCGAATACTTTCGTGAGCTACTGTATATATTGTCTGTTTTGGAATACGTGTTCATTCAACGGACGCCGTCAATTATTATTTATGTATTTTCAATTCGTATTTGCTTTGGAACTTTTCACAAGTTTCTTTTCTTGAAATTATATTATATTATATTTTTTACATAAAATTAGTATTCCTCTGGATGGAGGTCCCTCAGGGACTCACTCACGGGCCGGGCTGTGGGTGAGTACGGGTATTAGCGAACCCGGGCGACCCTAGCTTATAGGTCGTTGCGTTTTAATTTTGCGAGATTTATTTTTTATTCGGATTGTTCGTCTATCCGATCGAATATTTACTTCAACACTTTCAAAAGGCCCTCTTGTAAAATTTATGTATCTGGTTTAAAATTGGTATTCCTCCCAACGGAGGTCCCCCAGGGGCTCACTGCTGGGGGTGAGTACGGGTATTGGCGAACCCGGGGCGGCCCGAAGCGCCACCTCAGTAGATGGAAGTTCTGACTTCATCTACTCTCGTTAGATTCTTGTCGGTTAGGCCGTACTTGTGTACGGGGTTAATTTGACTCTCGTGAGCTGGTAGATTTTGCACTCTTTTGCATATTAGGCAGGCCGTACTCGTGTACGGGGTCATCGTTTCTCCTTCGATTATTTCGTTGTTTCTCCATTTTGTGTCTAATTATTATTAGTCTGTTTCAGTGAAATTACAACAGTGCAGCATATTCATCGTCGACTTAACACTATTTGTAAGTTAGTATAAGAGTTCGAGCAATTATTGTGTTAGACTCAGTTTGTTAAGTTCGCTAGTCGTTTTGGGTCACAGCCTTCTGCTCTGACCAATCGGTAGTGACCAGAGCCTTCTGCACTGGTTCGCTTCTTTCATTTTTCTTTTTCGTAAATCTCAGCCTTCTGCTCTGATTTTATTATTGTTGCCTCGCGACTCAGAGCCTTCTGCTCTATTTTCATATTGTCTCACATTGTTCAGAGACTTGCCTTTTTTAGTTTCCTTTTCTTCCCACAATAATTGCTCGACTGGCGTGCGTAAATTAGTTATTAAGACTATGTACCGGCGTTGTAATTATGTCGAGTAATTTTTGCCCTAACTTCGCTTTGCTCGGCTCGATTTTTGTCTTCGACACAGCCTTCTGCTGTGTCGGACCTTGCTTGTATGTACCAGACCGGTTGGTGCCGGTGCTCGGCGTAGATCCATTGAGAGGGATGTTCGAGAGACCTGTTCACTCGTGTAAAATCCTCCCTGCCGTAAGTCCACTCGAGTCTCCTCAACGCTAGTCGTTGCCTGGAGGCAGGTGGGTGGGGGAAACTTAGGGTATCGTTTGAACGCTTCTCTCGATCATCGCTCTTCGTGAGGACACGTCGAGTATCGGTGCTGGCTGGCGTTGATTCTGCATGCATTGTACGCGTCGTGTCTCCCTCGATCCAAAGTCTTCTGCTCTGGTTCGATTTTCATCTCCCGTGGATCGGAGACTTCTTCTCCGATTCACACCCCCCTTTTGCTCCGCAATAATTACTCGACATACGCTAAATGGTAAAGTGACCTTTTCCGTTTGTGGAAAAGTAATCCTTCCCATTTAGCGATCTGCGAAATTTAGTTTGTAATATTGTAAATCGTCATTGTAAGAAAGGGAGTCAGAAGGAAGCGTATTGAATTCCTTCTGGCTTCCTTTCGGGTCTCTAGTGCAGCAACCTCCTCGTGGTGAGACCTGGGCAATCGGTATTATTCTCTATTTGTAAGAACTGCTAGTAATCTTCCAAATAGAGAATAATATCCAGCTAATAGCTGCTCATTTATAACTTTGCGATAACATTTTAAAATAGAATTTAAGACTGACTAATAATAAAAACTTGTGTATTTAATTGTATTGTGTCTGAATTTACTTTACGGTACCTCGGGATGAGCCGAAGGTCCTTCAATGTTTACTCTTGGCCCATCTTCACCTTCAAGGCAGCTCTCTTTCAATTATTAATCGTAACACGCAGTTTTTGTTTCAGAATACCTTTTCATTCAATGAAAAAGGGGTAGCTTGGCCCTGTTGAGCGAGTGTTAGTTTAGTGTTAGGTTCGCTCTCCTCAGCGGGTTAGGTTTACACCTACATACTTACACCCGTGAGCGAGAACGGTAGGCCGTACTCGTGTATTGGGTTCAGAATCGTATCTTTATTATTTATCTTAGGGATATGGGCTAAAGTTCTCATGGATCTAGTTACAACATTTATCGTTCGTTAGAGTGGAGGGCGTAAGAAATTTAGTTGTTGTTAACGATGTCGGTATCTCAGATCGTGAGACACGAAACCCCATATGGTGATTGGTCTACTCCTATACCTCGTCTGTGGTATAGGCAGAGAGGAATCCTATACCTCGTCTGTGCTCACATTTAACACGGGTGCTGGGAGTTTTTCTAAATATCTCGTCGGTGGCCCGGTTCTGTTCCAGGAAAGACGGCCCGGTTCTGTGCCATGCTAAAAGACGGCCCGGTTCTATGCCATGCTAAAGCGGCGATGTCACGAAAGTGGGAACGCCGAAACCCCGGGCGTGAGCACTCTTATTCTTCTCTGGTAACAGGTAGTAACTAAAAAGATCTTGTTCTTGCTGCAATTGACAGTAAACTGCAGTAAACTGTCGTTCATTTTCGATCGCTCCCATTCCATGTGCCGTATGCCGTAACCATATGCAATATGCAATAATGCAATTCATGGCAATGGTACATAGATGGTAGTCGAATCGTGCACATGTAGATTTTGTAACAAAGAAGGGGTTAAATGTCCGATCACTTAACGCGCATGCGCCGTCGCGAATCTGTGATTACCGGACGGACGACGGACGGTCGCCAGTCATCAATCGGTGATCTGTCATTAGCTTGTTGTCCTGTTTACGCGATTCTCTACTTGCTCGTGTTTCGAAAGTGTACCGATCGATGTCTTTTCAAAATAATTCCCGTTCAATATAACACCGGCTAAGTCAATTCGAAACGACCAGTATAAACAAAAAACGAAGAAACGTCTAAGCGAAGCAGGTCTGTGTATCTATCTGTTAAAAAACTGCAGATTTTGCCATGACGACAGAGGAGAAGTTTCACGCGGCTGTTAATGTGATCAGGAGTCTGCCAAAAAATGGTAAACTTTCCAACCAATTATCTTGAATGATTTTTTAATTGACCGTCTCGCTGTATCAACGTCTATTATGCATTCTGTTTTCTTCGAGAGTTTAATCTCCGTCCGCTCGAACCTTTCGTGGACAGAATACAAAACACACTTGTTACGAGTCACGATATACGATTGCGTATCGTGTATGTAGTTCGTTACTTCATTTTTTTTCTCTTTGCGGAAGTATTTTTTATTTACACATCCGACCCGTCCAACTAGTTTCTTTGTCCTTTTAATTTGTAATACGTGAACGGAAAATACATGCGATGCTTGCTTTGCACACAGACGACCAGCTCGTAACGCCAAGTAATCGTACAAAGTTCATGCCTGACTTGACAAAATATTTATCTATATTTTTTCATTTAAATTCATCGCGACAGAGCATGTTTTGTTCAGACCGTTTTTGTTGGTTTTTAATAATGATACATTTCTTTTGTGATACGCATACAATACACACTTTATATGTATAGGTGCAATAAATAGCAAATAAATATGGTAATGACAAGTCAATGTTAAATAAACAAAGAAATTGTTGTGCATGTCATTGTTAGTTTAATTTATGTGTTAAAAGCCTCTGAACTTTGAATGCTCTAATCAAATTATTTCTATTTTCATTTCATTCGGTACTCCTAAACCTATGTATTACAAGTGTTTCCTCTCAAGAATTTTTTTCTATCGAGTAATTTCATTTTTTCGCATAGCATTAGAGGAAATACATCCACCAACTGTTATTAAATTCATAGGCGTGGAAATGTGCTTTCCACTTATTGTCAGTAAATGTGTGAGTATTCTCATTTCACTTTCTAGCCAGGCACGAATGGGTGAACTATACGTTGTGTTGAAAGCCATGATGTTCTTCTTCAGCAATCATGTACATATATATATATATATTTGTAGATCTTTGGCTTTTTCTCTCATAAGTCATTTAACACATACACTGCAGTACAATTTCATATCCTTTTCTGCTGGTGAAATCATTTGCGTTTTTTTGAATATATAAAAATCTCTCCTAAAATTTTATCTTGATACTTACTTATTGTTCAGCCAAAGGTCGACCAGTAAAGGCTTTATCAAAGTTACCATGCAGTTTGTTCAAAATATTTTTTAATATGCTCGTTAAATGAAAAATACTAAACGTAATGGAATATCTAGAAGAAAGTAGTTCCATTACTTACATTATTGTTTTCATTACACTTCAGGAGCATATCAACCAAGCAACGAAGTTATGCTACGCTTTTATGCATATTATAAACAAGCAACAGAAGGACCATGTCAACAACCAAAGCCTGCTTTCTGGGATTTAGTCAAAAAAGCTAAGTGGGATGCTTGGACTCGACTGGGTAATATGAGTACAACAGAAGCTATGAATAATTATGTAGAAGAATTGAAAAAGGTCCATTTAAAAAGAATACACACACACACACACACGCACACACACACACACGCACACATTTATGTGTAATCGTGCTATAGTTTAATTTTACAATTTACCGACATTTTTTAATGCCGATTTATATTTGCATTAGATTGTGGAAACCATGTCTTATACAGACAAAGTGGCTAATTTTCTGGGAAGTTTGGATACATTTTATGAAAGCGTCCCACAAGAAGACTTGGAGCTACTCGTTGGCCCTGTTTTAGACCGGATGCGTTCACAACCTGGTTCACCACTATCTGGTTCACCTTTAGGTTGGTATTTATAAACATTGATAATAAGAACCTTGCTCTTGTTCAGATATTTGATAATCATCAAATGTATATTCAAAATCCATAATAAACAAATATTACACAGCATCCAGAGAAACATCGCCGCACAGAGTTTGCAATATGACGAGACACATCGCGAGTAGTTTAGAAACTAGTCCAGCCAGTAGTAACAGTGCAAGTCCATTACCACCAGATAGCGACGGCGAGGAAGAAGAATTCATAGACACCGTCGAAGTAATCCGTTAATATTAGAGAAAGTACACAATATCAAACTAATAGTGTTTGAATTGATACAATGGAATTTCATCTTTCATGTACAGACCGCTCCAGAACGATCGCAAAAAGACACAATGAAAACTTCTACTTCTAACCAGAAAATATCACATGGAATGAACATTAGCAACGATGCGGTCAGCGAGGTGATTGTTGTAAAGGAGAATCCTTCAGAATCGACTAATGGATACACCAATATAAATGGTTACACGGAAGCGGTAGCAGACAGCAAGCAAGGCAGGAGCAGACATAGAAATAAGAGAGATGAGAAATCAAATGTTGACTTTTTTAATCAAATTGCTGCGACTATGCAAAATTTACAAAGAGACTTGGACAGAATAACAGCTAGAGTGCGCAGCTTAGAAGGTCAAGCATTACAAGCATTGACGCCGAAAATCGTAAGACTACATTCAATGTCCAAGTTCTAATTCAAACATTCGATCTTATCTTTTTCGACATCTAATTCTTTAACGACATATTGCATTTCAGAGACAGCCTACAACAGCCTCATACTCAAAGTGGTGGCCTTTCCCGGAATGTTCCCCGCGATTGTTCACTATATTAATTTTGTGGCCGTTTGTAGCACAGTTTTTGATTTTATTCACGCAGCGATATCGTCAACGGAGACTGTGATCGAAATGTTGTTGTTGTTGTTATTTTGTTTAAAACCTATTCCATTACTTACTATTAAGTAACATCAAACGCAAACAACACGGATATTGTAGGTACGGATGTATAGAAAAAACATTTTGTAAGAACTTACAATTCGAAAATGAACTTCGTGGTTCAGTCGTGTATCCTGCGAGAATCAATAACAAAGTGATCCCTTTATCATGTAGAAAACCATTTTAGTAAAGTAACTATTCGTGTAACATTTTTGAATTCCATAAATTGCTGGCATATATGTTTCTATATGTAGCAATCTGTACAGAAAGATTTATTTATTTTAAAAATAAAGGTGGGGTGGGGGGGAATGGGGAAGTTAGTCTTTGAGTATGTTTATATATTCGAAACAGGAAAATTAATCTGGTACCTAAGGTGACTTATATATACAATAAATAAATATATGTATTCGCATATTGTAATATAGATGAGAAGATTATATACAAATTTTATATTGTGAATTCAGGTTAAAGGTATAAAGTAGAATTTATTAAAATGTGCAATCTTAAGAAAAACAAAAAAAAAAAGAATGAAAAAACGGAACTGTAATTTGGTTGAAACGATTCTGTTACTATTCTTTATTATACAATGAAATCCTCTTCTTTTTCCTCTTTATTTTTACCAAGTATTATCATGTAACATTAAAGTTTAAGATAGTTTTTTTGTGAAATTTATGTACAAACATTGTATAAAAGTATACAATTCTTAATTATATCTTTTAATAATGGCTATCACTCGTCATTATTTTTCGTCGACTATCAATCGATCGACCAGTGCCATTAATAATCACAACGACGATTTTCCCATCATACATTTCGTATATTTCTTAATTTTTGTACTATTGCAATAAACTTATTAAACGCATATATCTTTCCTGTATGCATGTTTTTTATAGCTCGAATAATCACTCTAACCCTGTACTCGAATAATCGTAAAATAACATTATCGAGACCGAACTTCGAAGCTCGTATCTGACACTGTTACATAAATTAATAAACCGTTGCATGTAATTACACGATACCGATATTGTTAATTGGTAACGCGATTCGATGCGTTAATCTGTATGTATCTTTATCTATTTACGTTACATTGCGCGATAATTTACAGCAATCGAAAGTGAAATGTAAACACGGATATATGTATACGTACCTATGTATATATAAACGAATGTGTACGCACTTACGTACAGCATAATGTGATCAAACGTGTGAAAGTAATTTCAAAAAAGATTTTCAAGATGAGTACCACTGTCCAAGTGAATAACCCTACCCCGGACTCGGACCCGGACACCACGATAATGGTAGGCAACCGATATTGGCGACAACAAAGCATCGGAACAAATTTCGCAACGATTAGGTTTTTTTAAATGCCGCGTGTTTGTGTTTCAAGCATGACGTCGCGTACGTATACATAGTATAAATGTTAGGATTGTTGCAGTATTCCACAGGTTGTGGTATCAATAGATCGATGTGTAATTGAATTTCCACGTGAAACCTCTTCCCTGAGGTTTTGAAAGTGTAAGGGAAATTAACAAAAAATTATAAACATGGATAGAAATCTGCTGACCAAAATCCTGGTATTATCGGTGTTGAGCTTATCAAACGCGGAAAACAAAGATATGGGGACCATTGTTTTCGCCAATATCGTAAGTTTGAATTCTGTTATTTATCCTGACATGAGACGCATCGAGAAACAATGGCAATTTAGCTCTTGATTACACGTCGGTAGAACTTTAATGTTAAAGTATCAACACGTACACGCACATATTCCAATTGATGATAATTAAGAACATTCATAGAAGAAACGTTGAAAAAAATAGCCATTTATATATGTAGCAACGAACGGATGTATTCCTTAGTTTACATGTATACTGTTTCAGTTTGTGTAATTTTATAGAACGAACAATGCTTCTATATTTATATTTAGCATTGTCTTTATTTTATAGCTGTACAGACACGGAGATAGGACGCCTATACAACCTTATCGTAATGACCCTTATAATAATGAAAGCCTTTGGCCTGTACCATATGGTCAGTTAACAAATGTAAGTAGTTAGTCATCACACGTATATTTTAACAATAACAAATAGAACACTATATATATATGTGTGTGTGTGTGTTTAGATGTACACACACACACACACATTTATACCCACACACACACACACACACACACACACACACACACACATCTTTGCAATATGTTAAGATTCCTTTAAGTCCCTGTTATACCTACTAACATCTTTATTGTATGTTGGATAGCTGGGAAAACATCAGCATTTGATGTTGGGTCGTTGGCTCCGCAAACGCTATTCACATCTTCTGAGCAAATCGTATTCTCCATATGACATCTATGTTCAAAGTACCGATGTAGATCGTACTTTAATGTCTGCAGAATCGCATCTAGCTGGCCTATATCCACCGTACGGTAATCAACAATGGGACAGTATTCCATGGATGCCTATTCCAGTACATACTATTCCCGAAGATGAGGACTATGTGTTGGCTGCCAAGAAACACTGCCCCAGATACGATTACGAATTGGAAAAAGTTCTTAATTCTGCCGAAATTAAACGTATCGATAAAGAAAATCAAAATTTATATGCATATTTAACCGAAAAAACAGGAAACAATATTTCTTCTCTTAGAACCTTGGCCCAACTTTATGACACCTTATTTATCGAGGTAAGATTAACATATTATATTTTTTGTGGATTGTCACCGAATAAATTGGATATACTTCGTTTAGAGTATCTACAACAAAACGCTACCAGAATGGACAAAGTCTGTATTTCCTGATAAACTGAAACCTATTGCAGCCAAAAGTTTTACGATCAATGCTCACAATAAGATACTTCGAAGTTTAAAATCAGGTAAATAGAAAGCAAAAGAAAAAAGCTGGCAAATAAAACAATATATGCATATATAATACAGGATCACTATTGGGAGAAATGATAGATCATATGGAGAAGAAGTCGAGAAATTCACTGAAACCAGATAGGAAAGTATGGATGTACAGTGCCCACGATGATACCTTAGCCAACATGTTGATGACTTTGAATGTATTCGATCCACACTGTCCACCTTACAGTGCTATGATTCTTATAGAGTTGAGAACAAACTTGAAAGATCGATATTTTGTAACGGTAAGTGTTTGAGGGTATCTGAAATCTATGGATCGAGATTTCCTGACCGTGTAAACGATTTGCAGGTTTCCTATAAAAATTCTAGCGATGAACCGATTCTTTTAACGCTTCCCGGTTGTACCGCATTCTGTCCTTTAAACGAATTGATTGTATTAACTAAAGATGTTATACCTTTGAATTGGGAAGAAGAGTGTGCAATGGATCGAAACAAATTTGGATATAATATAAATACAACTACAGTCATTGGTGTGTGCGACAATTCACTCCTATACGTACAGAAATAATTGATCATATATGCGATTCATAATTGTCTATTTTGATTTCAGCCACTTTGACGTCTTCTATACTGATGTTAGTTTTATTAATTTTATCTATAATTGGTTTCATTTATTGGCATTATAAACGAGAACATAATCAGTATTACCTTCGGTTAACAACGGATCCTATATAATAATATATGTACATTATTGTTCAAACTGAAAACATATTCTGTAGACAGTGGTATCTTTGTAATCAAGCGATTAGAAACGTCAAGGCAAATGCTAAACTCGTATCTACTTTTGCATACATCGACAAATGGAATATTGGCTCAGAAACAGGTATTCAACACCCTTTGTATCCAGCACTTCAAAAGACGCGAAACATTTGTACTTTTCTATCGATGATAAACTATTTTAGTTTACAAGCACACAAACAATGAAGGACAATTCTGCCTTAAAAAAAACTAATACCTGTAATATACTATATACTATAGTATTGCAAAATAATTGTTGAAAACAAGGCTGTTTTTTAAGATGAATTTTATAATCATTTTGACTGGCCTTTTGGGGGAAAAAGAAACATGTGAGTCTTTTAACAGTTTTTGTGATTACTAAGTGCTATGTTACTTAAATTGATTTTTATAAAGATGTGAGAAAATGATCTGTGATGCAGGATGAAATAGTTTACAAAATAAAGACGAGAGAATTATGAATTTAAAATACAATTTGGTTCTTACGATATAATTAGTTTTATATAGTCGTGTGTGATATCGATGAAATTTGAATTTTTAAATGAAAGGTAAGAACCGTAAGAACCATGTTTGTCTGCGATATGCCGGCGAGAGTCTAGTCATAATGTTTTAAGTTACCTACAAGAGCTAAAGGTTGTTTTTAAGCAGGAAAGGATATACTTAGCTGTTTTACTGTTACGCTCTACTGGACTATTGTTTCAATGGGGATAGATTGATATACGTGTATGTGTAAAGAGACAATATGTAAAATCGAAGAAAGAAATGATATTTTACTTAAGTAGGTGTCGTTAGCATGAACATTTTTTAAAAATGGACGTATTATTACGTATTTCCCGTTGCTCGATATAATAATCGTTGTACAAATATACATATAAGAATATAGCACTCGAAATATTTTTGTGACATTCGAGGATGAATAAATGATATATTACAGACGAAAAAAATTGTTGTTCTTTACAGTTAAAAAATGAGAAATTGAAAGAAATTACCTGTTTATGTGTTCGCAGAACCAGCACCGATCGACAGTAGTAGATATGTAGAATACACGACGGTTTTGCGTTGCATACCTTTCCTATGACTCAGTACTATTCATCTTTCGAAGTCTTTGTTTTTCTGTCTACAAACAATCATACATAATTTATACAGAAAAGGTTGATTGTTTAACAAAATGTTAATTTCGTTGAATCTCTGTGGAACTAACTAAAACACAATACGTACGTTTTTCTTAACATTGTTTTATAACAATATAACGTTAATTTATTTTAAAATTAAATAGTATACAAATAAGTGTGAATAGTCTATGTACACAATTGAAAGTTTTAAGTACAAATATTTTATATTCTGTACAACGTTGAAATCCGTAAAAAAATATGAATCGTGAGTATATGTGTTATGTACTACCTATTTTAGGCTTTACCTCACGTATGTATACATATATGTACATGCGATATCAATCATTTATTAATAGTCTGGTATCGTGTTAAAGTTGCCATTCCCGTTTTCTTGAATATTGAACGCTGGATTTGATCTGAAATATTATTGGAAATTAATTTGTGTATCTCGACTAAAGAATGACGGTAGATTTAAAATGAACTTATATTTCTCATAATCCAGGGTGAGAACTTACCTTTCCTGGGAACGTTTCAAAATCAAGTTAGAATTTGACTGTCGACCCTTTGGTTGGTTAAAAATGCGTATGCAATGAAAATGTATTTAGTTAACACAAGTCAAGGAATAGGTACTGTTAAACTGTTACGAAGACTATGACGATGAAAATCACGTATGACAGACACACAGCAACTGACAAATAAGTGTACGAATGTAATAGGTACACTAAGTAATCTCTACGAACGAGAATTTGATCTTGCATGGTGTCATATTATTTTGTGTGTGTGCGTGTGTTTGTTTGTTATTGAAAAAAGGAAAATTTTTTAACAACATTGCCAGGTGATATTACATACCATATGCGATGATGCGTTGAAATTGGATATTCTTGCAATAGTTTTAAAACAGATATATATTTTCTGTACTTGGAAGAAGGCGTCTTGTTTAAAATAGTATATCACAAGTCAAACTCATTTACGTACTTAATGATGTTTCTGACACATTGAAGAAACTATGGATGAAAAAGGAATCATTCGAACTTTTAACTATGCTTGATTCGTTTGATGTTTAATACCTATTAAATACTTAAATACTAATTAATATACCGCTAAAATATATGTATAATAACATGCTTCTATTAAATGTTAATAGTATTTCCCTTATTTAATGATTGAAGCGTAAATCGATTAACATCTATCACACACAATACATTTATCTTTTCTAAATAAAATGCTAATTGTAAATAATAGAAAGCAACACAATCGGTTTTTCATATTTTGTATGTTAGTGTTTATTAAAAAACGTATACATTGTTAATAAAGCATGTATATACATATACATTATGTATACATTGTATATCCACAAAGAATTGTTCACCTTCAGACATTTTGCTATGAATTCTTCTGAACTTAATTCAATGCATACAAGGTGAAGAACAAAATACCGGAGAATCACCTAAACATTTCTGATATTTTTGGACAAGAATGCAGGACAAAGTAATTTGTTTCTACATGCATCCACAAATACAGTAGATATTTACGTGATCCTTGTACATCTACGTGATCAATTAAATGAACAAAATTGAGCATACGCTCACGCACGGACAAACGTTCATATTAATTTTGATTCAATTAAAAAAATTGTTATCTTGAAGGATTGTATAAAGACGATTAGTACACTTATGATATTGCACGACATTAATCCAACTAATATAATAATCGTGCACATGCATATAACATTTTGCTAACAAACACCACAAATATCCGATGAACCTTTACACGAGACACAAACATATAAAAATCATGCATGAAAAACATAAACAATATCTTTGAAACGACTAAGTTACTGCTAACTATAATCGTTTACAATTTACAAGCACATGGAAAATAATATTTTCGTTTGCAATATTAAAACAATATAAACAATATAAAACAGATAAATAAATCGGCTAATAAAATACCGTTAAAAATGGAAAAATAGAAAAACACAGCCTCACCTTGCATATATAGTTGGATTTGATAATCCAAGCGTCGTAGTTACAGGACTACCTATATATTTTCTTACAAACTGCAACAGAAATAAATGAAGTGATAAACTCTGAACGATGCAACAATATAGCTAATGTCAATGATACTCGTTCGGACGTACCCAATGATCGGCAAGAGAAGTTGCACCCATACTAACAGCCATATGAATGACCAAGTAAAGGCAAAATAGTAGATATAAGATGGAGTATATCGAGATTGCTAATATCACTGCCCAATGATGCGGTAAATCCTCTTGGACCGTATTTATTACAAAATATATATTTATAGTTATCACTAACGCAGACAGTGCTGTCGCAACAATTTTGTTTGTTCTGTAATTTGGAAGAATGGTTTAGAATTTAGAAACTCGACAGACATACAGTATTTGGTGGATGAATACTGTACGATTACGTACAGTCCATTTCGAAATTCTCCCATTATTTTAGAGCTGCTCGTAAATGCTATAGTTGGCAAGGTTGCAAACGGTAATTGAAGCGTCATAATGGCGTTCAGGATGTCGTTCATTCCAGTTAAATTGTCTATATCGCTGAACATTGCTACGAGGAAAGTGGGAACGATGGCGATCATTCGAGTAAAAAGGACTCGTTTCCAACGAGCCCACTGAAGATTCAGAAATCCTTCCATTGCAAACTGGCCCGCGTACGTGCCTGTCATCGTTGAGGATTGACCAGCGGCAAAAATTCCCACAGCCCAAATGTACATTGCCGCGGCACCAAACGCGCAACCAAGAAATATGCCACCTTTGTTAAGGTCTACCGAAACGGTTTCGTTATTATTCTGCAATTGAAATATGATTCGGTATAATAGGATCCTCCTTGGTAGTGGGATTCAACAAATTTAAGAACAGGTTCATACGCTCTAGTCTTTCCTTTTCAAGAGCAATGCAAATTACTGTAATCAATCTTTTCTTATTTTTTTATGTAGTTTATATCGCACGTGCACTAAAGATGATAAAAAAAGGATTTCAAATTTCTAGTAAAAGTGGACTTTAAATAATCATTGTTTGCTGAAATTCATATACATAAATAGCGATGCGATTTAATTACTCACTGGAAATGTATCGATCCACCTAGTGTTATTATTAGCCTCACATACTTGTCGCTGAAATGAAATAGACATATATAAAACTACAAGTATTTTACAATCGATATTACATTGTCTATACTCACAACTTCTAAATTAGTTTTATTATGAAGTCCATATGCAAAAACTGCTACGACAAATACGTTTATGATGAAAGAAACCAACAATGCTATGCAAGCTTCAATAAAATAATACATGTTTGCTTCCTTCACTTTTTTTGGTTCTCTGCGATCGATATCTCTTGACTAAAAATTATAAATGGGTGTGTCAAAGTAAAAATTTAAGTAATTTTTCATATATATGAATGTGCCTATTTTTGACTTCAGAAAAACAGCATTACATGTATCTTTTTTAATTTCCCTTACTTTCACTAATGCACTGTGAAGATATAAATTGTGCGGCATTATAACTGCGCCGACAATGCCTACAGCCTGTAGTAACATATTCCTGTCATAGTCCTTGTACCAGGGCACGAACATGCCTTCTATTACCTCGCTTTGCGGAGGCGCAGAGACAACGTACTAAAAAATAAAAAAAAAACAAAGATGTAGAAAAGAGAAAGAAACTATTCTTTTTATTTAATTACACTTTAGGCCGAAACTGGCCTATCAGCGGAAAGAGAAAGAAACAAATTGGTATATGTATGTATTTTTTTATTTTTATTTTATGTTTAAATGTACGAATACGACTTGCCTCGTAACCAAAAGTCACAGCCATTATAGCAATTAGGAGTCCAAAAAAGAATTCCAATTTTCTCAGACCATATTTATCTAAAAATAAGAAGGTAAAAGTGTCGATCACCGTGATGAGTACGCCGCCCCATATGGGTATTCTAAAATGTATAAAAAATTATTTGACAAATCTATGGAAGTCGATTGAATGTACATGAAAAAAAATTAGAAAGTAAAATGAATTTACGCTTTGTTAGTCAATAAAGATAGGGCGATGGCAGTTCCTATTACTTCTTGCATGTCGCTGCCGATAATGGCTATCTCCATCATTATCCATAATATTAGTCTAGGTACTTTCTTGTATTGCCTATAACACATTTCAGCTAAATGTAAACCCGTTACAACGCCAAGTCTGGCGCTCAACCTTTGCATAATAAGCCCTAGAATTGTCGCGCTTAATAGTACCCATAATAACTGAAAAAAATGTGGACACAATAAAAAATAAAATACTTAGTTTTATTACTGCTCTATCGAATAAGAACAAGCTTGGACAATATACCTTGTATTTGGCTGCTACTCCGGACTGCAAATCGGACTCTATATTCCCGGGATCCAGATAAGCTATGGACATTAAAAATCCAGGACCCGTAAATGCCCATAATTTTCTGAAACTAAAGGAACCCTATAAAAGGTTTATTCCACATTAGTAACGAATCGATGATTGTGAAACTATACGTTCTCAAGTAGAATGAAATGAATAATCTTTAATACGTTACACTTTCTATATTCGGTACAGGAACCTTTTGGTCAGCAAAGTACGCTTGATTACTTTTGGGTGCTAAAGATGTGTTTTCCGTCGCTTTACCATTGTTTTGCGTTTCTTGTGTATGTTGATGAGACACTGTTGTGATCGTTGAATCATTGTCGTGTTCGACAACGTAATTGTTCTGCATGGTATATCGATGAGACGCGTCTAAATAGGAATCATCGGTTTAAATATATTTAACGATCAAAGAATCGAGATCTACCGATGTTATGTTATATAGTTGAGCAACGCGTGAACGTGTTGATTGACGTGAAAGCGTAGCACAAACACGAATTATCTAAATATCGAAATGGCTATTTTCTACAACAATGTTTTGAAACATAAATATTAACTGAACATTTTGTTACCGTAAACTGCTAGAACTCAATGGAATCGAAGGAGAAACATAACCAAAGAAAACTGAAAAAATTAAATGAAACACAAATGGCATCGACCGTACGCGATCAAATGGTAACACTCAAACTCAAGCGACTGTGAGCGACTGCAAGTGATTGCAAACAACTGTGAACCACTGTGAACTGTGGCAGCCTAACAACTACAGGCAACAAGGTAACAGCCACCGCCAGCAGACTAACAATGGGACTGAGCAGATACTGGCAAACAGCAGCAGTAAAGTGATAGTGATATTGAAACTGCCATCTACATACTAAAATCTGCTTCACCCCTCCACAACGGTCGATTTCCTTCATGTGATTTCCGAATTCCATCAAAATGAATCGAATCTAATTGAGCCGAGTTGAAGTGGGGGCGTTTCTTATTTATTGTTTAAATCTTCAAATCTAATGAACGCGTAATATGCACGCAACTGCCACGTATTTGGCCGTATGGTGTAATAATAAGAATCGCGTAACGACGTGTGATAGACACGAGTACTCAAGGGATTTCCCGTCTATATACATACAGATACTTACGATTACGACGGTCGTTGAATGGAAATGACTGTTGCTATTGTAAGATGAGTAATAACTAAGTAGTTCCGACTCTGGAACGAATTCTTTCCAATTCTGACATTTGTTTCTACGAAAATGATCTACAGTGTACGTTTACTGGTTTAATTACAAAGTAGCAATAATAAAAAATTAGACTAATATCTACTCGGTTAGAGAAATCTCTGCCCTATCCCACGGAAGATTAATGTAAATGGAACAGTAGCACCGGTACTTATTAGATCTGACAGTTTACTTTACCGATACCACTCGATCGTGACAATGATAAAGACTTGATTAACTTTTTGATCTATTTCACGTATCCTAATATCAAGAGTTTAATCGACTATACGATTAGATACGACTACGTAAATATTCTTATTGGTTATCGATGTCTGTACCCTCGCGAGAGCACGTAATATTTTTTAATGGACTTTGACAAAGTTTCAGGAAACAGTTAAAGCAATAACTTTTCGTTATGTTTTACATGTATCGCACGCGTTTACATATATACGTATATGCATATTTACGTATGTAGATAGATACATATACATATATAATATCAAGAATGACACAATTTCTTATCAATTTACTATTAGCTCGAGACAAACATTATAACGTTATAACGCTCTGTTATAATCTGTGCTCTGTGCAATTTATTTCGGGAATCGTGTCTTTGCATTAACCGATTCATAGAATTCGTGGAAGTAATAGCGGATATACATAGAGATATGAATACATATATATACCTACGCATACAGAATGAATTGCACGGAACGCATGACACTAACGTTCTCCGTGAATCACCGTAGTCGTAGCGGTAATTCCTGCGCACAAGGAAAATTCTAAATAGCATCTTCATTTTTATATGCGAATGTTTTTCAAGTTTTGCACAGAAGATTGCAAAACAGTCGGAATGAAACGTGACCCGCGAGTTATTCAGGAAAATACTAAAGCGTTTGTAAGTTCTTATATACATATGTTCTGCGACCATCTGAGAAAAGGGAAAAAAGCACGAAGTATTTCAAACGATGCCTACATACACTGGCTCACGAAAGTATTCGAACGCCATTTAAAACAGTATAACTTTTTTTAAATAGGACCCAACGCCCTGACCTTTTTTGAGCAATTAGAAGAATTGGTTTACCGAATGACGTGCAAAAAAGATTTTGAAAAAATTGCAATTGCTAGAAATTATAAGGGTAAAAAAAGGCACTTTCAAAAACATTTTTATGTGAGCCTGTAATGAAAATTTGAAATATGCGTTTTGTAGATCTACGTTACTTATACACATGCTGAAAATTTTATGGAAATCGACACGCATCGAAAGATGTTAGAATCTGTGGATTTTAAGCAGAAACTGACCAAAAGTCGTGAAAAACTACGATTTTCAACACAACTATTTGTGGCTCGTGTGTATATTAATCGATTTCAATTAAATTTTCAGCATGTGTATAAGTAACATAGACCTACAAAACGCATATTTTAAATTTTCATTACAGACTGAAATAGAAAAGTTTTGGAAAGTGTCTTTTATATTTACCCTTATAATTCCTAGCAATTGCAATTTTTTCAAAATCGTTTTTGCATAACACTCGATAAACCAATTCTTCTAGTAGCTGAAAAAAGCCAAATTGTTTGGTCCAATTTAAAAAATGTTAAGGGGCGTTCGAATACTTTCGTGAGCCAGTGTATGTATATATATCTAATCGCTGTTTCATGATATAATGTATGAGCATCTATATTTACATCTACATCTAGATATATATATTATTATGCGAAATTCTTGGCTATTTTAATATTACACTTCCCCAATGAAAATAATCAACACGACCCACGTGTGTATTGTAGATACTTTTGTTAGCGATATCGAGTTTGTTATCAATCTCCCTAATCGATACAATCGCGTACGTGACTACAAATTCACTGTACGATAAACAGTTAAACAAGGTGAATAAGGGAGGACGCCCTTCATTCATTATTCGTCATTCGTTGTTCCTCGTTCGTTGTTCGACATTGTAGAAACTTGCGAGAAAATCGTATTATTCACAGATTTTCCTTGACACACTAATTCTACGCGAGAAGGGTAAATTATCAGCATCGTCAGAAAAACGGGACAGTGCGTACCCTTTGCTTCTGTTCGTGGAATGTTGAAACGATTTATTTGAAAAAAGGCTACTTCAGAATTTACGAGCGTACTTCGCGCATGCTGCTGACTTTAATTGTTGGAAAAACTGATTCTCGACCATGAAACGTGTCTCGTGTAAACTGACAATAAGGTTTGCTCGGCGAGAAACAAGGCACAAAAGGATAACGGATACCCCATTCTTGACCACGATGATCATGATAAGATCGAGGGTCGTCTGCGCTATAATTAGAGCGAATATAGTCAGTTGTTCTGTTCATGGCTATCAGTCGTTGCCAACACGTTGGTTTTGGAGGTTGAAGTTGTCGATTGTTCGACAATCCTACCCGTTACTGTGGCTGTTGTCGGTATCAATGATATTATTTACACCTTTGGAACGTAAGTTCTAAGTGTTCCGTCTCCAGAATGTAATTATAGTAAGTCATACCAGGCAATTTTCTTTCATCATTCTTTGATCTGGAAATCGAGCTTGAAAAGATTTAAGATTACAATACGTCACGGGTTAACGATCAACACATCGGTTACGTAAGGTCATATACTAGAGATAAGAATGAACCTAAGACAGGCATGGGATGGCCCGCTCCAGCCCGATCCAAGGTTTTCTTGAAGGTTACCCTATTATGGGGTTACCCTATTATGACGGTTCCAGTTGTCAAGCCACCTCAGGCCCGTACTATATGAACTGCGCATTAGGGCGAACCTTGTATCAATAAATGCGTTTTCTTTGTCAGTGGTATCTCCTGTATGCCTATTCCACTGCATCGCATAATAATTTTCAGTCTTCATAATTTCAAATCTTCTTCCTCGCCAAGCAAGTCTAAACGTGCGCGAAATATAATTTTCCTAAATGTCAGTAAAATTTTGACATTATAAGTAAAGCTATTCTCTAAATTTATTTTCTCGAAATTATCATGCGATGCAGTGGAAGAGCATTGTTGATAGTACCGTAGGAACTGGGTTATCAGGTTTTGTAACTCAGTCATTTATTCATAAAAGGTGTCGCGATAGCGTCCGGGTAGATCGGTGGTGTGATTGCAAATCTATGACTGTACAATAACCCGTCTGCGACTAGACTAGAGATTCGGCTCGACTGCACTCGTTTGTGATTCTACCAGAGAGGATAGGAGAGTGCTCACGCCCGGGGTTTCGGCGTTCCCGATATAGTGCTGACATCTGCTCAGCCTTAGCATGGCACAGAACCGGGCCGTTTTTTAGCATAAAACCGAACGCACATTATTTTTTTAACCAGGATTAGAACGTACAGCTTAATTGTTTTACATGAAATATGTAACTAACATGTAAATATTGTGTACACAATCTCTAATTAATATAAATTAAGTATAATAATAATTGTAATGATGATTGTATTTTATTTTTTTCCAGTTTTGTAATTGCAAACTCTAGTTGTAAAAAATGGAAAACCCGGAAAAATTCGAACAAATACAGATTTCATATGGAAGTTTAAAACCAAAATACCCACCAAGTTTCATCTCGATCGGCTACCGGTGCCTTTTGGAATAATATCAAAAAATTGTTTAATACAAAGAGGGATATAATCCGGTGTAAATCATTGATCTTCTAAGAAGTAATACATTGACTAAGTTAAGAAATAATATCATTGATCGAAAAGCAAAAAATCATTAATTACATAGGAATGCAGATATCGATAGAAATACGGATACAGTGAATTATCGTTGTAAATCACTAACGCCGTTCTTTTCACTGGCACTCATACGAATCGGTGGTTCTCGCCAAGCGTCCCATTTGAAATACAAGGGACACGCCAGGAACCTAAGAGTCATGCCGCGTGAAAGCCATAAGAAGCATTTAATTAGTTTTGGGGGCAAATCTCTGGAAGTTGTGGATGCATTGGCTTGTACGGTCTGGCTTGCGACTCAATAGCGACTGTTAGCGTACCATAAAACTCCAGATGTGACACAGAACACAGGTAGGTGTGCTGGGCGCTACGTTACCAACGCACTAAAGAACTGAAATGTGGAAACACTTTTGTTTTTTCAATGATCGTCGCAAACAATTGTTGTTCCTTGAATACGGATCCACAGACGAGGTATAGGAGTAGACCAATCACCCAATGTATTTTTCTGTCTCACGCTCAGGGGGCTCTAGAGCCCCCGTACCATTCTGTGTCACATCCTACCGTATCATCCAGAACTAATATTGTGGAACCAATATCACAGACGAGATATAGGAGTAGACTAATCACCATATGGGGTTTCGTGTCTCACATGTAAACAACTGGTTTTCCTACGCCCTCTACGCTGACGAACGATAAATGCTGGAACTAGATCCACAAGAATAATCAAATCTGGTCAAATACAAATGATTGACGAATTATGTATGTAATGTTATGACTATATGTTCAAATTATATTTTTTTATTTGATGTCATTATGTTATATATCTACAATTATATTTATCAATACAATATTAATAAAAATAGATTCCACGTTTTAAAATTATAGAAATACAATTTTCATAAATCTTTAACATTATAATTTAACAAATTTTTTAACATTTACTTTATTTTAATATTTTGTTACTGAACTTGAAAAAGAAATTCAATTGAAATTGACTATACATTTTCATGTATATTTCATTTATACAACATAAATTTTACCAACAGGTATTGCAAAACGATTTTGGTGTTGGACAGTGTAATTTAATGCTTGCGAATATTCATGGTTCAAAAGTTATTCTGTATCTCGAGTCATATAATGTATTTTTACTAAATAAGTAGATGGCAAGATGGTCAAGGGAGTGCTTGTCGAAGTAGTTGGCAGAAATAATTGTTATAAACATTAACCAGCTGGAAATAATCAATTTATCAGTTAATTGTGTTCGATAAATTAAGTTTCTCTCTAACTCGAGTTCTATAATTTATTTTTACTAAAAAATAGATGGCAAGATGGTTAAGGGAGTGCTTATTGATATCATGACCAAAAGAAATTGTTATAAACATTAAACAGCCAGAAATAACAAAATCAGCAATTACAATCACGGCGATCGAGATTTACCGAAATCAATTGGGGTGGGAGAGTTGCGCACCGCGCACCACGCAACTGAACTCGGCGGCCGCGCTCGGTCAGTCAGTCGAGGTGCGCACTCGGAAGGGAGCGGAAGTGCTGCGGGACCAGAAGGCCAAAGGACCTTGGAGCTGCCCTGGCCCACCCTGATCACCCCGGCCCACTCTTGCCTACCGTCCAGTTCACCAAGGATCCTCCAGAGCTGCACCGGACATCACTGGCCGACCTTGGTCCACCTTTAGCTAGCTCGGGGTGGGCTTCTTGGAAACGACAAGGTTCTTGGAAGCTTTCACCACTCACCTTGGTCAACTTTCAGTAGCTCTTTGTAAGTAACAATTCAAATATACACTTTCTGTTTTGCAATTCGTGTTCATTCAACGAACGCCGTAAATTATTACTTTTGTGTTTCTAATCAAAATTTGCGTCGAGACTTTTCAAGTTTCTCTCCTTGAAATTATATTATATTTTATTTTTGACATAAAACTGGTATTCCTCCGATCGGAGGTCCCCCAGGGGCTCACTCACGGGTGTGTCCTGTGAGTGAGTACGGGTATGGCAAACCCGGGGCGCCCCGAGCCCGTAGGTCGTTGCGTCCCAATTTCGTTCGATCTATTTTTGATTGGAAATGCTAATCTTTCCAATCGAAAATTACTTCTGAACTCTCAAAAGTTCCTATCTCAAAATTTATATATCTGATTTAAAATTGGTTTTCCTCCGAACGAGATCCCTCAGGGGTTCACTGCTGGGGGTGAGTACGGGTATTGGCGAACCCGAGGCGACCCGAAGCGCCACCTCAGTAGATTGAAGTTCTGACTTCAACTACTCTCGTTGAATTGTTGTCGATTAGGCCGCACTCGTGTGCGGGGTTAACTTGGCTCTCGTGAGCTGGTTAGATTCGCACTCTTGTGCATATTAGGTAGGCCGTACTCGTGTACGGGGTCAGCTTGGCTCTCGTGAGCTGGTAGATTCGCACTCTTGTGAGTGCTAGGTAGGCCATACTCGTGTACGGAGTTTTATATTTTGTACCTCTATGGAATTGTGACTAATTATAATTTGTCTGCTTCAGATGGAGTACAACACAGAGGACAACACATCGATCGAAGACGTCAACAAAATCGTGTCTAATTATTGTTAATCTGTTTCAGCTAAAATACGAGAGCTGAGCATCTTGGTCGTTGAACGAAGACATCGCATGAACCTACGCATCAACGAAGACTCTGGAGTAGTTATGAGTTAGAATTAGTTGTCGAGCAATTATTGTGGTAGCTTCACTTGTTTAATTTTGCTTACTGATTTTAGTCGTAGCCTTCTGTTATGATTCGTTTCTTTTCCGTTTCGGAGAATCTCAGCCTTCTGCTCCATATTTGTATTTTATATATTTATATTTATTTATTTGTTGCTTTAAACCAAGTGGTTTATATAGCCCCATATTTGTATTCACCCTTATTGTTCAGATAATTGTGTCATTTACTTTTTTTTTTGTTGCCCACAATAATTGCCCGACTTGCGTGCGTACGTTATTTATTAAGATGATCTATCGTCGTTGTAATTATGTCGAGTAATTATTGCCGTAACTTCACTTTGCTCGACTCGATTGTTAACTCCGACACAGCCTTCTGCTGTT